>JAQISU010000174.1:4125000-4725000 GCA_029339505.1 Unio delphinus
CCTGTAAACTGTTCAAAATCAAGAGTGAACAAATAGATAGACAACAGATGACATACAATGGCTACAAGGCCATAACATACCATCGCTGGGTCTGGATTCCAATACATGTACCACCAAATGTATGTTGGATGACAATTAGGCTTGTAATACTTCAATGCTTTTTCTTTTTTAAAAATCCCTAAGGACTTCAACAGCGAAAGGTTATAGCATCCACTACAACTGCAGGAAAACCTTAGGAAGAATCACCAGAATATGGAAAGCTAGTTCTTCAGAATTTTGTTGTGGTCACTGTCAATACAACAATGGACTGCTTGATAGATGATCTGAGCTTCACATTTTGGTTGAACTTACAAATAGAGCTGAACTTTAACGGTGGAGCAGAATGTAAATGATGCTCAGGCTTATCCATGATAAGCCTGAGCTTAAAAATGGTGCTGATCTTAACACTGGGATGAGCATAGGATTGGTGATGAGCTGAACATTGGAACAAGCTGATTGCAACATGTATATATTAGACCCGGAGGCTAATAATTTCGCACCATAAATGTGTATGAAGGTGAATTTGATGAACAATGAGGTGTCAAGCCAGTTATTTGACATGGTCATAAAATTCGTGCCTGGCCTAATTTTGGGTAGCCAGTTACATAATAATTGTCATCACATGTTCACAGGTAAGTGATGAAATTCTGTGTTCGGATCAAAGGAATATCATGTGGGAGTTGTAAATCCTCCCTTGACAGACTGTTGGGATGGGGCAGTGTCTCATAGTTATTTGAATCAACATCCACTTGGAAATGAGCAAGACATGGTCAACATTCGAATCCCAAGCTTAAATCTATTATCTTGAAAATTAAACGTCAGTAGTCGCTAAACCAGCTTGTGGAAATTATAAAGGAAGATAAGCTACTCCAACGTCATTCGAAATTGGCAGAAAACTTGTTATTCTGGGAATTACAAGGAAGCTTTTAGGGACCAGAGGAACTGTACGAGACAGAGGGAAATACCCTAGTGCAGTTGGTCCAAGTCTCTGGGAGACAAAGAAAAGGAAGAATGGAGGCAGACATTAGACGGACTGGTGGGAATTAGATTACCAGTCTAGAGAAAGATCGTACAGATGAGTAGGAACACAGGACAGAAGGAAAATCTATCACACTAAGTAAGATCATGAAATAGGCCATCGCTTGATCAAGTGAAAGACAAGTGATAGTGGCTACGTTTGAATTCTATCTGAGAGATAACTGTTATTGAATGATATCAAATTGTTATTTGAATTTCACATTTTGTGTATTAATTAATTTAACTGTTGGCACTGCACACTGGGGGCTCGGAGCTTTGCATCTCTCTATCCTTGCTAAATTTCTAACAAAAATGAGCCAGGGTGGGTCTTCTGTAATAAATTTAAATAATATTGGCAGCATCCCACCCAAACCTAAATAAAGGGAAACCTCTACACTGATCAATGAATCAGAGGTTAAAAGTGGAGCTGAGCTCAACACTGGAACTGGGTCTAAAAGGGTAGCTTTCAGAGCTTGACAGTGGGCAGATACAAGTGTACAAAGTTTAAAAGTGGAGCAGAGTTATTGTTTGTTTGCTTTTTTAGGATTTAATGCCATTTTTCAGCAAAAGATAGGCTATACATGGCGGTCAGTATTAATGGTGAAGGAAGAACCCAGAAAACCCTGGAAAGAACCACCGACCCACCACGAGAAGCCACTGGCAAGCTTTCTCACATACCCACATTGGCCATCAACAACATTATCTAGATCAATGGTGTCCATGGTCTTTATTGAAAATACTTAAATTCAGATATTATTTAGAAACTGTTCACATCTTTATTCATATGAAGACTTTTTTTTGATAAAGAAATAGTAATGACATTTTTTTAAAATAAAGGATAACATCATAAGAAATGGTAATAAGACATTTTTTTCTTAAGGATAACATCATGAGAAATGGTAATAAGAATTTTTCTCTCAAGGATAACATTAATGTCAAAATATTAAATCAAACTGATGTTTTCTTTGGTACTAAAAAACTGTAGTGATTCAAGAACATTTTACCAATTCTAGATTTTATGAAATTATTGTAAAATGTCTGAAACCATAATGTCACAATCATGTTATATCCAAATTCATACTATAAGAAAATGCATTATACAATTATTTCCCTATAAGCACAAAGACCCAATATATGAAATAATGCACATTTCTTTTATGCATGGGCAAGGCTGTTCTCAGATTGTCATGATGCATACAGCATAAAACATTTTGACTGAATGAATTACAGAACATAATCATATACTCTATTCCCATGTGACTGTTGAAGGGTACTGTAGGTACTGAGAACACTATATATTGTTTTTAATGACATATAATAAATATGTCATATTGCTGAAACATTAAACATTTTTTAATGAAAGGTAAACAGGTTAGCTCTGATGATAAAATACCCATGACCATATATACTCACATAAAGTCTACTCCAATTGTAAACAATATAGACTCTGATCTACTGTTGCATATATGTGCCAACATATAAGTCTGGTGTTTCCACTACCGATTACTGCACAGACCCAGATCTTCTGGCACTTAATGCAACAGCAGATGTGCATTCATCAACTGGACTGGACTTAAAAGAAAGTCTATACAGTACTTCTAAAGATCACAAAAAATAATGGGGTTAATCATCCTATAAGATAACAACCTTATTCACTCATTTTTTTTTAAATCCCTGGCTGAAGTTACAGTTGTAAATCGCAAAGCATTGGATCCATGTGCCAACCTGCCTGAGATAGCTCAATAGGCTATCCATAAACTTTTAATCTCATATTCCAAGTCAATCAACAGGAAATACAAATTCTGTATTTTACCTGATAGCATACCTATCCAATGATTTCCATCTTTATGGTGCAATTAACTGGCAGATCCTATTTGCCAAACACATTATGGCAAATCAATTAGTCAAAGGATGCAACAGGTAATTGAAGTTTCATACATCTAAGGATTATCTTTAAAAACAAATATACTGTACTAGCGTGTTTAACATTCATACAGATGAAAAGAAAATCTGGTAAAAGTGTAATAGTCTATTCCAGAATGAAAAGTATTATTGGAGTGAAATTTTCACCTCCATTTGTAACAACTGTACCACGAATTTCATATCCCTTTAAAACACCTTCTATGCAGATAGATGAAATTGTTTAAAAGAATTTGTTTTCTTGTTTCAGAAAGAACCTGACCTTTCAACTTTTCACCTTGAAATCAATAGGTTTCTCCCTTTCTCTAAATGCACAAAGTTTGACAGGTCTATGATTAGAACTTGTGCCACTTTTATTCTTTCTTACAGTCTTGACATTGACCCTTTACCTCCCAAAGCAATTGTTTTACTCCTTACCCCAAATGCAAATCAAACAACCAGTGTTTGATATGTTCGTTTGATTAGGATTTTTAAGGTAGCCTTAAAACAATTGCAGTCATATCGTTATGATGTCTGCAGTAAGGCAGTTTATAGTGATGTCTAGCATTGGGGCATCATGCCGCAAACATGTAGTCTGATGTTCCACCCAGTCACATTATCCTGACACCAGGCCGACCAGTCCTAACACTAGCCTCTTCGTGCTGAGCATCAAGCAAGGCAGCTGTTAGTACCTGTCAAGTGCCAAATTTTTCGTCAGTGAAATCCATTCATTCTTAGTCTAGCCGACAATTAACTGTCTTGGAGTAGAGTTTGGACAAAGAAATGTTTGCCTAACTCGGTCACACTGTTAGAATAGAATGTTTATAGTAAAAACGGACTGGGTGTATGACACGCTAGAAAAGAGAGAAATTCTCACGCAAAGCTGTCAAAGTGATTTGAAACAAATGGTAGGGTGTTATTTCGACCCCAGGTGGCATTTTTGGCACCTTGATAGGCAGTTTTCCAAATGTCTGTAGGAATAGCATTTATTCCGATTGGTCAAATATGAAATCAAGGGTGTGTCGAACCCTGAAATTGGGGGAAATATATTCTCTGAGCAAATGAATTTGAATCAGTCA
The DNA here is from genome assembly GCA_029339505.1 of Unio delphinus. Lineage (NCBI taxonomy): Eukaryota > Metazoa > Mollusca > Bivalvia > Unionida > Unionidae > Unio > Unio delphinus. The sequence continues at coordinate 4,129,035 of JAQISU010000174.1, forward strand.
AGGAATTACCTCTGTAAGAGAGGGTCAGTAGTATTAATTCCGAAAATACGCAGTAGAAGACTCCGGCCGTTCTTTGCAAGAAAGACGTCCATAAAAGATTGTGGTTCCAGGGGAAACTGAATTTGGAACGATTGTAAGATGCCAAAAAACACAAGGTATTTAACTCAAATTCGCATTTATCATGATGTAATTTATATGATGTTTCGTTGTTACAGATGCATGATGTATTGATACTATGGTACGAATAGTTCGGTATTACATTGATTTAATAACGTACTTTGATATGATGATTCTTCGTTACAGATACATGATGTCTTCATATTTTTGTATGGATAGTTCCGTTATTACATTAATTTAGTAATGTACTTCTGAATCATGAGTGAGAATTTTCAATTTATATACGTAGATAGGTTTATGGGTGTTGTAGAAAAACCGGCCGTGTACATTTATGATTGGAAAGTGTTACATTAATTTGAATTTATCATATTAGTGAATATTGATTGTGGGCTATGATATATCGCCTCACTTTACGTAATGATTTACGGGAATATATGACTTTCCCAAATTCTGATGTCGATAATAAGCAGTATAACTGTATTGATCTGAAGACTTGTGTAGTATTTGCTAGCCGTATAAAAGTTAACACTGATAGTAAGATCTGATTGTTCGAACCAGAAAGACGGACGGACAATCTCAACTCTTAAAGACTAACGAGATACTTAGGGCGTTTTACCCTTTTCTTTTCAAAGGAAAATAGTTTGTTTGAAGAGAGAGAGAAATAGCGAGGAGGTCGAGATTCAAAGGAGGGAAAAGAAGTTAGAAATCAGAGTTGTGGAATCCCACGTTCAACCGAATGGCAAGTTAAAGTCGAGACGCACGCAGAAGGAAAAAACAGTCGACGAACAGGTCATTGTGAATTTACCAAGCGGTCCAATGTTAATGAACACTCGATTTCGTGATGAAATTTGCTATCAGCTATTAACGGCTAAATCTGTCTATTTTTATTAATGTTTGAAATTTAATTAATGTATCTAGTATTTTAAGCTTCGGTTTTAATGTGTTTCTGAACTAAGTGTATTCAGAAGGAAAGAAATTGTAATTTACTGTGTCTTTCTTTTGATTTTCTTTTGATTAAATTATTTATCTTTAAGGGGGCTCGTGTGTTGTCTTTGTTCAAGATACCGTCTCAGATTACCATATCCATTCTAACCGGGCAAATCACACCGTAGAGGTCATCCTTTAGATAACGAGTATTAGCAGGAGGCGGTTTCGAGTGTTGTTTTTCCAAGTTGCGCAATACCTCTTACCAGGGGCATGTGCAATATTGTACTAATAGCGCTTGATACCGAAACGCCCGTTATAGTACCAATTTTGTAAGTCTTTGGTATGACTCGGAAGGGGTCCAACCCATGACCTCCCGCTTCCATGGTGAACACTCAAACCACTAGCGCACAAGAGCAGTTAATATAATCAAAGTGCAAAAGTCATTTGTACTCCTTTGGTCCTTTATCACCAAAAAGCCCCACAGCTTAATTATTTATCTGAAAATTATTATATTAAATCGCATATACAATATATACTTCTTTTTAAGTAGAGTACACCTGCAAAATGTACAGAATAAGATCTGCTGTCACATAATGCACAAGAAACTCTAGGTCTATGCAGTTTGTTCTGCGATGACAGATCAGGTTCCCTGCTGTCAGCAACTGGACTTGAGTTACAAGCAAGTATATATGGAACTATACAAAATTTCCTACACTATGCCAATACATGTGGATCTATGCAGTCAGTTAGAATAATCAACAGAACAAACAACACAGATCCTGATCTGTCACCACATTATGTGACAGGAGATCAGGATCTGCGTTATTTTCTTTTGAAAGTTAATTGCACATGAGTATAAACTGTACTAGAAAGGCTCATCCAGTAATTAGGCCTGACTAAACTTTTCCAAAAATTTATTTAAGTGGAAATTCAAGCTTACTGTGTGTGTGTGTGTGTGTGTGTGTGTGTGTGTGCATGCATGTGTGTGTGCATGTGCATGCGTGTGTGCACATGATTTGGATTTTTAACATAGCTTAAACAAGTTTCCAATCATACTGCTACAATGTCTGCAGTATGTGCAGGCTTACTGTAGGAAGATTATTGTTTATCAGTGAAAAACTTGAGAATCTCCGAGACTTCCAACAATAGCCTGGAATACAAGGAACCTTTTAAAACAAGAATGGGACACCAATCGTATAAAAAGCTTTCAAAATAGCCAGGAACAGTGATTTCTCCATGATTTTCACATAGAGAATTCCCAGTCTGGCATATTCATATTTGGGTATTTACAATTTTGGAGAGGGTAAGAGTGGTGCAGTTGTTACACAAGAACTATATTTATGAAAACTAAATACCCTCAATGAGACTGATACTTCATTGGCTGAAAGTAATTTCCTGGAATTAAAAATATAAGACCCTTTATTCCTTTCAACAGCCAGCATTAAAACAATCTTTGATATTCTTCAGCAATAAAAAGGTTTTCAAATTAGCTGCTAAAGGTGGACATATTGGAAGCCAACATGGTACAGTCTTCATTTAGAACCATAAGAAGTTTTCTGGTGGAAATCCCACTAATATGAATTTCCATTTTGGAGGAACAATATTTTCAAGAAAGATGAAATGGTAGCTATAATTGATATCAGACTGATATATTACCAGGCATCTAGGAGATGAAAAGATAACAAGATTTTCAAGATGGCCATTGTGGCAGTGTTATTAGAAGTTGGATATACTGACATAACCATTCATTCAGAAGAAATAGCACTTACAAGATTTTCAAGATGGTTACTGTGGTGGGCATATTTAATGTCTGCATGGCACCATCAGTACCAGAAAGACACCATAGGAAATTGTTATAGCATGTTGATATGACTATTCAGAACGAGTAGTGATCACAAGATATTCATGTTGCAGCAATGCTCAGACCATCAGACTGTCACTATTTTCGTCTAGGACCAACTACACAGCAGTTAGACAGCTGCATTCATGACTGCTAACTATACATTCGGATTACAAGCACAATAATACCATGGTGGTCAAAAAATGCTTTTATGTATATTTTGTTCCTGAAAAACCTTTGCAACATGGCCTGTTGTTATAAAAATGTACTTTATAAAGTGGGAACCATATTAAATAAAAGCAACGATGTTATACTAAGGTACTTTATAAAATTGAAACAAAGTTATACTCTGGTGTCTTATAAATGGAACCCAAATTATCATTAGGTACCTTATAAATGGGACCATGTTATATATCAAGGTGCCTTATAAATGGAATCTCATTACATTGCTCGAAATTAGCTGTAGTTCGCTAGCCCGAGGCTAGTAGATTTCCTATCGGACTAGTAACTATCATAATGTTATTAGTCCGATGGGCTAGTAAGTTTTGTTTATCAACAGTCAGCGTTTGTTTACTCAATACCCTAATAAAAATGTGACTTTAGCATATATTCAGTAGAATCAGCGCAGTGACCGTTGTAAACACAGTCATAAAATATTAGCATGAGAAGATGACGTCAATTTCTGCCTCAGAAATGTGTTTCTGTTACAAGAAGCCATCTGATTTTGCGCATTTTGCTTAACAGCACCAATCACGGTCCCGTCATTAACAAACAATGGAAATTTGGTAATTTATATCCTAATTAATCTGATTGCAAATTAAAAGAAAAATAACCTGGTTTCACACTTTATTCATGCGACCAAATTAACAAACTACAAAACTACAACACATGGTATCAAATATTCAAAAGAAATTAGTTTGCATGCTCGCTTGTTTATTTACTTTTTTTTTTTAGCTTGCTAGCCAAACGCGTTAAGTCACAAATGTGAAACTGCATAATTTACATTTGCAACGAAATAATTATAAGAATTAAATCAATTTATTATGATCACATTACTGGCACATCATTTCCATACAACTACTTCTATGTCAATAAAACTTTTAAAAAAATATATATATTTTTCCCATACAAGTCTGAACAAATAATTGAACACACATGGAGATATATATCCATCATTTGTACTCCTTTGGTCCTTTATCACCAAAAAGCCCCACAGCTTAATTATTTATCTGAAAATTATTATATTAAATCGCATATACAATATATACTTCTTTTTAAGTAGAGTACACCTGCAAACTGTACAGAATAAGATCTGCTGTCACATAATGCACAAGAAACTCTAGGTCTATGCAGTTTGTTCTGCGATGACAGATCAGGTTCCCTGCTGTCAGCAACTGGACTTGAGTTACAAGCAAGTATATATGGAACTATACAAAATTTCCTACACTATGCCAATACATGTGGATCTATGCAGTCAGTTAGAATAATCAACAGAACAAACAACACAGATCCTGATCTGTCACCACATTATGTGACAGGAGATCAGGATCTGCGTTATTTTCTTTTGAAAGTTAATTGCACATGAGTATAAACTGTACTAGAAAGGCTCATCCAGTAATTAGGCCTGACTAAACTTTTCCAAAAATTTATTTAAGTGGAAATTCAAGCTTACTGTGTGTGTGTGTGTGTGTGTGTGTGTGTGTGTGCATGCATGTGTGTGTGCATGTGCATGCGTGTGTGCACATGATTTGGATTTTTAACATAGCTTAAACAAGTTTCCAATCATACTGCTACAATGTCTGCAGTATGTGCAGGCTTACTGTAGGAAGATTATTGTTTATCAGTGAAAAACTTGAGAATCTCCGAGACTTCCAACAATAGCCTGGAATACAAGGAACCTTTTAAAACAAGAATGGGACACCAATCGTATAAAAAGCTTTCAAAATAGCCAGGAACAGTGATTTCTCCATGATTTTCACATAGAGAATTCCCAGTCTGGCATATTCATATTTGGGTATTTACAATTTTGGAGAGGGTAAGAGTGGTGCAGTTGTTACACAAGAACTATATTTATGAAAACTAAATACCCTCAATGAGACTGATACTTCATTGGCTGAAAGTAATTTCCTGGAATTAAAAATATAAGACCCTTTATTCCTTTCAACAGCCAGCATTAAAACAATCTTTGATATTCTTCAGCAATAAAAAGGTTTTCAAATTAGCTGCTAAAGGTGGACATATTGGAAGCCAACATGGTACAGTCTTCATTTAGAACCATAAGAAGTTTTCTGGTGGAAATCCCACTAATATGAATTTCCATTTTGGAGGAACAATATTTTCAAGAAAGATGAAATGGTAGCTATAATTGATATCAGACTGATATATTACCAGGCATCTAGGAGATGAAAAGATAACAAGATTTTCAAGATGGCCATTGTGGCAGTGTTATTAGAAGTTGGATATACTGACATAACCATTCATTCAGAAGAAATAGCACTTACAAGATTTTCAAGATGGTTACTGTGGTGGGCATATTTAATGTCTGCATGGCACCATCAGTACCAGAAAGACACCATAGGAAATTGTTATAGCATGTTGATATGACTATTCAGAATGAGTAGTGATCACAAGATATTCATGTTGCAGCAATGCTCAGACCATCAGACTGTCACTATTTTCGTCTAGGACCAACTACACAGCAGTTAGACAGCTGCATTCATGACTGCTAACTATACATTCGGATTACAAGCACAATAATACCATGGTGGTCAAAAAATGCTTTTATGTATATTTTGTTCCTGAAAAACCTTTGCAACATGGCCTGTTGTTATAAAAATGTACTTTATAAAGTGGGAACCATATTAAATAAAAGCAACGATGTTATACTAAGGTACTTTATAAAATTGAAACAAAGTTATACTCTGGTGTCTTATAAATGGAACCCAAATTATCATTAGGTACCTTATAAATGGGACCATGTTATATATCAAGGTGCCTTATAAATGGAATCTCATTACATTGCTCGAAATTAGCTGTAGTTCGCTAGCCCGAGGCTAGTAGATTTCCTGTCGGACTAGTAACTATCATAATGTTATTAGTCCGATGGGCTAGTAAGTTTTGTTTATCAACAGTCAGCGTTTGTTTACTCAATACCCTAATAAAAATGTGACTTTAGCATATATTCAGTAGAATCAGCGCAGTGACCGTTGTAAACACAGTCATAAAATATTAGCATGAGAAGATGACGTCAATTTCTGCCTCAGAAATGTGTTTCTGTTACAAGAAGCCATCCGATTTTGCGCATTTTGCTTAACAGCACCAATCACGGTCCCGTCATTAACAAACAATGGAAATTTGGTAATTTATATCCTAATTAATCTGATTGCAAATTAAAAGAAAAATAACCTGGTTTCACACTTTATTCATGCGACCAAATTAACAAACTACAAAACTACAACACATGGTATCAAATATTCAAAAGAAATTAGTTTGCATGCTCGCTTGTTTATTTACTTTTTTTTTTTAGCTTGCTAGCCAAACGCGTTAACAGTCACAAATGTGAAACTGCATAATTTACATTTGCAACGAAATAATTATAAGAATTAAATCAATTTATTATGATCACATTACTGGCACATCATTTCCATACAACTACTTCTATGTCAATAAAACTTTTAAAAAAATATATATATTTTTCCCATACAAGTCTGAACAAATAATTGAACACATATGGAGATATATATCCATGCAGAATGCCGTACATTTGTTGGGAATTAAAATCTAATGGGCATCTAAGATTTGAAAAATTCCTGCTTATTATTAATTTCAAAAATACATTGAGGTCCGATTAATTAGGAGCACCAAGTAAACTTACGTTATTAATGATGAGACCGTAATTGGCGCTGTTGAATGCAACGCGCCGAGTCGGATAGCTTCGTTTGATGGGAACACACATTTTCCAAGGTGAAACTAACATTATCTTTTGATGTTAATATTTTATAACAGTGTTTACAATAGCCGCTACTTTGATCCTGCAGAAGTCCAGGCTTTATTAGGGAGAGACCATTTACTGGGGAGTGGGGTGCAAAGGCACGTGTTTTCAAACGTGTGTCTTGCTCGGTCTTTCATATATAAAGGACACTGACATTCCTTTTCTTACTTTAAATAATTCGCGTTAGCTATACTATAACATCTCGTATTTCAAAAAGAGGCATAACACCTGCCTTATAAGACAAGCAAAATGTGGCGTTTTCAATAAGGTGTTCAGCCTCCGGAAAAAGCAAAAGTTGAATGAAAATGAAATAAAAGAGAGGGATAATTCTTATGATAGGGAAAAGCGTAATCGGACTTTCAGAAGACATGGACAAAAGACAGGGAATGGCTGAATTATGATGAGAACAAGAACGTTATGCAGTGTAAGTGGTGTATGGAATTCGCAAAAGCAAACACAGAGAAAACATCCAGTTTTGTTGCGGGTTGTTCGAACTTTAAAAATTGAATCAGAGATGAAAATGGTGAAGAGTGACTGGAGATCTTGTTTGAGACCTTGGGTTCTGTCCGACCTACTCTTTATAATCTTCCATACAAATGACATTCCAACAAATGATCCGTCACCAGCAATATGTTTGTGGAATGTTTCAGAGAGATGGATAAGAAGACCAGAACAAACCCCATATGGACCCAGGTTGCAGGTGGAGGGCAAAAAATGACATTTGGATCCCTTTCTGGAATTGGATCCAGATTATCTTCAGAAACAAGAAATGTTAATTGACTGATTGAAGATTTGAAGCAGGATTTATACTTCTGTACCTTTGCATGTCATATGATACTGCTATTTATGAAAGAAAATTTTTGTTAATCTCAATACAAGTGTGTGACAGTTTTGTGGACAGGACTAGTAAATGTTTGGCAGGACTAGTACATTTATCAGTACACTAGTCCATCCGGCTACCAAGAAATTTGTGTTAAATTCAAGCCCTGCATTATACAAAGAACATTTATAAAATGGACTATATTATCGCTAGTGTACCTTATAAAAAGGACCATGGATTGCTGAGGTGCTTTAAACAGGACCATGTTAAAGTGGTGTGCTTTACAATGGGAACCATTTCAAAGTTGGATGCCTTACAACAGAAACAATGTCATACTCAGCACTTTATTATAAACGGGAGTAAGTCATGCAGGCACACCTCATATAGGAGACTATATAGTGTGATGTATGATAATGGGGACCATGTTATACCAGGGTACATTATAGCAAAGGAATAATGTATCATCAACAGTTCTGGAATCTGAGTATCAAGCAAACTGTCAAGTGTCTTGAAAGTTTTATAATTTCTAGGCCCAGACACCAACAGACAAACAGTACATGTACATGAAATAACAAATCTACAAAAAAGCAAAATCGTTTATCTTAGTAAACATCATTAGCAGGGCCCTGTGCGTGCAAAAGACATGAAGTACCATCAGGAGTGACTGAGTGATCAATGATTTATTTTAACAAGATAAATTTTTAAATAATAAGATTTCAACAAGCACATCAATTACTGAACACCCACTTCCCTCCAAATTTAGCAGTTTGTAAGAAATCAACAAACCAGTATGCCATTCCCAAAAATCATCACATGTTTATGACTAGCATGAAAAATAATCAATCCATCAGAAAAACACAAATTTAATATTCAAAGTTATTTATTCGTTATATCTTCCTTCTATATAAGTTAAATAAAAAATGAACATTTGCTTCATGAAATCTCTTACCTCTATTATAAATTAATATATTTATAAGAATATCACTTTTTATGGATTTCCCAGAAAAAGGACATTTTTATTTGTACAGAAATTCATGTAAACCACATTATTAATTCAGTGGTCAAATTTTATCTTACTAAAGATGAAGTCATTAAAAAGCCCCTATCATTTGTATTTATATGTACATGCTTAAAGAGTTTGCATCACAGTAATGTAAAGATGTGTGGTTCTGGTCACATTGGAGAAAACAATGGGGTTGAGGTCAGTACGAAAGGCGAGTTAATTTTTATTTTTTGAGGGTTTGGGTAGATCTAATGAAGTATAAACTAGGGGAAAAAAAAGTGTCACTTGCATCCTGAATTAATAGTTGTTACATGTACCTTTCTTCATTTTTAATTTTTCCCCCCAATTTTTTTAAAGGATTGGCATGAAGAAAAAAAGTCAGATGGATAACCAGAACCACAAATACATTTTTATTTAGTAAAAGTATATGGGAGCTCTCCACTGAAAGGTTCATTCTCACTCTCAGAATGGTAACACTGACTAAACAGAAATTTTAACCAACAGAGTGAAAATTAGACACTGGGCACACAAGGTAACAAGTTTCAATAAAATAATGATCAATAAGCAGATGTTAGCTTCATTTCCCTCCTACAAAGAACATTGCGACATGCTAATGTTTGCATTAAAACTTGATATTTTTAAAAATTTGCATTCTGTAACAAGAGGGGATGCGTGCTTATTGAGCTACAAACAAGTATTTCATTAAATAAAGTATACCCATAGATGTAATTAGAAAGAATGTCCTGCTGTCTTCACAGCTGAATCATCATTCATTTGACCTAAAATAAGTGGTCTTTAGCAACCTTAAAACCTCTATTCAACTGGAAAAGACTTCACAAGCCTGTACAAAGTTATGAAAAAGATTTTTTAACGCTACTCTCCTTATAATCTGGTTACTATTAGGGCCTAACTGAGTAAATAATTTTCTCAGAGTACCGAATCCGAGTATTTGGATGTACCATTTGCCACATCCGGGAACAAACCGAGCAGTAGGTGTGACTCCGGAGAGTACCGTTTGTTTCATTATCATATGCAAAGCTTAAACTTTTCATGTACCGTATACCATATATATCGCCTATAAGATGAAAGTTTTTATTATTAACTAAAATTATTATGTATTAAAAAACTTCTTTTTTAAAAGTTTGATATTTATTGATTTCTTTTTTACTTGTAACCATTTGTGCGCATATTATTTGCCAAGGCGAATACTTCCGAATAGTACCGAAAACCCGGATATTTGGCTGAAGCGAATGTCTGAGGCGATTTCCAGTTAGGCCCTAGTTACTATCAGTACGAGATCCTAGCTACTATATATTTCCAATGATGCCTGATGATAAACGCACACCCAATTATAAAATATATTTAGCAAATATTTACAAAGGATATATAATTCCAAAAATAAGGTAACCCTTTGCTGAGTTTTATTAGGCTGGCCCCCTGGTCTTACAATAAGAGAAATACTGTAAAACAATCTGTAAATTAACATGCCTACTATGTCCAGTTTTACTCACATAATTTGTCACATTATCATGCAGTGATCCATGAGTGCCCAAAGCTGATAGGTCACAAACTGTTTATTTATTGTGGCAATGTTCATATTAACCACTGGCTGCTACATTTCACAAATTGTTATTAGAGTTGTATGAACTAATTAATTTACTCTAGCTACTGTTTTATTCCATTTTTACCCATTGTAAAAACTTGATGTTTTGTGATTACCAGCAAATTAAGATTTATCTCACTTTGTCTCTCTTGGAAACATTTTAGTGGTAACCTAGAAATAGTAATTGGTCAAGCAGAGGTGAAGCAGAAGGTCACACAGCCTTCCAAGACAATCAGAACTCTATGGATGGTTTTTCAACTTCAAAGACCACAGTATGCTAAGGCTGGTCAGTTATATGGTCACTCAGCTTTCCAAGACAATCTGATCTCAAAGGCTAATTATTCAGCTTTCCAAGATTAAAAGCACTCTTAAACTAGTCTGTTACATGGTCACTCAGCTTTCCGAGAAAATCTGCACTCTATGGCAGATCAGGATCAGTTGCACAGTCACTCAGTTTTTTAAAAGAATCGGCACTCGAAGGTTGGTCATTCAGCTTCCCAAGGCATTCAGCACTCTAAGATATGCCATTCAGCTTTCAAATAAAATTGGCATTCTAAGACTTGTCATTCAGCTTTCCAAGGCATTCAGCACTCTAATACTGGTCATTTCACTTTCCATGTAAATCAGCACTTTAGGGCTGGTCATCAAGTTTACCAAAGCAATCAGCACTTAAAAACTGGTGATTCAACATTCCAAGAAAATCAGCACTCTAAGACTGGTCAGTTATATGGTCACTCAGCTTTTGAAAACAATAAAACCTTTCAAAGCTGCTCATTTGGCTTCCCAAAGACAATCAGCTGTCTGGAGCTAGTGGGTCAGATAGCAAATCATCTAAGAATGTCAATAACCACTGGCTATCAATGGGAGCTCAGATGTCTGAAAGATGGTTTACTTAATTGATTTTTTCAATTTTCAAAGAAGTCAGTTTGATGAGTCACACAAGTGTCAGTAATTAGTCAGATGGTTACTCAGATGTAACAAAAGTATAAGGTATGGTGAATTACATTATCCTTCAGCAGTGGATGGTGAGATAGTAATTGAGCTGTGAGAAGATGGTCAATACAATTTTCATTCTGCTATGGAATGTTGGTCAGTAAGGTGGTCCACTTAGCTATCTGTTAAGCTATTACTGCAAATCACATAAATAGTTCTTTTTATGTGCTGATCAAATAATTGTGATGAGTGCTGAGCAGATGTACAATACTGATTGGCAAATTGCCGGAATTGCGAATTGTGGAGTACAAGTTTTATAGTATTCATTATTCTCAAACTTTCAGAAGTAAAAATTCAAATTAATGAGATTAGATTGTTTCAAGATTTATGAAATCTTAACAATCAGTTCATGTACATTATTCTTCAAATGAAATTTAACTTGGCACCAAAGGATTGACAAGTTTTAAGACAAATTTGCCCATAAACGATCAAGAAAAGGTTACCAGAAATTCCCATCATGTACATCATTATGTTATGGTTCTTTTCACACAACTAGCACAAAGACATACATCAAGGATATCTGATAAAAATGGGCTAGTGTAATGAACAATAATTGTATACTTGTATGTTAATAATCAACCAATTCCTAACTTTATGCTTTGCAAAAGGACAGTTTAGTCAATGTCATATCAAAATGGTTTGACTAAATTCACATTATTATAAACAGAAAAGATCTTAAAGATAAGAAGCAAATTGTAATTTACAAATATTTATAAATTGGGCCCAACTGCAAACTACATAGATTCAGATTTGCCAAACAGGATGGAACATTCACATTCACTCTACTAAAACACCTTGGAAAGATTTTATCATTATTATGTGAAAAAAATTAACACAAACAACAAATAAATAATGGTCTTTAATGTCAATATGTGTAAGCGATGTAACTTGCAAGCCTCATTATTAAACTCATTCAACATGAAACCTAGCCATACATTGATGTGATATAGATCATGTAAAACAAAACAAGTGTGCAGATGGATAACATAATTTTATTTTCTCAATCTGAACAAAAAGTATGGTTCAACTAGGATTTTGATTTGGAGTTTTTCAAGTGCATTTATGAAATAATGGGTGACACTGAAACCAAGTTGTTCTTCACTTATTTCCAATTCTAATAAGCTCTGTGAAACTATGCAGCTCCATGTAGCTGTTTGACTGTCCAACATGTAGAAATTTTCAAATCTGGTAATCTAAAAATTTCCTACATTTAATTGAAGAGCTGATCATGTATTTAGCCCAAAAATCAGATCCCTCTTCAAGCAATCCAGTCTGCATCACATGGTTTCAAATACTCTGCGTTGAAAACCAATCCTTCTCTAAAGCAATTATATAGTTGCAAGTGGCCTATTATGCTTAACATCAAAACTTTAATAAAATAATCTTACAGAAATATTCAATCTCTGCCACTAATCAGTGTTGGCAAAAACAAAAAACAAGTTGTAGATGCAATTCTAAGTGACAGCTACAATTTCTGATTAATTTCAGCAACTCAATTTATAAGTGATTCAAGAGTTATTGAAAATGTCGGTGCCATGTTGATTTCTTTTTCATATTACTCTTCAAAGAAAAGAGGTACAGAATGATCTGACTGGGATAGCTAAGCAATTTAAGATTTTCATATTAAAGGGGATAAAATGCAAAATTTACCCAAATATTTATAATGGTCGAATCTAATTGTAAAACTGGCATCATGCATGCACTATCAGAGGGTCTGGATCTACACAGAAGTTATAAATATATCACTCATATAACAAATTAACAATGAATTAACATAATACAGTAGAACCTACCATTAATACTTGCTTAAGAGTCCAAAACGACACAGACCCAGATCTGCTGTAATATAATGAGCAGGCAGATCTGAGTCTCTGCAGTTTGTTGGGAGTAATCAGTATTAAAAAAAAAACAGACCCTGATCGATAGTCGCATTATGCTACGGGATACAAGATCTTGTTGTCTGAAGTTTGAACTGACTTATATATGAGTATATATGGTCCATTCATGACCACCCCTTCTGCTCAAAGAGCATGGTCCCTCAAGACAGGTGGTCCATTTTTACAAGTCGCAACACAATATAAACAAAAAATCTGTGCTTTGAGAATCTGGTCTGTCAATAAAGGTGGCCTCTCATACCAGTTTTTTAAGGACAGATTTTACTGTATCATGCAACAGTAAATCCGATTTAATACAAGTTGACAGAACATTATTTTCAACTCTGTGATTACTCTGGTAATTCACAAAATACTGAATAAATAAATTCCTCTCTTCTTCCTGTCTTGATATTGGTAATTGATGTTCATCACAGATCAATGCCAATTTCGAGTCATAAGTCTGCTGTAACGAGTTAGTTTTTTATCAATACTAGCTGCCATCAGAACCAAGTACTGCATTAATCTTACTTTTCACTAGAAATATAAACCTAAGTAAAATCACAGAGGAATTAATAATGTGCTCTAATTAGCTTGGTGAGTTTCAGGTATTAGCATTCATTAGCCTAAATCTGCTGACTCAAGGGATTATAAAGTTAATTTATAATCAAACAGCTTGCCAGAACAAAAAGGAAGATTTGGCACATACATGCAAAATGGATGAGAATCCCAAAATTCTTTTCTAAGTGTTTAGCAAAAATGCTGAAACCATGGTATAGATGATGCATTCCAAATGTTATGGCTTAAATCAAATTTGACATAAATCAAAAGTAATTTCTCATAGGATACTTGTAAATTATGAAAGTTCTTTGGCAAATTATACTTATTAGTCTCCAAGTAAAATAAAAACTGTAAAATGACTTTACCATTAATCACAGATATTTTTATTCTAACTTAACTGACCAGTCTAACTATTCCAACAATGTTCACACTTCCCAACAATACACTAATGTTATTCTTACATAACTGACCCATTTCATTGTTCAAAACTCTTCACTACAATACAAAAATGTTATTCTTACATAACTGACCCATTTCACTGTTCAACACTCTTCACTACAATACACAAATGTTATTCTTACATAACTGACCCATTTCACTGTTCAACACTCTTCACCGCAATACACAAATGTTATTCTTACATAACTGACCCATTTCATTGTTCAACATTCTTCACTACAATACAAAAATGTTATTCTTACATAACTGACCCATTTCATTGTTCAACACTCTTCACTACAATACAAAAATGTTATTCTTACATAACTGACCCATCTCATTGTTCAACATTCTTCACTACAATACAAAAATGTTATTCTTATATAACTGACCCATCTCATTGTTCAACACTCTTCACTAAAATACACAAATGGTATTCTTACATAACTGACCCATTTCATTTTTTAACTCTTCACTACAATACACAAATGTTATTCTTACATAACTGACCCATTTCATTGTTCAACATTCTTCACTACAATACAAAAATGTTATTCTTATATAACTGACCCATCTCATTGTTCAACACTCTTAACTACAATACACAAATGGTATTCTTACATAACTGACCCATTTCATTGTTCAACATTCTTCACTACAATACAAAAATGGTATTCTTATATAACTGACCCATTTCACTGTTCAACATTCTTCACTACAATACAAAAATGTTATTCTTATATAACTGACCCATTTCACTGTTCAACACTCTTCACTACAATACAAAAATGTTATTCTTACATAACTGACCCATTTCATTTGTTAACTCTTCACTATGATACACAAATGTTATTCTTACATAACTAACCCATCTCACTCCTTGCTACAATACACAAATGGTATTCTTACATAACTAACCCATCTCATCTCATTGTTCAACACTCTTCACTACAATACACAAATGATATTCTTACATAATTGACCCATCTCATAGTCCAACAAACTTTGCTGACCACACATCATTGTTATTCTATCATAATGACCAGCCTAAGAGTTCATAGCATGTGTTCACAATTTGATAACCATACATAATTCTTGTTTTTAAACCAATAACCAGTCATGTATCTCAAACTGGTAAGTCATTCTCTCCAACATCCCTAAATGAGACAAGATTTATAATTTGTGAAAAAGATATAAACTACTAGCTGCTATCAAAACTGCTGGATCAATTTGATAATCAGCCAGGTATATAGGTCTGGGCAAACAATGAGCCTATTTCACTCACTTTAATATAGCTAAAACATATTTAAACATAGCTTTAAAACACCATTCAAGCATTTAACACTGATCTGACAATAAACAGAATATGTTTAGCATATATTTGCCATGTAGTGTAAAATCCATGTAGTTAAAGCATGCAAACATATATCCATCAACATTCTTAAAACTAATTTCATAATTTTTCTCTTTTAAACAGCATTTTCATGTTTATAATAATACTACCACATGCATGAGTACAAATCAAAGATCGGACAAGTTAAATACTTACACAAAATTTTTATCTGAGTGAATAACATCAAATGAAGCCAACAAACCTTCAAAAGATACACGAAACCTTTATAAGCACATATAAAATAAATGTCACAGTTTCCATCTTAGTACTCAACATTAAAGGACACTGACACAACCAAAGTGCAAAGAAGCTAACTAAATTGAAAGACAGTGGAATCATTCCTTTGTGCCAGCCTCATGTACAGACCAATTTCAACTAACGAGTACAAAGAATTAAAATCAGACTACCACAACCAGTATTCTAAATAGGTCATGGAAGCCATCGTGATAAGGGAAGATTTTACTGGTGACAATCAGTGCACTGTATAAATGAACCCTGAAAACTAATAAATCAAGCCAATTCATGCTAAATAGATAGTCTCAACTCATGAGACAATTGGATAAAGATCAGTGGCTTTGTTGAATTATTTTACTGACACTCCTATGTGTGTGCCATGATGCTTGATTGACAAAATGATGATAAAATGGCTTTGTCCAAATTGAGTGATCAGGGTGTGTGATTTGGATTTTTAAAATAGCTTTAACTATTTTGAGTCATATCAATATAATGTCTGCAGTTAATCAAATTATAGTGATGTCTAGCAGACATGTAGCATGATGTCCCACCCAGACACATTATCCTGACAGCAGGCTGACAAGTCCTAACACTAACCTCTTAATGGTGTGGGCCTAGTGAGGCAGCTGTTGGTACCATTTTAATAAGAACTGGTATGACTTGGCTGCGGTTTGACACCAGCAACTTTTTTGCATCTGAGGCAGATGTTCACTTTTAATACTATGCTATGGTGTCTGTAGATATTTTTTCATTAATAATAGTGCTTCAAGCAATAGTTATTTTTACAGGCATGTTGTATTTTTGGATTACAATTGTGTGGATAAAATGAAATGTGTTTTCAGGAGTATTAAAATTTTCAACAACAGATGTAATCAAAAAAGAAGGGATTTAAAAAAGTATTCAATTGAATTTTTATTACCTGATACCTTACTTATACCTGTAAATTGGAGCAATATAAAAAAAAAATAATTCTATTTTCAAAGGGCTAAAATAACACAAACAAGTGTCAAAGCTAATATTATATTACAACAATGACAATGACTTATTAAATACTAGTAGATTTGATAATCTCTAGGAACGAAACAAAGTAGGAATTTAGACAGGGGGGTCATCATCAATCATTGCTAGCTTTCCACTGGGTCCTTAAATTCATGGTCCAGGGCGACAATGAAAACCAGTAAAATTGTTCTCCAACACAAATTTTGGATATTAGAGTAGCTGAAGCTTAACTGGCAATAATATAGGAAGAATGGCAATATTAAGGGATAATGTACCAAGTTAAATAACTTGTTTTTTTGTTACTTGTGTTTTTTAAAATCACTAAGGAATAATATAAATGGACACTGAAAATGAAAGGACAAAGTGAAGGAAGTCAAAGAAAGAAAAGACTTTCAAGATGGCCACCGTGACAAAGAAATTCAAGTTTTGATTGATACTCTTTTCATTCATTTTGTTTTTTTGGTGTGGGTTTAATGCCATTTTCAGCACAAGATACAGGGCAACCAGTATGTTTGGTTGAATAAGAACCCCCGAAAGACCACAAGGAAGACCATCATACATGAAGCTACTGGCAAGCTTTCTTACATGCCACACTGGGCGAGCCAAGACTCAACCCTACATGGGCAGAAGAGTAAGATTATTGATCTGTAAAGTCAAGCACCTTAGATCATTTAGTCCAACAGAACCAACCAGATATCTAATGAAGTGCTTTTGCAAAAATCCCATGCTGACATCATCATCCATGTAAGAACAGAAAGTATAATAAAATTTATAAGACAGACATATTTATAGTCATATTGAATGTCACACTGCCACAAATTTGATTCAAGACCAACCAGACATCATAAGAAGTCATTTAGTGAAAACTTTATGTCCATTCAGGAGGAATGGTAATAATAAGACTTTCAAGATGGCCACTGTCATGCAATAGTGTATAAAAGAATGGCATCATTTTCATTTAGAATCATGTATACAGTACAGTAAATATTTTATTAAAACCTCTTGTCAATATGACCATCCTTTCACAAAGAGGTGTTATAAAGGTGTTCAAGATATCCATCTGTACTTTTTTACATCAGCATTACTTTGTATAGGTGAGCTAAAAATTGTCAACAGTACGAATTAACACCATAATGCAATATCAAAGAACCTTGTCTACCTAGTAGAGCTTGGCTTGCACCACAACAAGACATGGACACACTGATGCTCTTTACCCAAATCTACAAATCAAATTTCTTTGGTTTCAGATGATCAGCTGATAGGCATGTTATGGCAATGGTACAAGGTATATTTTATGGTTTAGTCATCATACACAGTGATGTTCATCATAGCTGCTTTTAGCTGCTCAGCTTCAAATACAGTCAAACCTTTCACAATGATCACCTTTATTCAGCGGTCACCTGTTCATAATGGCCATTCTAATTTATCCCAGGTACATTTTCTTCAGAAATGTCTTCTAGGTAATGGTCACCTGCCTTCACCTGCTGTTCTCTAACCTAACAATGTTTTATCTGTACTTCCATAGTTACTTAAGCATTTCTACAGTGACCACTGTTTATGCAAAGTGAATTTTTGTGTCATGAGGAAGGCAGTGTAAACAAAGGAATATCACATGAATTGATATGCTGTGTACAATCATAAGTTAACCGCTTGTGCTCGTTAACTCCAATTACACTGTAACCCTACGATGTCAATATGTAACTTTTAAAATCAAAGCAGTTTTTATCATTAGGGGAAAAAAAATAGAAGCAATTCACTTCCTGGGTGGGAAAAGCAGTTGTGCTTTTTGCAGCAATGTTATACTATCTTTCAAATTTGGTCAAATTAAGTTGAATGGTTTTAAAATGCTAAAATCAAGTTATACTTTTAGCAATGGCAGCCATATCATCTGTTAAATTTTTAAGATTTTCACTCCAGGCTGTTTTTATATCAAGATGATCAAATGCTATGCAGTAGTATTGGCGCTAAAGCTGCTTCAAGATACTTGTTGTTTTTTTTTAGTAATGACAACTATATTTGATGGCAGATCAACATCAATTTACAGGCTTGAAAGATCTTCATGTATGGAGGTATTCTGTTACATTTGATCAAATTGAATTCGAGAATTATGGACAAGAGTCATTTCAAATTTTTTCTAGTTTTGGTAATGGTGGTCATATTTGATTTCGAGTCACTTGAACAAACTTTAAAGTCATCTAAGCCAAAAATGATCTATATTCAATTTGGCCAAATTTCGTTTTGTATTTATGTTTTTTTTTTAGAGGAAGTTATTTCAATGTTTTTCCATTTTGAGTAATAGTGTCCATATTTACTGGTGGATCAGCAATTTTGTACAAATTTGAAAGGTATTCATGCCCACAGCTTATTGTCAAGTTTGGAAGTTTATGTTTAGTGGTTGGAGAAGCCCTCCTTCAAAGTTTTTCCTATTTTTAATAGTTGCAGCTATATTGATGCCACATCAGCATTAGCTGCATAAACTTTGAAACCCTTGTTGCCATGAGGATTTCTGTCAAATTTGCTGAAGTTTTGTCTAATGATTTCAGAGAACAATTCATTAGTCAGTAACAACAGCTATATTTGATGGCAGATTGGAATATTCTGAATAAATTTCAAAGGTCTTCATGCCTGCATGATGTTGTTGTTGTAGGGTTTAGCGCCATTTATCAGCACATGATAGGCTATATATATGGCGGCCAGTATTAATGGTGGAGGAAGAACCTGAGGAAATCCCTGGAAAGAACCACCGATCCACAAGAAGCTACTGACAAGCTTTCTCACATACCCACACTAGCCAAATCTGAGACTCGAACCCACAAAGACAGGCGAGATGGCAGTGATCCATAACAAAGAGCACTTTAGACCACTTGGCCACTAAGGACCCCTACGGCATGCTGTACAATTCGGACAAATTTTATTAAATTGTTCTGGAGATATAGTTTCAAGATTTTTCTGTTTCTAATAATGATGACCATATTGGATATCTGTACAAATCTGAAAGATCTTCACACCAGTATGCATTCTATCGACATTATCAAATTCTCTTAAATGTTTTTGGAGAAGTCAATAAATGTTTTTCAATTAATGGCATCATCAGACATATTTAATGGTGGATCAGCATCAGCTGTACAAATATGAAAGCCATCTTTGCCAGAATGCTATGAAATTTTGTCAAATTCTGTTGAGCAGTTTTTGTGAACATGTCAATTAAAGATTTTTCTCTTTTATAGCCTTTGTCTACATCCCCGTTTGTTTGTAATTCCCTGCTGATTTCAGTAATGAAAAGCATAAACAAGATAAAAAGTCAATAAACCTTACTCAATTCATTCACTGATTTATAATTTCTAACCCGATTGCGACCAGGGTGTCCATAACACCTTTATCGTCTGCGCGTCTAATGCTTAACGGAAGTTTTCATACTAACATTACACCATATTGCACACAATTTGGGCAAGTCTTTTTTCCATAAACAGAGTGACGTCATTGCTCCTATTTGGTTACTCCCGAATACTTCCGTCAATTACGGTAAGGTTAAGAGTTATATCCCTTTGCCACCTGTAAAGTCTACCTTCTATGTACATACAGGTGTTGTGATGCATCCACCGCTTCGCTGAAAATGGACTTGTCCACGAACTGGAAATTGGTCTCGAGGATGGCCATGGTTGAAATGAAAACTTCTGTTAAGCATGAGATGCGCAGACGATAAAGGTGTTACGGACATCCAGGTTGCAATCAGGTTAAAAATTATAAATCAATGAATGAAATGAGTAAGATTTATCGACTTTTTATCTTATTTATGCTGGTGGAGCCGGCAAGATGGCCGCCAGTGAAAGTAGCTAAGAAAATCTCTCCCAAAATGTTGGTGATATTTACAGTTTGCAGTGTGATGTAGAGATTCATCTTTGGTCGAGCATCTATGTGAAGTTTTTTATCTTCAATCTATAGTTCCATTTCATCTGTGGATTATGTGTCTTTTGCAGAATTTGTAGTTTTGTGAAAGTTTTTTTTTGTTTTAAATGGGTCTCTTTTCTATGGTTTGTGTAACCTGGTGTTGATTTACACCTTTTGAGAAGACCCTCAAAATCATTAATCTGCACAATTTACAATACTTGCTCACAATTTCATTGAGGCAGTTTACAATACAATAAGTGAGCTGAACTCTCTTAACTGACAAAATGAGCAATTCAAAGAAAACTGTTCAGTCTACCTTGAATAGTAGTTTTCAGAGTGCTAAGAAGGAATCCAGTAAACCACTAACAAGGTCAACTACAAGCTCTCAGTCAGGGGATTCGACTGTTACTAATGAAGAGGTGAGTTGTGTTGAATTAATCCAGAGGGATCTACTCAAAATAAAAACTAGTATTAATTTATTAGTGACCAGAGAGGAATTAGGTGGATTAGTGTCCGACATAGTATCCAAGCTGTTTGAGAAACTGAAAATCGAACTGATGAAGGAAGTGGACAAACAAATTGTTAACAAAACAAAAGAGTTAGAGGAAAAAAATAGAATCAATGAACTTCGAAAATAATCAGTTAAGAGAAGAATTAGTTGATTCTAAGAAAGAATGTGAAAAACTAAAAGAAGAAATGAAAAATAATACAGATTGTTCCAAAGAAGCCATGAAGATTGCAAACCACAATGAGCAATACTCAAGGAAAAATAACATAAAAATTTTCAACTTGCCTGAATCACAAAATGAAAATGTCAGAGCAAAGTTTGCAGAGATGGTGAAGAATGTAACAGGTCATGAGGTAGATGAGAGAGATATTCTCGCAATACATCGGATCCCCTGGGAAGAATGGTGTCCCTAAACCATTAATTGTGAAATTTTGGAATGCAGAATCCAAAGTTAACATCGCCAAGAGGAAAAGGGATTTCAAGAATAAATGTAATGTAAGAATAGTAGAAGATGTTACTAGACAAAATATGGGTCTCATAAATAGATTAACTTCCCATCCAAAAATTGAATCTGCCTGGTACTTTAATTGCAGTGTGTATGCAAAAACAAAAGCGGGAAAAAGGTACAAATTTGACCTTTTTGACATTATTAGTGAAACACTAAATCGCAATTTATAAACAAAATGATTTTTCTCCATATTGATTTTGGATACATTTGGAGGTATAGAACTTTGTTCCAAAATTGGATATGCGCAGTTTTAGTTTTAATTATATATATTTAAATTTGAAAAGTGATTTTCGGAAAAGGACAAAACCTGTAAAAGGTAAGAATGTTCTTATAATCTTGTATCTAAAATTTTGAAATATGCACATTGTATTTCAATCTTGAATCGATGGACAAAAAGTATTATTTCTCAATCATACTGTATTGATGTTTATATTTACTAATTATACCAACACTCCAGCGTAGAACAGAGTTCTTGTATCACTATATTGGGCAACATTATATATGTACCCAATGGTGCATGACACTGTACTACACTTATCGATTTTTTAAGCATTATGTGGTTATGTGTGTGAGAGTGTGTCCCAAGGTGTATGTGAGCATTTTTCATGATAATGGTTTTGTGATGCATGTCTATATAAGCCCTGTGAAAGTTTTACTTAAAACAAGATTTAACAATGGATAATCAAATTAAAATTTTGTCAATGAACGTTAGGGGTCTACATAGTTCTGATCTCAAAAGAAGAGATATTTTCTGCTGGGTCAAACAAAAGAAAGCATCTATTATATGTTTACAAGAGACACATAGTACAGTTGAGACTGAGAAGTATTGGGAGGCTGAATGGGGATATAAGTGTGTTTTTAGCCATAAATCTAGCAGTAGTGCTGGTGTTGCTATCCTGTTTAGAAATAATTTTGAATTTCTTATTCTTAGAAACAGATGTGATTGCCAGGGCAGATACATTCTCTTAGATTTATTAGTTAATGGACAGAGATTCACACTAGTGAATCTATATGGTCATAATGATGATAATGCTGAGTTTTTTAAAACTTTGAAAGAGGATATTATAAATTTTGAAAATTCCTCTGTTATTATTTGTGGTGACTGGAATGTTGTTCAGGACATGGAGCTTGACTCTTATAATATCTTGCATGATAAACACTCCATGGCCCGAGCAGCAGTCCAGGACATCAAGAATCAACTAGATTTACTGGATCCTTGGAGAACAGTCAATCCTGACAGTAGAGTATTTACTTGGCATCAGGCAAGCCCTGTGAAACAGAGTAGACTGGACTATTTGTAATCTCTGAGGACATGTTTTCAAATTGTATAGACGCCTCTATTATTCCTGGCTATAAAACAGATCATTCAGCAATAACACTCAAATTGTCTATATCTGCAGCACCGAGAGGTCCTGGATACTGGAAATTCAATTCAAAGCTATTAAAGCAAAATGAATATATTAAATTGGTAAAAAAATGTATAACTAGCACAGTAGAAGAATATTATTGTGAAGGTGATAAGAAAAACCCACTTCAGGTGAAACTAACATGTAATGATCAATTGTTTTTTGAAATCCTTAAAATGATAATAAGATCAGAATCTATTATGTATTCACAAGCTAAAGCGAAACAGGAAAAACAAAATCTCAGGAAAATGGAAGCTGAAATAAATACCTTACATGCTTTAGTGAATCAAAATAATAACCCCACTACGATGAAAGAATTGAACAAAAAACAAGCGGAGTTAGAAGAAATGAGGAAAAAAGAGGTGGAAGGTATAATGTTAAGATCTAAGGCACGATGGTATGAATCTGGTGAAAAAAATTCTAAATATTTTCTTAATCTCGAAAAGAGAAAAGAGAAATTACACAAACAAAACAATAAAAGAGTTAACTAAGGAAGATGGAACAAGGGTAACAGATTCAAAAGAAATATTAAATCAACAGAAAGACTTTTATGAAAAATTATACCAAAGTAAAAACAAATGTAACTTTCAAACGCTTAACCACTTTTTAACCATGATAAAAAACTCTCAGATTTTGAAAGAAGTTCATGTGAAGGTAAGTTAACGTTTGAGGAATGTGGTTTAGCACTAAAAAATATGAAAAATGAAACTAGCCCAGGTTCTGATGGATTTACAGTAGAATTTTACAAATTCTTTTGGAAAGACCTAGGCGGTTTTCTCTTTAGGTCTCTAAATACTGGATATGATATGAATCATTTTTCAGAATTTCAGTCTCAGGGGATCATAACGTGCATTCCAAAAGAAGATAAAGACAGGAAATTTATAAAAAATTGGAGACCAATCTCTCTACTTAATGTGGATTACAAGATTGCTTAAGCGTCAATTGCTAATAGGGTCAAAAAAGTACTCCCGTTTATCATCAGTGACACCCAAAAGGGTTTTATGAAAGGGAGATTCATTGGTGAAAATACAAGATTGTTGTATGACCTGATGCAATACCTTGAGGAAAAAAATGAATTTGGTCTTCTCCTATTGATGGACTTTGATAAAGCTTTTGACTCAGTTGAATGGGACTTTCTAGAAGCTGCTCTGAAGTCTTTTAACTTTGGAGAATCAATTTGTCACTGGTTCAGGCTATTTTGCAATAAATCAAAAAGTTGTGTTATTAATAATGGACATTTATCCCCATTCTTTAATTTGGAGAGAGGTTGTCGCCAGGGAGACCCCTTATCAACCTATTTTTTTATAAAAGGAATTGAACTTCTTGCAACAGAACTAAAGAAAAACACAGATGTTACAGGCATTTTTTATAATGAAATGGAGTTCAAACTAGGGCAGTACGCTGATGATGCTTTTCTATTATTAGATGGTTCTCATTTGTCCTTGAGGACAACCATGCAGATTTTAAATGATTTTGCTTTGGTGTCAGGTCTGCACTGCAATGTTTTGAAATCGAAAGCAATTTGGATTGGAAACAAAAAATATTCTAATGAAAAAATATGTCCAGAAATTGATATTAACTGGTCAATGTCTAATTTTAAATTGCTGGGAGTATATTTCTCTTTGAACTTTGAGGATATGGTAGAGCTTAATTATTCGATGAAGTTAAAGGAAGTTAAGAAACTGCTTGGCTGGTGGAGTAGAAGAAATTTATCCATTATTGGAAAAATTACTTTGATAAAGTCCTTGCTTTTGCCTAAATTCATTCATCTTTTTGCAGCTTTGCCAAATCCTCCACCCCATATAGAAAAGGAACTGAATACATTATTTTTCCAGTTTATTTGGGGCAGTAAAACTGAGAGAGTTAAACGAGACACACTTATAGCTTCTTTTGAGGAAGGGGTGTTAAATATGATTCACTTGCATTCATTTGTGTGTTATATAAAACTTACCTGGATTAGGCGCCTCTTAATAAACGAAGATGGCTTATGGCAAAAACTGGTTTCTGAACAAATATTTGGAAAATTTGGAGGTATGCTGATACTTTCATTAGGAAAAACTAAACTAAAAGTAATCTCTAAATTAATTAAAAATATTTTTTGGCGTGATGTTATTTATGTGTTATCTCAATGGAAAAATGAACCATCTACTGTCAATGAATACTTGTCTCAAGATATTCTTAATTTAGTGACTGTAGATAATTTTAAATCATACACAAGGTGGAGAACAAATGGTATTATAATTATTAAACATCTTTTAGATGCACAAGGGTCTCTATTAAGTTTTGATGAAAAAAAACAAAAAACAAAAACAAATAATTTCATACAGTACTTTGCTCTTATTTCAAAGATCTCTGTGATGTGGAAAAAGAAAATTAAAACTTTCTATGAAAGTGGAAATAGTTTTCTTGTAGCTTTGGACAAAACATCTCTCCTTAGTGTAAGAGCAAAGAATAAATTTATCTATAAAGACCTGATAAGAACCAAAATAATAAAGCCAAATGGTAAACAGGAAACTTGGTCCAGACAGCTAGAGTGTGCGATCGGTACAAATGAATGGACCAACTCTTTTGTTTCGGCTAGATTTTGTACAAAAGACACAAAACTGATTAGCTTTAACTTTAGATTTCTCCACAGAAATATTGCCACAAACCAGTTTCTAAAAAAGATTAATTTAAGTGATAATGATAAATGTACCTTAGCAGCAGAGAGGGTGAATCCTACAACGTTTTCAGACAAAATTTTGATTGAATCATTAAAACAAGCCTTCCTACGATCTCATTTTAACCAAAAAAAATGTCTCAGGGGCAAACCCTACAACGTTTTCAGACAAAAAATTGATTGAAATCTTAATGAGCTTTCCCTACGAAATCTCATTTTAACTAAAAAAATGAAAACGGAGATTTTACGATTTTTTAATTAATTTTGGTCGCAACTTGTTGTCATCCACCCTCTCTGCTGCTTAGTGATTTCATCACTGGGTTAACAAAAAATAATAAATGATTTTAACCAAATATTTGATCAAGTCCGATACGATATCGTGTCCGAGGATCATGCAAATTTATTGTTGCGAATCCGTGCGGAGTCGACTGAGCATGACTAAAGAAATCTCGAAATTGATTGAAGTCCATATCAGAACACCATGTCTGCCAAATATTTCTAAGAGTATGAGTATCAACTCCGTTGAATACAGACAATAAATTGCAGTTATCTCTGATGACTTTTGGAACCTGAGTGTAGCGTTGAGTGACATATATCACGTCAGTGTTTTTGTGACGCCCACGGGAAAATATTCTAGCAGGATTTTTTTGTTTATCCAACATTATATCGTCGTATACGACTAAATTGTTAATATCTCCATCAATATCATCAATGCTCGGTGCTTCATCGATATCGGTTATAAAATCAATGGCGTTCTCACCCTTAATTTCTGATGCATTCTCGTTAAAATCCTTTAACACTTCATAACATCGTTGATCATCTACGCTTGGGGCAATTAAATACAACTTATCCCACTTCATCCATCTCATTATTAAATTGAGTAACAATTGCGTTTTACCGGATCCAGATGGCCCGATTATAATCATCCGGATAGAGTTTGGTAGCGCTGCATGATGCTTAATTGGTTCTCTTGTTTTAGTCGCTGAAAAATCAATTATATCCATATTTCTATACATAAATTATGGATCTATATTGTGTGAAGTGTAAAACGCGTACTGGCACAGATGACTTGACGACGATTACAACTAAAAATAACCGATCAGCGCTTTCTGGTAAATGCGTGCAATGTGGTACAAAGAAATTTAGATTTGTGTCTATGAGATCTGCTTTAAAAAAAAACGAGGAGGTGATATCGTAGCCAAATTGGCAAAGCTCCCTGGAACCCCATGGGCAAAGTACCCCGGAGAAAAGCACCTCCCAGGATATAGCTACTGTGGACCGGGAACCAGACTTGATATCAGACTCAATAATCAAAATCAACCCAACCCCGGTGAAGAACCAATAAACGCCATTGATAAGGCTTGTCACCTTCATGATGTTGCTTATAAAAGCAGCAATCTGCAACACAGGCATCTCGCGGATGTGAAATTAATTCATGCGTTAAATGCTATTCCTGATAAATCCTTCAAAGAAAAATTGGCTTCATTTTTAATAAAATCGGCTATGAAAAGTAAATTGATGTTAGGTGCCGGTAATTAATAATATGGAATCAATTTATTATTCTCCGAGGGGATACTGGAGGGGAAACGCTGCAATCAATAAACTCGCTAGCGCTGCAAAAGTGAAAAAAACCACTGCGGCTAATTGGTTATCCAAACAGGCACTATGGCAAATTTATCTACCACCGCCTAAACAAATTCAATTCTCGCATTTTGATGTGACCGCTCCTAATGAAGTTCATCAGGCTGATATATTATTTCTGCCACATGATCGTGGTTACAAATACGCGCTAACCGTAGTTGATATTGCAAGTCGATACAAAGAAGCAGAACCGTTAAAAACAAAATCAGCCACTGAAGTCGCTTCTGCATTTGAAAGGATTTATCGACGAGGTCCTCTGCACTGGCCAAATCTATTGCAGGTTGATCCTGGCAAGGAATTTCAGGGTGCAGTGTTATCTACAATGAAACATCATAATGTCACCATACGACGAGGGCATACTGCGCTACATCGCGATCAGGCCATTGTAGAACGATTTAATCGGACGATTGCTGAGCGGTTATTTGGATATCAATACGCAAAAGAATTCATTCAAGAAAAGCGATCCAGTGAATGGGTTAAAAGATTACCATCTGTGATTACTGCACTGAATAACGAGATTACTAGAACAATCAACATGAAACCTATCAACGCGATTAAAAAGAAGTCA
This sequence comes from Unio delphinus, assembly GCA_029339505.1. Taxonomy (NCBI): domain Eukaryota; kingdom Metazoa; phylum Mollusca; class Bivalvia; order Unionida; family Unionidae; genus Unio; species Unio delphinus. The sequence continues at coordinate 4,157,003 of JAQISU010000174.1, forward strand.
ATACCCGTACAACCACAAAAAGATTTCAAAGAACCAATTCTTTGTAGTAGTGTCATTGTGAGGTACTTATACGAACCAGGAGAGCTTGAAGGGGGTAGAAAAAGGGCTACTGATCCTATTTGGAGCGTCACTACGCATAAGATATCTAGTATAACACGATCAACTGGTAGACCTCCAGTCTATAAACTGGATTCAACTGCCCCTCAGCGGGGTTTTACTCGACAACAACTACAAGTGATTCCCGAGGATACTCAATTGCCACCGCATGGTCTTAACTAGCACCGTTGCGTCTATTGCACTCAAGACAAGTCAACATCACATTATTTCTGACATGACCGAGATTGTTATTTTTTCTGTCTACGGTGAATTGGCGAGGATCCTTATCCGAATACTGCCAACGCATTATACAATTGCAACTCGCGCAGTGATTATTCTGTTGTTTCTTCAAAGTGATTATTAATTCAGCATCAATATCAAATTCTCGTTGTTTTTTTTTGTCCTGTTGTTTGTAACCGGAGAGTTTTTTATTAATGATGCTAACATCAATATCACTTATTGTTGTGTCATTATCATCGAAAACAACTCTTCGAAGTTGATTTATGTTTCGTACTCTGGATACTGCGAGATAGACTAAATTTGACCATTCGATGTGATTATCCACCATCCAAACAATTGTATTCGATATAGTCAATCCCTGTGAAGAGTGTATTGTTGCTGCGTATCCTAGCGTCCACGGGGATTTATTAGCACGCAATGCATCTTCAACGACATTGATATCAACCAGCACAATATCATTTAATACGAGAATTTGTTTTTCACTCTGTCCTGGAATATCAACTTCAATATTCTGTTTTCGTGTATCCGATGGCCTATAACAAAGGGGTACTGGAAGCGTTGCAAATTTTTCTTTATGCAATTCAAATAACTTCATCTGAAGTGTATCCCTGACTATTTTTCTACTTGCAATGATCAAATCGTTTGGTCTCCACGCTTCCCAGAAATCATTCATTGGGGTTTCTGAAATCACTTCACGCGCTATTTCGCATTGGATTCTATCCAGTTGTAATCTAATTAGTTTCTTAAATTCTCGTAATCGTTCATCAAGTGATCTATAATCAGTGGTGATTTCTTCATAGTAGTCTACAAAACCCTTTAGCCATTCATGTGGAGATGCACCGACAAATGGTGGTGGTTGGCCTTGATCACCGCACATGACGACTTTTGTGTTTTTGTTTAACAACCACTCAAGAAATGTTTTTAATACATCTAATGACACTGTGCATATTTCATCCCAAATTATGATTTCAGGAATGAATTTATCACCCATACGCTCAGGAGTCCATTTGTCACCTTTCCATCGAAAAAAACTGTGATAAGTGCAAGCATTTACCCCTCGTATCATCTCTCTGGCGAGTCTGTGAGTCGGTGTTAGCACAATCATGTTAGAAACGCTAGCGTTTCCACGACGAAATAATTCAATTGCACGAGTTGTCTTTCCTGACCCACCACAACCGTTTAAATAAACTGTCTTATATCTACATACTGGATCAGATACCGGTGGTGCATTAGAAAATTCTGATTGAATTTCAATACGGTTACAACAAAGATATTTATCATCCATGGCAACGTCTGCGGATTCACAATACTCATGTAGCATCTCTTTTTTAAATCGCCAACGCCCCCAATTTTCTTCGGGATCTGTGAATGCCGCTACAGCTGATTTGTACTTATTGTGTATATACATCGAATCAGTGGCCACTCTAACCGCGGTATTAGGAAATCTATTTATCATCGAAAATAGATTAATAGAAGCATAGGCTAGCATTGAACTTCTCAAATGTGTGTACTGGGAATTATATCCATCACAGTAGGTAACAACCGTACCTAATTTCTCACCATTGGATAGAAAAGCATCCTTACGGGATACAAGTTTTCCCTGTTTCATTAAATCCGCTACAATAAAATCGTATTCAGCGACATCTATGATCAACCGCGAAGAGTATTTTGCGTTGTCGTATCATCCACCCTGGGTAAATTTACCGATTATTCTTCTTCCGAGATCTTTTGCTTGTTCTTTTTTAATTTCAAATAACTTCTTAGACCAATTTATGATTTCTTCTTCACTGAAATCTGGAAACTGTTTTCGTAGTTCGTTGATTATTCTATCTAGATCGGGTTGTGGTAGCCAAACTTCTTTCTGAGCTCGATAGCATATAATAGCCTCGGAAACAATCAACGATATTAGCATACCACAATCAATCATATATCTCAATAGCACTATTGGCATCCAGTGTTTTTCAGATAGGTGTCTACCGAGCCAAACATAACTACACGGATGTAACCCTGTAGCTAATTCAAATGATATCACACGAGCGAATCCGGTTAAATCAAAATCAGGCAATGGTCCATTAATCGCAACACGAGTCATTTCATGCGTGGGGTGTCCAAATTGTTTGAAGTACTCAGCGCATTCCCCATACCCGAGAAAACTTCCGGGATAACACGCGGATATATCAATTGAAATCATACCATCACGTGAGTATTTCGTATTCCACAGTCCTCCATGACCAAATTCGACGCAACTCAATTTAACATCCTCGAGAAAATCATTTCATGTTGGACGCCATGAGTTTTTTTCTCTTGCGAAGTGAGCTACCACTGATGGAATAGTAAAACTATCCGTGAGTAGTTTTTCATGGGAATTCTCCGGTGAAAAATCACTAGCGATTTTTCTCATTCTGTTATCTAATTCTTCAATGCGATATAATTCACCATTTGGTTTTACAAATTGATCGAATTCTTCATCACTTCTAAGTAACCACACTGACACAGGATCATCCTTACACAACGCATGAATAGCATCGAATAATTTCTCTTCATAGAAAACATCCCCGACGAACTCCTTAGGGATATATTTCACGGTTCGTTCTCGTGGAAATACTGTTACTGCAGGTGTCCACGCGTGTTTGTTATGATCAATAATCTGTATTGGCGCTCCATTTTTGTTATATTTCGGTTCGTATAAAACCTCTCCGGTTATCGTCATAACTGTTATTGGAAATCTTAATGATGTTTCTAATTTAGCTATATCAGAAATCTTTGCACCATGCTGTTTCACTGTCAGTTCCCATTCGGTTATTTTCCTACGTCGCAGATCAGTTAGTTTATTTCCTCGGGATGCATTTGTGAAGTGTTCTATTATTCGTTCTGCTACACAATTAAGCCCTGACGAATATTTCATAGGAGCTAGTTTTGCGATATCGGGTTTATCATTTAACGGATATATCCCATAAACCATTGCTGTTACGGGATAAGATCTTTCGTAGTATGGTTTGTCAATGCCGGTTAGAATCCCTGGTTTGGAATCTCTACTCACAATGACAGCTTTTTTATTCTTGAGGATTGGTTCAAATTTATCCTTAATAATCCATTTGCCATCGACTTCGATAATGAATTTGATTCGGAAAAAATGTCTTTTTTCCCCAACACGTGAAATTATCACTGCTGCTTTTTCATCATTCATGGTAGCATCAACAACACCATCAATTCGAAATGTTGACCAACAATAAGATGCTCCATCACGCTTAAATTCATTAAAACAGTCTCTGATTTTACTAATCATGGCTTTATCAAGAATTGTATTCTTTGGTGTATTAGAAGCTATATCGAGATTGAATTGAGCATCTTTCCAGGGGTAATCTCTCTTGGACGTTTTTTTTGGTTTATCGAGATTAAATCTAGGACTAATTTTCAATAATCTCTTAAACTCTTTCATGTTTCCGTCTATTGGACGTTTTTTGGGTTTATCGAGATTAAATCTAGGATTGATTTTGTTACGTTTTTTGGGTCTATCGAGATTAAATCTAGGACTAATTTTTAATAATCTCTTAAACTCTTTCATGTTTCCGTCTCTTGGACGTTTTTTTGGTTTATCGAGATTAAATCTAGGACTAATTTTTAATAATCTCTTAAACTCTTTCATGTTTCCGTCTCTTGGACGTTTGTTACGTTTTTTGGGTTTATCGAGATTAAATCTAGGATTGATTTTTAATAATCTCTTCATGTTTCCGTCTCTTGGACGTTTGTTACGTTTTTTGGGTTTATCGAGATTAAATCTAGGATTGATTTTCAATAATCTCTTAAACTCCTTATCAGCATTGAATTCAGCATTTTTCGAAGGCAATCTCTTGAACTCCCTCATGCTATACTAAAACAAGTGTCTAAATGAAAGGTTTATGTATAATGAATCACTGCAATGGATCAGTCAATGAATTAGACAAATAGTATAGTATACTAATGAACCAGGAATTCAGACCACACCCAGTGAGTACAAATTATGAAGCATCCAGTGATGGTGTTGTAAGACACTGTAGACTGAAGAACCCAGTTGGGTGGGATAATGGTATGGGGTATTTGTTCTTTACTGTTGGAAAGAAGAAATATTACAATCATCGTTTCGTATTTGAATGTTTCAATGGATTGATCAAAAATGGTTTTGTTATCGATCACAAGGATTCTAATCCAAGGAACAATTCTTTATCAAATCTGCAAGCTATCACACAAAGTGAGAATTTGAAAAGAGGAGAGACTGGCATTTGCTCAAAAAAAGCGAGACCAGTAAAATCTTTGAATACAACAACTAACGAAGAAAAAATATTTAAATCAATATATGAAGCCGGCAAGTATTTCAATATTTGTAGAGCCTCAGTACGATTCGTTGCAGAGGGGGTTTGTCGATCGGCTATTTCAAAAAGGACGGGACAAAAAATTCAATTTAGTTATGTCTAATGCGTCATATCTTTCATTTAGAAATATATCATTATTATAGAATAATGAATTCTGAAAACATGAATAGCATCATATCCGAGATTTAAAAATTGAAAAGTTGGGATATTGAACTATCAGATGGGTTAAATCCTGATCAAATCATGTCTGATTTTCAGGATATAGAATACGGAGTTAGCACTAACAAGTATATGCTACCAAAGAAGTATGCGCTCATCAAAAGAATTCAGAATTCTATTAAGGACTCTCTCGCATTTTCCAGTGACGTAAGTGTGTTCGCTCCGTTGTATACCATCGTAGAACGAATACGAAAAGAATTGGGGTACGAATACGAATTGAAAAAGGAGGTTAATTCTAAAGTTAGAAACCTACGGGCGTTAATTCAAGAAAATGAACAATTTTGATTGACCAACCATTTATCATTATTTGATTGTGACCGTCCCTCATAGAGATTTTAATTTTTTTTTAGCATTTTTTGATTAAAAATGTCAAAATCAGTGAATGAAAAATATTTCACACACACTGAATAAAAAATCGATAGACCGTTAATGGATGATCAAATGACAATGGGAAAAGTGTGGTATTAATTGTTTTGCAATTGAAAAATTGTTTGCGATTTCAAATAATGGTCAATGAAGCATTAACGACCCGATTGGCTCGTGAACGACTTGATGCAATCAAGAAATTTATACCAATTCGAGACTCTGTCAGGAATAAACTGCAACAACGACAGAGTTTACAAACTGATTTTGCTGTGGGGTCTGAAGAATTGTTTAAACCAGTAACCACAGCAACGAAACAGATAGTGTCAACAATCTCTGAAGAAGGAAAAAAACAAGAAGAGTCTTTTCTTCCTGTGTTAGAAAAAATAGCAAAAAGAACTAAACAAACAAAAAAATCATTGAAAACACTTCCTCAGGATATATCAACCGCTTCAGAACAACAACGAGAACTTCAAGAAGATATCCCCCCACCCGAATTTCAAGAAGAAGGGGAGGATACTACTACTAGTGGACGAGTTGCATTCAATGAAAAACTTCTTCCTGGTAAATTAGATGAATTGAGAAATAAAAAATTTGATTCTATGGAAGAATTAGCCCAATTTGTCACTAGGAGTTTTCATCAGAGAAGAAAATATATTTACGATGATTATAATCTTCCCCCTAAAAAAGATTGGTATAGGGGGTTATATCGTATACTATCAGGTTCCTCTCAAGCAAAAGGAGATGATAAAACATTTCAGGAATATATGGCAGCAATAAAAAAAGCTGAATCATCTATAGGGGAGCAATCGGATACCGGATTTCTTAGACTACCAGAACAATCAAAATTTATTGATATAACACAATCCCCCCAACAGATGAAAATAACGAGAGGCTGATCATGACAAGGGTGCAACCGGTATCACTGATAAAACCAAAGGATTTTCAGGCAGTGGTTTAGTTGGAAACTCTTCGGGTTTCTGTCCTGGTAGTGTTATCAATGATATATCACGATTAGAGGTTCTTGTAGGAGGGTTCCAAGCTGGAAATAACTCACCGGAAATAATTAATGAAGCAGCTGATATCTGTAGATGATTATTTCAGGGTGGTATCATGGATATCAGCACATATCGAGATTTCATTGACGAGTTAGTGGAGGATTATCACAGTGATTAATCACCCGGATTGAATAAAAACGCTAGCGTTTCCAATTGAAAAATGGTTTCTGATTTCAAATAATGATCATACACTACAATCATGATAAACCAACCCTCGTCTACGTAGTTAATTCACGGTTTCCGGTTTATAGAGCATACTACGGAGATGGTTTAGGTAATACCATTGCAGGGTTATTTGCGAGAATGGCTCCAAAAGTGATGCCGTTGGCTAAACAACTAGGAATGAAAGCCATTGATGTTATTCGTGATAAGGGTATTAGTGCTGTTGGAGATTTTGCTGGAAAAGCGTTTTCAACTGCGAAGAATAAAATAACATCATTAGTGAAATCACGAAATGATTTACGAAAAAAGAAAACGTTACCATCTACAGCAGAGATGCCTGCAAGTGTTAGTAGAATTATAAATAACGCAGTAGACGAAAAATTAGCGTCGATGGCTTTAACCCCCGACCAAAGCAATATTGCAAATATGATAGCAGGAAGTGGCTTTAAAAAAACACGACGATGAAATGAAAAATCGCGATTTAGACTCTGATAAATAGAATAAAATGTTCAAAAAGTCACATGATCCGGCGTTTGATATAGACGCCCCAGTTGGCAAGGATGATTCTGTACGCGATTATCAATATTACGCCTATCATGCAATAGACTCAAATAGTCGATCGCGAATTGAACTTCAAGTCCATGATACCAGTAAATACTTTTTGCCCTGTGAAGCGTTTATTGAAGTAGAAGGAGAACTTGTAACAGCTGATGATACTCCTGCTGTACCAGCACCGTATCCAGATGGTACTCAAGTCGGTTTTGTCAATAATGGTATTATGGCGTTATTTGAGAGTGCTAGATATCTCATTGATGGAAAAGAAATTGAGTCCATAGATCACGATGTTGATGTGGCTACAACAATAATCGGGTTAGCGAGATATTCTGATGATTATACAAGATCAGCAGGACCCTCTATGATGTTTGCAAAAGATGGTAAGAATACCGCTGGAGGAAATCCATTTGTTGTAAGACGACCAAAAAAACATGATAATAGTGATGCTGATGTCGAGAATGATTATAAACAACGATGCTAATTTCAATCTAGGAGCTGCAACACGAAACTCAATGTTGCAAGGAGCGCGTAAATCATTTTCATGCGCGATTCCACTGCATCATATATTTGGATTCTGTAGAAACGTCAGAAAAGTTATCTACGGGGCGAAGCATACAGTATCGCTTGTACGAAAGAGTGATGATAATGACGCAATCTGGAGGATTCCAGCAGATGCTGCAAATCCAAATGCTGATGCCGGTAAAGTCAATTTAACAAAAATATCATTGTGGATGCCAGTGTTGACTCCAGCAATCACCGCAGAAGAACGATTACTATCATTTATGGACCAAGGAGGAAAGTCGTTGTTGAGTTGGCTAACCGTGAGTACAGATGTTAAACAATCAAATATCAACGGGTTATTCACGTGGAATCTAGCATCAAAACAAGGTGTTGCTGCGCCACGTCATATATTTATTGCGTTACAGGATAACACACGAGTTGGCGATCAACGTTTCAGTCATATGATATTTGATCAATTAGGTGTGAAAGACGTCTCACTGAGAATAAACGGCCAACAGGAACCATCCGAGGATATACAACTTAATTACACAGAAAATCATATTGCACGAGTTTATCATCGTCTGTTGTCATTTATGGCACGCGACCAAAATGTCGATACTGGTTTGCAAATATCACAATATGATTTTAAAAATTTGTATCCGATCTATTACTTCTCACTGGAACATCTCGATTTGACAAGACAGTCAGTTGTTGATATACACTTTAGAGCTAATGTGACTCGTGGTGCTATTGCTAATTATAGAGCGGTTGCTGTCACTCTCAGTGATAAATCAATGCTACTTGAAGGTGTTGGTGGAAGAATGAGAGTGGTAGATGCCCCAGTAGAAAATCTTTGATTTTCTCGATTTTTCATTGAATTAGAATCAATCAATTATATATAATGTCATATAGTGTTATTAGTGTTGCGTTAACTCCCGGTCAATTAAAAAAATTGCAATCGGAATCAGCTAAGAAATGTGGAACCACAATCACGTTGAAACCCAACCAAATGACTGGTGGTGCAAATAAATTATCACTGACAACTCGTCAAATAAAACATTTCAATGATGCACTTGCAGCCAAAAAAGGGGTTCAGATTACTCTCTCTGCGGCTGCTATCAAAAATATGATTAAAACAGGCGGTATATTTCCGTTGTTAGCTGCGATTCCAGCATTGATTGCAGCAGCAGCCCCAGCGGTGGCTAAAGCGGCAGCGTTAGGAGCCGTTGGTACTGCAGCAGGAATGGCACTAAAGAAGGCAACTGGGAAAGGATATAAGAAAAAGGGAAAGGGTCTAAGACTACCAGGAACCCCGTATTCGTGGTACAGCGGAAAGGGTCTAAGACTACCAGGAACGATTTATTAATTCAGGAATCGATGGTTCCCAAATCTTCGATGGTTCCTATGTCCAATTTTGATTTAATGGATGCTGCTAAAAAACTAGCGATTAAAAACTTCAGAGGTGTCTTTATGAAAGATCAATTACCACATCAACCAAACAGCGTTGAAACCGGAATCATTAATTTAGATAACAGCACCGGACCCGGAACTCACTGGGTTGCATACGCTATTGATCCACGTGGGATTGTTTATTTCGATTCATATGGATTAGCCCCACCAAAAGAGTTTATGCGGTATATAAAAACCCTTCCAATGAAGACTTGGTATTCTACGCTACCAACACAAACGATGATTGACCCACCAATATGTGGCAGCGAAGTATTAAATGTCCTTGACGCTATTTCTAACTCCTTGAGTAACCCAAGCGGAAAACCACCACATGTTGTCGTTAATGAATACACTAGTAATCGCTGGAAATCGAAACGATTTTAGAGAGAGAAAGAGTTTTACAATAACATGATTGATATTTGGGGGAGATCTTTGAAACCCAAACCCGATGGCACTGCACCACCTGATTCTGTCAAGGATGTAAAAAAACTAATCAAAGATGAAATAGCTGAGACGTTGAACTTAACAAATGTTGATCCTAATGAAATAGTTGTATTTCAAGACAAACAGGGTAAATTGAAATCTAGTGATGTGTCATTGAATGATATTTTAGTTAAACAACAAAACGCAATCGAGAATACTATCGCGTTATTTTCGGATCAGGGTAAATTGAAAACCAGTAATATTTCTCTGGATGATATTTTAGTTAAACAACAAAACGCAATCGAAAATACTATCGCGCTATTTTCCGATCAGGGTAAACTCAAACCGGGTGTACTCGTTTCGACGATTACAGATCGATTAAAAACTCTCAACGATGAGTTAAACAATTCTGTGTTTGTACTAACAACACTTGAATCTAGAATTGAAGAAAACGGAAAACAGTTTATATCATTTCGTAGAAATATCATTGATAAATTTATTGGAACCCCGTTAGATAAAATTGAAATAAAACTCCCTGATATTAAAAAATCCATCGATGAGACGAAAACTTTCATCGAAGCCGTCAAAGGTGATTTTTCGAGGATGATAACAATCATTGAAAAAACAAAAATTCCTCATGAGAAAACCAACAACGTGGTATACACAATCCAACACGGATCATTTATGTGGACACCTACAAACAACAAATTAGATATCACTGCAACCGTTAAGGGTATTTATCGATTAACACTAGTAACAACGACTCAATTTAATATATCATCGTCGAGTTCATCCGGGGTCAACAATACGATTTCAACGATCATCGACAAGGATACAACTGAAAAGTTCACGATAACATCTACTGATAAACATTTGACTAAAACTCCGGTATCATGGTATGTGGAATTCGTAGCGGATTTAAGTAAATAACTAAATCGTTCGGATTTCACAATTGAAAACGCTAGTGTTTTTAAAATAAAAATGATTTCATCAACTCAATGTCGCTATGATCGGGTCAGAGAATTTCAGAATAGACTCAAAACCCTCACTGAGGAGTATCAAATAAAAATAAAAAAATACCGACGAAGAATCACCGCAATTGATGTTATTATATACTCGGTGTCAAGCGTTCTCACTGGTGCCGGAATAATACTAGCATCTGTTACAATGATTGCCCCGGTCGTAGTTCCAATTTGCATTTCTGCGGTGGCTACAATCGGGGGTATATCAACCGGGATAGCAAAAAAGATATCATCATGCAGCCAGAGTAAACTGCAGAATTACTTACTTCAATTTCATATTGCATCAACCGCATACTCGCAATTATCATTGATGATATCGTCGTCACTCGATAATACGATTATATCAGATAGTGAATTCTCAGCGATGGTCAGTATTTTTGATTCCGCGATATCGAAATTAGAGCAACAACATGAGTATAATAACAATGACAACACCGATGGAATCAGAAAACACGAACCCAAAAAACAAAATGATCTCAATAATATCAACATTACCAGATTGTGAGTTCTCAGTGATGGTCAGTATTTATGATTCATCGATACCAAAATTAGAAATAAATCATGAGTATAATAACAATGACAACACCGCAGGAATTACTTCAACGAATAGTGGAGAACACGAACCCAGTACAAACAAGCATGATATCAATAACATCAACGAATCCAGAATTCAGTGTGAATTTCCCCTCTCCGGTCCCAGTGAAGGAGATAGCGCTAGCAAAACTACGAGTGTATCACAGTTGGCCTAATATCAGATCAAAATCATTTGGTGGTCAACAACCCAATAATTCTTTAGTGTTTGCAAATAAGAATAAACCCGACGGAACCCCAGACTGGAAAGTTGTTTCGATACCAACAGGGTCATACCAAATCGAACAAATCAATAATGAATTCGCGCGTAGAATAAAATCGATTACTGGAGTAGAGTCAAAAATCGCTATAACAGTTCATGAACCGACGCTATCATCCGCAATTGAGATAAGCACAGAAGGATACGTCGTAGATATCTATAACAGCTCGATAAGAACCGTACTAGGATGGCCTGAAAACCCACCTCAGGGAATCGTTGTTGTACCACCCAAACCTAAAAAATCTGATTATGTCACAGACAGGATAAAACCTGATAATCCAATAAAAAGTTATAAAGAGTTCAGTGTAGAATTTTTTGGGTCAATGCACCAACATTTTGGGGGGAGTGGACAATCGAGTGTGTATCATTTTGTTGTTGAATCTAAAATCGATGAAAATTTCACAGCGATGAATAATGATTTTTCACTGTTGTTAATATCTCTTAAATCCGGCTCTCTCACCCGAGATGAATTTATCAGCGTCGTAGAAACATGTAACAAAATTATCGACGATATGGAAACATTTAATTTACGAATTATTCGATTTATACTCGATCATGAAACCCCCACAACGAGAACAGAATTTGCAACGAAGTATAATATACGCGTAGAAGATATTCATGCGTTCAAACTACCAGGATATAATATCTTAGAACTACAAAAATCTCTCAGTGATGCCATCGATGTTGGTTTCAAAATAATCTATGACGCATGTGAAAGGAAACTAATGAAAAATTTATTAATCCTGACTCACAATAATGACCCAGACGGTGGCGGCAGGCATATCGCTCCGTTCAACGTGAATATATCCTCAGTGATTGCGCTCAATTTAGTATGTGATGTTATCGAAGGAAGCTATCAAATTAATCTCGAACGATCAAATCAAGCTCAGCAAGGATATATTCTTTACTCGTTTGCACCAACAGCTCCTCCAGGATTCCTAATTATTGAAAACCCAATTAATCCTGTCTACATGCGATGCCATAATAATTCATTAACCAGAATTAATTTCAAACTCACCGACCAGTCAAATAATCTGATTGATTTACAAGAAGAGGTGTTAGCGATTAGTCTGTTTGTGAAATCATAAATGATTTTCATCCTAAAGACTTTCATCATAAAGACTGGATCAAATCATTTATTATTTTTTGTTAACCCAGTGATGAAATCACTAAGCAGCAGAGAGGGTGGATGACAACAAGTTGCGACCAAAATTAATTAAAAAATCGTAAAAGTCTCCGTTTTCATTTTTTTAGTTAAAATGAGATTTCGTAGGGAAAGCTCATTAAGATTTCAATAAATTTTTTGTCTGAAAACGTTGTAGGGTTTGCCCCTGAGACATTTTTTTTGGTTAAAATGAGATCGTAGGAAGGCTCGTTTTAATGATTCAATCAAAATTTTGTCTGAAAACGTTGTAGGATTCACCCTCTCTGCTGCTACCTTTTGTAATGAGGGAATAGAAGAAATTGAGCACTTATTTTATGACTGTTTAGTTACTGAAAACTTTTGGAAACTGTTGGTAGAATGGATCCAAACTTATGACCCAAATTTTAGAATTACACGAAAAGATGTCTTTATAGGAAATAACAACTTTGACGATCTTATTAACTTCCTAATTTTGCTTGCAAAATATGTTATATACAGATCACGTTGTGCATCAAAAAGCCCACATCTTGCCTATTATAAAAATTGTGTTTTATCATATAAAACGGTGGAAAAATATGTCGCCAAAGTGAATAACAGCAGTGACGAGTTTAAAAGAAAGTGGACCCTATTATCAACTTTTGGTACATGAATTATTATTATTATTATTATTACTATTTTTACTTTTAAAATTTATATATTTATTATTATTATTATTATTTTTTTTTTTTTTTTTTTTTTTAAATGCAATTTTATGCATCTTGGGGTTTGTATGCGAGTATGACTTTGTGTACAATAATTGTGATTGTAAGTAAGTGTCTGTGTGTGTATGTGTGTGTGTGTTGTGTAGGGAACACATGTAGAGATCAGGACACAAAAGAATTTAAGATCATGCCCCATACGCCAGGTCAGGTGGTGATGTAGGGGAATATGTAAAATCCTGATACCTTGTGTTCAATAAAAAAAAAAAAAAAAAAAAAAAAACTTTTGTTAAGCATGAGATGCGCAGACGATAAAGGTGTTACGGACATCCAGGTTGCAATCAGGTTAAAAATTATAAATCAATGAATGAAATGAGTAAGATTTATCGACTTTTTATCTTATTTATGCTTTTCGTTACTGAAATGGGCAGGGGGTACAAACAAACGGGGATGTAGACACAGACTATAGTAATGGTGACATTATAAAAAAAAGCATCATTGGTGCAAACAAAGATTTACCTGCCAGGATATTTTCCATCAAGTTTTATCAATTTCTAGCTACTGGTGCTGATAAAGATGTAATGTAAAGGCTTTTGTACATGTATTGTAACAAATTTAAAAGTTGCTTTCAACTTTTTGTAACTGTGGCCATTTTCAAATGGCCAGTCAAGCTAATGACAAGGCAGACTCTGATGATCTAATAGTATTTTATACAATGGCCAGATAAGTTAATGACAAGGCAAACTAATCTAATAGCATATTATACAAATTATACAATGGCCAGACAAGCTAATGACCAAGCTGACTCTTATGATCTAATAGCACATTATGCAATGGCCAAGAAAGCTAATGACAAGTCAGATTGATGAGCCAGCTAATAGTATATTATACAATGGCCAGACAAGCTAATGACAGGACAGCCTCTGATGAGCTAATAACATTATACAATGGCCAGACAAGCTAATGACAAGGCAGACTCTGATGAGCTAATAACATTATACAATGGCCAGACAAGCTAATGACAGGACAGCCTCTGATGAGCTAATAACATTATACAATGGCCAGACAAGCTAATGACAAGGCAGACTCTGATGAGCTAATAACATTATACAATGGCCGGACAAGCTAATGACCAAGCTGTCTGATGATCTAATAGCACATAATGCAATGGCCAGAAATGCTAAAAGGGCAGAATCTGATCTAATAGCATATAATACAGTGGCCAGATGAGCTAATGACAAGGCAGACTGATAAGCTAGCTAATAGTATATTATAGAATGGCCAAACAAGCTAATGACAGGGCAGACTCCTATAGTACATTATACAGTTTATGACAGTCAAAGATGGGCAAACATGATACATGAATTGCTGTTTCTTTTATAAACCCCCTCTGCACACGGGTATGAAAAATAAACCACAAGAAATTATGGATGAAGAATAGGTCTACTGTACACTCTTGCATGTTGTAAGATGTGACCAATGGAGGGGCAGGTGTTGCAATGCTCAGTGGTTACCATGCTTAATCAAAACTGACTGTGTGAGGGTTAGAATCCCATGACTGGATCATAGGTTTTTATTTAGACCTGAAGCCAAAGGGATACAGAATAGATGTGATGAGCTCTTCCAGGTCATGGTGAAATATTTTTTATAAAAAAAAGAAACATGTTAAATGGTGCCTTTTCTACCTTACCTAAATAAAAGGAATCCAAGGGAGGTCACTGCAACTCTTCTCACATCATCATTTACATCACTGACCTACAATATTATAACAAACTTCAGAAAATTGATTTCCTAGAGGAGGAGGAGGAAGAAAGAAAAAGAAACAGAAGGAACAGCAAATACACCTTTATTATATTTTTTATGCAATCCAAAACTGCTATCAACATTATCAAAAATAACTTATCCATCTGCCAATCCATTCACTCTTTCTGTATACATATCTGTACTCGTACAAACTTCCTCTGTTTATCTATTGCCAATAATATCTTGAAAATGCTATTAAAACTAACAAACAAAGCAAATTCAGGTTAGCAATTTAGCAATTTCAGAATTGTAAAATTATGATGTTCTGTGAAAGACTCATAATTCTTAAAACAGTAACTTTTAAAATATCAAGAAAATGTAGAAAGGGACTCACCGCTATATGAAGAAGCCGTCTGATGGCTTGGTTGTTTCCTGAGCCACAGTATGCCATTGCAATGGTGTACATTCCAGACCATCGCAGAATTGGATCCTTGTCACGGGAGAGACTTTCGATAAGTGCATCTGCCTCCTCTAGTCGCCCATACATAATCAGAGCAATTCCCATAGCAAGGCCACGTAAAATTTTCTCATGCTGGGTCTCTTGGGCATACTGAATATTAAAAAAGACTAGTGAACCATCTGATAAGACTCAGAATCACTCTGACAATCTATTGGGTACAACACCACGTAACCTGTTTGATAAAAATGTCACATATTCATACAGAACAAACTGCAAGAAACAGGTTAAATGCAGTACTGTAGTTCATAATGTTCTAATGTTTAGGGACACACAATAGCTAAGCTGGTAAAGAGTTGGACTCGTAATCCAAGGTTCGTGGGTTTGATACCTGCCCAAGCCAATCTGGGTCTGCTGCCTTGGTGTCATTGAGAAAGGCAATTAGATCCCATTCCTTAGGCATGATTTAGGCAGTTACATGCCAAATATTATTATTAGAGCTGCCACAATCAAACAAAAGAAATTTATTTAAAAAACTATATACACACAAAACAAAAAAATTCCCACTATTATCATGACATGTTTACCGTATATTATTTTAATGAAATTTTACAAATGACAGGACCATTGGTGATAGTATTGTGACTAAAGGAAGATAAATACAAGTGTCTGGTCTGTTGTAACCTTATATTTTAGACAGGAAGAAAATAAATTAGGACATTTCACTTACTGCAACCATATCTTCAATAGCAGTAGCAGATTTAGTTCCGAGCATCACCAAACCCATTGCAAGGCCGGCTGCCTCGCCTGAAATTTACAAGAAGAACGTCTATTTTTTCAAACCACTTTCAAATCTACCAAATTTCTTCCAGCATTCACACTTGTTTAAAGCAGTACATAATTCACATATTTTAAAATACAAATGCATGCACACACAGAAATTCAAATGTATGCATCACATGTGTCATACATGGAAAATCTTCTCTCATGATATTTATATAATTTAATCTGATCCTGCATGCTAAAGAGTAGCCAAGATAACAAGCTGCTTCTCTGTGTTGCTTTTCAAATCTGCTGGGTGTCTCTACTATAAGATAAAGATGCAAAATAAAAGTTACAGATGTCAACTAATCTATAAGGAATATCAAAAAAAAGATAACACTACAATCTATTCAAGCCTTAAAATACAGGATTTTACACAATTCAACTTAATTTAAATTGTCAAAACAATTAAAAGGGTTTACCTGTAATTGCATCATCCTGATAGAGGTTAAACTTCAGCTGTTCATAAATATCTACAATAAAAAGAAAATATTAAGTCCATTCAAATTAATGCAATAAAGCATGATGCAGAACCTTCCTGAAGAGCCTTAGTCAACTGAAACCACACTAAACAAACATTTTAAATTGATCCTTATTCTTTGGTATTGAAAGCTTTCCTGTCATTGTAAATAATGTCAAATCAGTTATATTTTAAGGTACTTGACCAACAGATTCACCATAAATATCGATTATAATACTTTTTCTTTTAAATTCTAAAAGATATTTCACAAAACATTTTGGCACAAATTTAGTGAATTTCGGCTTTCCATGCTGGTTTCATATATGCGTTAAATATATTACAATCAATTCATTGCTTTTGGTTTAAAACAATTATACTATCCAGAAATCATCAGATAACATATTCAAGGGACACACTCTTGAGCTTTAACAATGAGGGCATTTAATTAGCTTGATAAAGCAAGTTCACCAAAGGGTGAGGAAAATTGGCACTCAAATAAAAGTAAATGTTGTTAACACTATAGTCAATCTAGGTTAGCATACAGGTATCAAAATGGACATCAAGGTGGACTAAACATTTAAATACAGTACCTTGTCTTGCTGTCCCCATGGCTGCTAGACCCAGGCCTAAACACCCTCCATGTCGTACCATCTGCAAAAGAAAACATTAAAATCTGCTAATGTACAGTGTATCTATCAGGAGTATACATTCAGAATAATTCATAATGATTTTGGGGAAAGAAGTGGCTTCAATCAACTTCTCAACATATTAATTTTTTAAAATAATACTTCAGGAAGTAAATATAATAAAAGATCCTTCATAAATCTTACTTCTCATAATAACCCTTTCCCAAACAAGTTTCAACAAATACCCTAAATATTATGCAAATGGGGAAAAAGGTGAAAACAATATTGCTAATATACAAATATTAAGTAAATAAAGTTCCAATAATATCCTCAGAGTGCCAAGGAAGAGGTGTGTGTGTGTGTGTGATATTTTATGTAGCTTTAACAATTTTACATTCATATCGCTATGTCTGCATTAAGGCAGTTTATAGTGATGTCTAGCAATGGGGCATCATGCAGGAGACATGTCGCATGATGTCCCACCAAGTTACATTATCCTGACACCTTGCCAACAAGTCCTAACACTAACCTCTTAATAATAAATGAATAGCAAGGCAGCTGTTAGTATTAGCTTGTTTTGTCATTTGGTATGGCTCAGTTGAGGTTAGAACTTACGTCCTCCTGCATTCAAGGCAGATACTCTAACCACTAGGCCACTGAAGCAGTCAGCACAGGAGACCCATCATAAGCTTGTTCCTAAACTTAAATTTCAAAATAACCCATTCTGACAGTTTCTTAACCCTTTCGCTACGACTGCCGCATCTAAGCGTCTACTGTAAATAGCTCTCGAATACCCGTGACGCATATCTGCAGTGCCGAAAAACCTAGCTTACAAGCCAATGTCGCACAGATGCGTAAAGTTCAGCAGTACTCAAAGTACCAGCGACGCTCATGTGCGCAGAATACGTACGTGTTAACTAAACGTTGATTGGTTGAAAGTACGAAAGTTTACACATTTTTGATTATCATAACCAATGAGAGGATTGTTTACTCGACATTTTGATACAAGTTTGAATGCTGAGAGGTTAAATTTAGACACACTAAAATGAATTTTCCGCGGTTTACGAAACACATGTTTTCGAGATGAACAAAGATGGATTCCGATTCAGATATGAGCAACTTTAACGGGTACCAGTGCAAGTGATATCGAAAAGTTTAATGGATCATAATTAGAAAATGGATCAGATATTGATTTCAACATCAGATACAAACGATTTTTAATTGGATGACAAGGCGGACGTAGTTTCAATTGTACAATGGAGTGACGACCTTGCCGTATTCGAAATCAATGTTTTTGATTCTTACGTTGGTTCAACAGACAACAATCAAGCTTGGACCAGTGAATGAAAGATTTTTTACTCAGATTAATTCCTGAATATCTGGTAGAAAATCTTGTGAAAGAAACAAACAATGTTGTTAAGAAATAGGGGACCAAAAGCAAGACATGAAATGGTATGTAATCAGCATCACATGTGGGCATTAGTCCTACATGTAAGACATAGAACATGGTAATTTTGCTATACATATATTATAATTTACTTGATAACATCATCATTTATGTGTGGATAATTACTGTTTTGAGAGGTACCAATTGCAACATTTTAATTAGAGTGGATTTCATTCATGTTTTTATATGTACATATGAAAATATTGGATTTATTTTATGGAATTCAAAACAGTTTATGTGACTGGGATTTCTTATATGATGGGATATAGGAGTATATATAATGTAAAAATATATGAATAACTGACACTATACAAGATAAGCTGTTTTTTATTTCACTTAAATCTAGTAAAAACTATTGAAATAATGAATATAAATGTAACCATGTTTTTATTGTCAATTTCTGTAGTCAGCCTTGATGAAGCTCTAGTATTCAGCCTAGCAAACAGCCTCAGTAGTCTGAGTAACTGATATGATAGCACAGAGCAGTAGTGAAACTACAAAACAGCTGTAGTAGCTAAAGGGTTAAAAGAACTAAAACTAGTTTTAATGGGTGCACTGGAAATGACCCCTATCTCCACAATTTGTTTTGGGCAGGCTCTAGAACAGAAATTTCTTATTGGGAATACAAGTTTGATGAACGTTCATCACCACAACTATTCAAAGTGATTCAACTGCAACTATTCAAAATGATCATGTGAAATGCTGAAATTCTAAATAACTAAATGCCAGTATACGAAAGACAATATATCTAAAGTAATGTTGTTCAGTGAAAGGCACTGGATGAGTACAGTAGATTCTTTTAAATGATATAATGTATAGTGTTCAAACTTAAATCATTCAAGGTCTCGACTATATAAATCATCATGCCAAATTCAACAAAACATAGTAAAGTAATGCTGAAATAAATGAATTAGGATGACCTGAAATCAGGGGCCATAACTCATGTAAATAATAAATAATGTCATGGAATCTAATTCAATCAAGGTCTCGTGAATCTAATACCACTTGTCAAATCTGGTTGAAATTTTTTTTAACAAATCTTGGTAGCTATCTTACAGAAGCTAATGTTTATAGAAACTCAAATTACAATGATGATTAAATCTGACAGCCATAACTATTTTAATGAAAACTAAACCAAAAATGGCATCTATGTTTATTGCTGAGCTATGCTGGTTACAAGGCTATGCTGAAACTGAGATGAAATACCAATGGGAAAGGGGCAACAACTCCATATACTGGACCTAAAACAAAGAAACTTTAAAAGGCACAGCTATTTGTATAGGCAATTTCTTCATTGGAACTGAAACTATCTCTGATATTTTTCTGCCATAAGATTTTCAAATTGGCTGTTGATGCAAGATTAGTAACATTTTCAATTAAGAACAAAACACCATTCAGGACCAGCAATACATCATACCTAAATCTGCTTTTCGTTTTAGAGAAGTAACATGATTTTTTTTTCATGTTGGCCATACCTGTCTAAGGTGATTGGTCATATCAATATTGTGCTTTGACCAACAGAATTATTATGTTGGTCCCTAATGGTAATGGTGCTAGTCTGATATCAAAAGAGGAATTGGTCATACTTAACCATTTTCATTCCGGATCAACCGGACATTGTAAGAAGTATTCTGGTGTAAATCTCTTATCAATGTTACTTTCCATTTAGGAGGAGTCATGACAAGATTTCCAAGATGACCGCAGTAGTGACCACAGTGAACAACAATCTGCATCAATTTCATCAAGGATGAACCTGATATTGAGATAAATTTGTGGGAAAAGATTTACTGCAATCCCCAAGTAGTTGATGAGCATAAACAAACTTTAACTAATGATGGATGATGCACAACAAATGTTTTTGCAAGTTTTTTGGTCTATGACTGGCAGAGCTATAAAAAAAAAGGTGTGATGGATGGACAGGTGAAAGTATGTTTTCCATATCAGTGGCTGGGCATAAAACAGATGAATCAATTTATAGAATATCATCCATCAATCTTTCCTAAACACCTCTACATTTTCTCTTTTCATGATAATACTCTTACTTCTGACTGTGCTTCCTTGAGTTGGTTTAACAGATAATCTGTTATTTCACCTCCATGATTGGCATGTATCAACCCTGAAATCAGAAACATATATATTATTTCACCTCCAAGATTGGCATGTATCAACCCTGAAATTAGAAATATAATCCATAATTTCACTTCCCTGTTTGGCAAAAATCAAACCTGACATAGAAAACATATTTGTAATTTCACCTCCATGACAGGCATGCATTAATAACACTGAAATTGCATTGATATTTTTACTATTCTTTATTTACTCTCTTCATTTGTGTTTCAATCAGCCATGCTTTGTCCCAGCCAAATATTAACAGAAAATGCTGACATAAACCGATCACCAAATTAAGAGTCCTCTGAAAGGTCTAATGCCCAAAAAAGAATTTATAGGAATCCAGAATATGACAGTTTCTTCTTTTTAACCACTAAACAATGAAATACAATTTCAGATAATCCTGAGCAACGACAGGATTTTCAAGATAACCAAAATTGTGAACATATTGGAGATAAGATCAGCGCCATTTTCAATTTGAAAACAATTAAATATAAAAATTTAAAACGAAAAGAGCAGCAAATCCAAGATAGCCATGACAGTGTCCATACTGGGTGAGATTGGCAGCATTTGAATCTAGGACCAACCAGATGAAGTCTTTTGGTGAAAACCTCTTACTTTTATGACCTTCCATTTAAAAGGAGTATCAATAATACAGTTTTCAGCTATACTGGCTTTTAGATTGGAACCATTTTCATTTATGAAGAATTGGATATCATACAAAATCAAATATTGGATACCCCATGACCATTAGTTCTGGAAAACTAGCAAAATTTGAAAAGGTTTTCAATATCACCAGTGAAGGCCATGTTGAAAGTCTGAGGGGTCAATTAGACCAGAGGATGAATCTGTAAACATTTCAAAGCAATTTCCCAATACAGGATGATTTGTGATAAGAAATAAGCATTAGAGAACAAATAAATGATGTGTGGATGCTGAGCAACAGGTCATCCACAAAGTTTTTCTCATCTATCGCTAGTAGAGCTAAAAAGTGACACAATTACTGATATTGTATTTAAATTTCTTTGTGGATATTCTCATTTTACATAAAAATTCTCCTGAAAAAGTAATTATTTTATCTATATTCGATATATAATTAACAAAATACATCTTCCTATACAACAGTGTCAACACACTGTCAACCAAAGATTTTAACCAGCACATGATTATGGCTAAAGAGGAGGCGAGTATATATTTATGTATGTGTATGCATATGTATGCATCAGTTTTAACTGCATATCAGTACAATTTTGACATAAAGTTCCAACTGAAAGTTCTAAAGCTAGAAATGGGACATGCAAATTCTGTGAATTTGTATCCTTTGACCATACCATTATGATGAGGACACAAAAATTCACAATCATAAAATCTTCCGACTTTTATTACAGACCCATAAAGATCATGGGCAGACATCAAAAGGAACCAAGTTACATTGCCAACTCTTAAATATCATAAGAGGAAAGTGCCAAAAATGGGTAGTGACTTTGATCCTACATATATCACACCTTGACTGTCATAAACAAGACATCATCAAACTGAAAAGCATGTGTGCCATGACTCATCCATGTACCAGAAGAAGCTTGTAGAATGTAAAGCAAAATTAAAAGGGTAAATATACTGATGTGACCAGAGATCAAAGATATGTTTTTAGACACAGGTCCAATTTCCATATACATGCCAACACCTAACAAGGAAAAAACGTAATCCAAGTGGTCAAAAAGCGGAATCCAGGCAGAAAAAGCATAATCCACATATAACATACTAAAATTTCAATAAACAATGATTTATTTGCCCGTCATATTTTAACATCCTTTACCGTTTCAAGTTTTCATATGTAGCACTTTTCGCTTTACACACACATCAACTAGAATCCATCTAAGACATTTAGTGCCAAATATTAAAATTCTTTCAACACAGCCTGAAATAGATGTCATGTGATGCTGCATTCATGTCTTCATATTTAAAGGATTGTTATTTTTCAATTTTATTTTTTGCCTTTTTCTAATCCATTTGTGCAATTTTTGAAAGGATATATTTTTGCTCTTATAAATGCATCAACTAAAATAAAATATACTTTTTAGTGCCAAATATCTTTAGACTGATTCTGCAGTAAATATGAATTAGAACAAAGATTAAATTAGAAAACCAGTCTGTTCTCTCCTCACTAAGCCATACAGATGCTATAAATAGAATTTGAGGTCGAAAGTTTTAAAGTAGAACAAGGTTTGCTATAAACAGAACATGATACTGCTACATACATGTCAACCTCTGACAAGAAAAAGGCGTAATCTAAGTGGTCAAAAGGTGGAATCCAGGCAAAAATGCGTAATCCACATAAAACATGCTAAAATTTCAATAAAAAATTATTTATTTGCCCCTCTCGTCTTTTAATATTCTTTACTGTCTCAAGTTTTCATATGCAGCACTTTTAGCTTTACACACATCGACTAGAAACCATCTTAAGTCTTAGCGCCAAACTATTAAAATTCTTTCAACACAGCCAGAAATAGATGTCATGTGATGCTGCACTCGTCTTAATATTCTGAGGATTCTGTTATTTTTTTGTTTTGGGTTTTTTGGTTGCCTTTCTCTAATTTATCTGGGAAATTTTTGAAAGGAGATATTTTTGCTCACATGCATTGACTAAAATAAAATATACATTTTAGCGCCAATATCATTAGACTGGTTCTGCATCAAATATAAATTAGAACATGGAATCTGCATGTAAAGATTAAATTTAGAAAACCATTCTGCTCTCTCCTCACTAGGTACAGATGATACAAATAGAATTTGAGGTTGACAGTAGAAGCAGGTTAGCTATAAATAGAACACGATACTGTTAGGAAAATCCATGGTGAAGTGTACTCTTATATTGTAGTTACGTAAAAGCCGGCATTTCTAAAATACGGTCTGTGGGATTAATGGAATGTTAATAATAACGAGAAAACAAATAATTGATTTTTTTGGAAGTGGATATACCGAAAAAGTGTAATCCATATATGTTTAAGCTTAACGCGTAATTTAGTGAAAAAAAAGTGTAATGATTACGCCAAAAGCGTAATGGTTGGCATGTATGCTGTTAGGAAAGTGTATGCAAGTCCACGGACAAGCATACTCTTATATTGTAGTTACACAAAAGCCGTCTTTACTAAAATATGGTCTGTGGGATTAATGGAATGTTAATAAAAACAAGAAAACCAATAATTAATTTTTTTGGAAGGTGGATATACCGAAAAAGCGTAATCCATATACGTTTATGCATAACATGTAATTTAGTGAAAAAAAGCGTAATGATTACACCAAAAGTGAAATGGTTGGATTGTATGCCATATGCCCAATACTAGAAATAAAATCATATTAAATTGACTTGTGTGATTATTTTGAAAACTAAACATTTCACGCAAAGTTTTTCTCAAAGTCCTGAAGACAGCCAGTCTAATTCCTCTAACAATGTGTTTTTTACTGGGTAGGTCAAGAGTGTTTATGTTCATTAGCATTGGAAATGTGTCTTTATTTATACAGTTTCTGTTTACACTTTTAACATTGTTTATAGGTGCTGCTTAATTTTGTTCAACCAGTATTTCATTACACTAGAGTAAGTGTGAGCATGGGACAGATGAATTATTATTCACTGAACTTTAACTTTAAACAACTCGAACAATACAACTGCAATTAAGACCATTAAATATATAAAAATGCAAATCTTAACCATGCCAAAAGATTGCCCATTTTTATAGTCAAACACAAGAGCCAATAGGGTTAAATTTGATCTCTTTGTTATTTATAATACCTCAAAAACATCCAACATTTGACTAAAACTTTTCCAGATTATAACAATAAAGTAACCAATAACTGCCTGTCAATTAACTACACACTAGCCTTCAAACCATTTTGTGGCCAGGCATCATTGCACTGGTTGCAACAATTAATGGGACAGTTCATGTACCCAGTCGACTGGTTGTGTCTGGTTTACATATCCAAAAGATATATTTGAATCCTATGTACATTTATATTAAAGCCATGTGAGCACCAGTTATAGTAACACAGGCAATCTGTTCCTAATTCGTAGTTTTGCTTTGTACACAAAGTTTAGAGCTTTCAATAGAAGTATAAGTGGAAAGCTTTATAAGGGTAAGGGGCACACATTGGGACAAATATTAATGTCCCAATTTTCAAACATCTTGAAAATAAATTAATGTATTTCATCAACACAATCAAGTTTTCTCAGGCAAATTAGATGGGTTTTTTAATAAGCCTGACAGACACCTCACTTAGAATATAGGAGGGGCCCAAACTGATATTTGAATGGCCCCAGGCATTGGGCTATCTGGTTATTTTTTTTAGCATGGGTGACCTTGACCTTGAGAATATGTTTATTGATGTTATTGTGCAATGCATTATATCTTCTAGTGACAATAAACAAGAAGATGAAACATCATCCATTCATCTTATAAAGCTGTTAGAAAGCTGAGGGGCAAATGTGAATGAAGCGTAACCTATTGACTTGTCACCATGACCCTGAAGATAGGACCCCCAATACAATACAACTTTTAGTGACATATATAGCTATACCAAGTTTCATCCCTTCATCTCAATTGGCTTTAAAACTAAAGATTGGAAGGAAAGTGTAAAATTCAACCTATAACAATGAGGACATTGACATAATACCGCATATGTCATATAGAACACACCAGCTAAGGATGATCTGCTAAATTTGGTCAAATTCTGTAAAGTGGTTCTTGATATGGCGTCACTGTTTGGTATAGGTTATTTTTGTAAGTAATAATGGCCAAAGTTGATTGCTATCAGTATCATTTGTACAATGATGTTTCCTGTCAAATTCTGCTGAGGGTATTATGAAGGAATAATTTTAAAATTTTGTCTTTCAGCAATGGAAGCCAGATTTGATTGTGATATTTGAAAAAGGTAAAAGAATTTCAAGCCACAATACTCTCAATCATATTTGATCCAATCTTGTTGAGTGGTTTTTGTGAAGCTGTTTCAGTTTTTATATTTTGTTAATTGTGACAATATTTGTCACGACTTTAACAAATTTAAATGAATTTCATACCTGGATGGTGTACAAGTACAACAACTTTTATCCCTTGAGTTAAACGCTTTAAAGTTATCAAACAGATGGGAATATATATTGGAAAACTAAAACAGAACCATGACTGTGACTTTGAAAATAGAACCAACATTGTTGTTGCTCATATATTCAGTAAGATAAACCTTTCCAAATATTTGATCTTACAAGATCAAGGAAAATGTTATGGCCATGGAGCCACCTAGGCTGTACATACTGGGGTCAAAGGATAGCTCAATATAGTTAAATTCATTTATAATGCAGAAAAGACCCATTTATATCGACATAACTTATATCGACAAGCCGCCTATGTCGACAAAAAAGCAAAGTCCCAGTTCCCTGGTCTACTATTACTACCAAATTGTCATACTTATGTTGACATTGAGATAAAAGATAAACGTACATGTCAACAGAAGCCCTTGATCCCAGCTTGAACAATTCCTTTGTTTTCTAATCATTTATGTCGACAAGCTGCCAGATCCGAACAATTAGTTGATCTTGCCGCCAGGCTTTAATGTCATGGTTGGATTAAAAAAACCAACCACCCTAGGATTTTGTTTGGGCCTATAAAGCTGGCTTCTCGCGGCAACTTGAAAGTAGTGAAATCTGATCAATTCTTGTATTTTCCAAAGAATGCACAGAGGTATAGCTAGGATTTTAAAACTAGGAGTTCAAAAGTACCACCAGTAAATGTTGCAGTCCCCTACCAGAAAGCAAAATGGGCATACCTGAAATGGCTATATTTCCAGAAGAGTAAAAACATGGGTTGATATTGCATTTAATTTTCAAACTTCTTTACAGCACTGACATGTAGCCCTTGTTTGTCCATTAGAATGAGAGTGAACCTAAAGCATCCTCCTCCTCCTACTGTGAGCCTCCATATCTAAAGCATCCTCCTCCTATTTTAAGCCTTAATATCTAAAGCATAACATCCTCCTCATATTTTAGCCTCCACACTTAAGGCAAATAATCCTGCTTGTATTATAAACCTCGTATTATAAACCTCCATACCAATAGGATACAATTCTCTTCATAATTTAGAATTCCATACCTAAAGCAAATAATCCTCCTCCCTCTGAGTAAGCTGACCCTGGGCTTTGATCCTTGGGTAAATATGTAGACATCAGATTCAATGCCTCTTTTTCATGACCCTGTTAAAAAAGAAACAATAAAAAAAAATAAAAGTGTACATATTTTATAATATATATTGTGGACTCACTGTTATTCAATTTTCCGGATTTGTTTTCTTCATACTTAACGAATTTAGTGACCAAACCTAACATGCAACTGTATTGAATAATTTTTTGTCATTTTTAAGAGACAAAAATGTTATTTTATACCAATGAAAATAAAAAAAATAAAAAATATAGATGATTTTTTTTCCCCACTGACCTAATTTATGATTTGTACTCCAACCTCTTGGTTCTAACTCATCTGACCTATTAGGTATACTTCTAGTATATCATTAAACTTCAAAATATGGAAATCAAGAAAACTTATTTGAGGTATGGCTGCATCGCACAGTTTTGTTTTATCTAAATGGTACTGTATTTCATATAATACATTTTATATTTGACATGAAGAAGAAGCTCTTTTCATTGGCTGACACATGAGCTAGCACTTGTCCCAAGATGAAAAATTCCTGAAAATCGCACGTTTTGAAAGCCTTAACTTCAGTAGAAAAGCCAATGATGGCTTGATGAATAGAACAATATCTCAGGAGTAAAACAAGCCATATAGAGTGGATGTGTGCTTTTAAATACAGAAATAGCAGAATCAAATCAAGGGTCATGGGTGGAACCAAGTATTTGGAAGTTACGAACCTTCTCTTTTTATATAGTATGATAGAGAGAGTTCTATGTCATAATGTGTCATGGAGGTAATCTAAGGTATTTTTATCACTCTGCATGATTTTTTTCCCTTTAGATTATTGTTTTTTTATTTCACATCAAGCTTGTGTCGAGCACCTGTGAGTTGACCAACACATGGGAAGCGTAGGCCGTGTGTGTCTGTAAAGCCGCTCATTCCCAGTCAATTATTTATTGCACGGGTTTATCTGGTCCGATAATATAAAAAAGCGGAGAATTTTTCTAGGTGTAAGCTCGAAGCTCGTCGAGCTTAGACCTCGAGCTTCGAGCCCTCGAAAATGCTCCAAAATTATGGAGCCTCGAGCTCTAGCCTAGGCGTGTCCCAAACTCTAGCTAAACATAAATGATTAAGGTATTACATGTTAGCATGAAACATGAACTAAGCTCTGATAGAAGAGCACAGTACTTATCACAAAGCATCTACATAACGAGAAAGAGCTAAATAATGAAGGGTAATGCAGATCACTTTGGTCAGAAATATAGATCACAGTGGCATAGTTTTGACTGAAAGGTGTAGAACTCCTCCTCATCATAAATGTTTATCTAAAGTTACATTATTCTGCAAGCAACAGTGTCAAAGAAATCCTGAAATAGTTAAATGCAGAGGCAGATACAAGCCACTTAGCTTGTAAATAAAGGCAATAGTTTTCATAGATGGTTGTAGTATGGTTGTAGTATTCCCCATGAAGCAATGGCATACTATGTTATGTGACTCATTAGAAAATAGTGCATAGGGAAAATAAAATCAATGAACTGTGAAATACATTACAATGACCCAATTTTCAGTGATAACTGTAGCACTCCACATGACACAGAAAAACAGTAACAGTGGCTAAGAATATGACAAACTTTAACCCAAAGTTGATGCCAGATAGATGAATGTGTGTGTGTGTGTGTGTGGTGTGTTATTTGGATTTCTAACAGCTTTAACAGCTGCAGTCATATTTCTACGGTGTCTGTATTGTGTTATTTTATAGTGAGGTATAGTACTGTGACATCATGCTGCAGACATGTAGCATGTTGTCCTACCCAGTCACATTATCCTGACATACCCTAACACTAACCTCTTAATGCTGAGTGCCTAGCAAGGCAGCTGTTAGTACCATTTTTTTTATACAATCTTGCATACTGACCTTATGTATGACCCCTAAACTGGCAGTAGCTGTGAATTTTGCCCAATTTGTTGCTCTTGCTAACCATTCTAAATTATCCCTGGAAATGAATAGGAAATAAATGTACTTAACACTAAACAAAAACATTGCTGACATAACAAGTCTGCCAGAAAACAAATGTGGATTTAACAGGTCTGCAAGAATATTTTTTATTTAACAAGTCTGCTAGAAAAACAATGCTGGCTTGACAGACCTGTTAATAAAACAATGTTGATTTTATGACCTGCTAAAAAGGATGAGGACTTGACAAGCATGTATGAAAAACAATGCTAAATAATCAATGCTGATTAAATGAACAGATAGAAAAAACAATTCTGAGCTAACACTGATATAAAAAGCATGCAATATATACATTGCTGACATAACAGGTATACTAGAAAAACAGTGTTAATTTTCTAAAGAAATAATTTTGACATAACAGGCATACTAGAAAAACAGTGCTAATTTGCTATAAAAAAAAAAGTTGACGTAACATGCATACTAGAAAAACAGTGCTAACTTGCTAGAGAAACAATGTTGACATAACAGGTCTGTCATATTTTATTAAGTAATCCCAAAAGGAAGAAAGTTTTATCATGAATTCACTGTCTTGGTAATATAAACCTATATTCCATGTTTAATCAAAATCAGATCAGAAAGATGGTCTCAATTGTGGTAACAAGCTCAGCAAATTAGATGCATGATCAACTCATTAACAGAAGTAGATCATGTTCTTCATTTATGTTGGTGAGATCATGATAATATAATCCTACATGCCAAGTTTGGTAAAATTTGGATGATAAATATGGTCTCCAAAGCATTAACTAGTTCAGCCAATCTGATGCAAAATTTTTCCATTAATATACATGACATTTTTTCAATATCAAACTCATCTAAGATCTTGATGATACAAGTCAAGTCTGATCAACACTGGATCAGAAATAAGAGAGGCAACAAACTCGGCCAATCATATGCAGATCACCTTATTACTATGTATGAATCTTGCTCATTCTTAAACCTGTCATCAACCTCAATTATATGAACCTACATTCCAAGTTTTATCAAAATCGTATCAGAAATATGGTCTTTAAAGTGATAACACGCAAACTGAGGGTCTAAATACCAGCACACTTGGCCTTGCAGCCAGGTGAGCTGAACATTTATAACAAAAGTAACTGAATTCACAGTAATTACACAACAAAAAGAACCTGTATAGCTGAATCATTTTGGACTGGAAGAACTGAGTTTGAGTACCTGTCCTTAGTAATGTTCCTTAACAGGGGTCCTATTCACAGTCTGGTCTCTTAAAACTGTGTACACAGACATTACTATACATAATTATGATTTTTAAGTAATTCTTATTCTTTTTGACAAAATATAAAAACCGAAATTTAGAACATACCATGTACTTAAATGTAACTTAATCTTTGTGTCGTTAAAAGTGCAAAGTCAACTCAATGATAGGAATAATTACCTTAGAAATTGATCACTTGTTGTTCCGAAGTGCATGAAAGAGTTTGCTATCACTGTAGCTGAGTGACAAATAGAATTTCTTACAGCATCCTGAAAAGAAAAAGTAAGATTATTTCATTTTGTAAATCATATTTTACTCAGCTTCAATGAGATTTAATTTGGAGTCAGTCATAAAAAAAATTCCATCATCAAGTTTTTCTTTAAAAAAAAAAAAAAAATATTATTGCATACAGAAACCTAGAAAGTAACAATACATTTCCTTTTGCTTGGATTGGATGCATCAATATCATATGTGGTTAGTGCTTTTAATAATAAACACAAAGCTAATGACATTACTAAATCATTATAAAGAGATTTCATTTTTTAAAATATAAATTCATTCCGTGGGAAGCTGTCTTGGTCGTTTCAGCATAATTACTGACAGCCAATTAAAAAAAAAGAATGCACTATATTTGATATTGTAAATGAAACTCTAGAAGGCTCAATCTTTCTGTTATAGCTTGTTGTGGGTTATATTTGCACTCACTTTAGTGTTTTTTAGTATCAGTAAGTCTGTTTTATTGTTCCTGATAAGAAACTGTAGGTGTAGATCAATAGTTGTCTCCCCTCCAAGGATGGTCACTAGCTTTGTCAGCTTGTCTTGCAAAACTTTCTCCTCTTCTGTCTGAATGATAGAAAACAACTGCACTATAACATTCAGGCATGATGCTGTAATATGCTGTAACATTCATCCATGATACTGTCAAATACATTCACAATACTGTAACATAAATCAACAATATTGCAATATACATTCAACATATATCCAAAATATTATTGCATACATCCAAAATACTATAACAAATGTCCACAATTTCTTTCAACATAAACCAGAATAATATAAATGTATCCAAGGGTTAAAAATTAATACTTCTTACATGCAGACTTGTCAATCATATCACCTACCCTGTACAGTCATCCCTCGTTTATCGCGATTAATCAGTTCCAGACTCTACTGCGATAAGTGAATTTCCGCAAAGTAGGATTTCGTAGTTAAAGCATAGAAAACCTGTTTATGACCCTCTAAATAACTTTGGACATGTAAAGCAGAATGACCTGTGGACTTTGAAAGAACATAACTTTGCCAATTTTAAAGAAATCTTCTGTATTTGGTATCAAAATAAAGGTTAGAAGTCAACTTGTATGAATAATTCAACAAAATGTGCATATATATTAAAACTTTTAATATACAGGTGCAAACAGGTAACACAACATGTAAAATGCACAAGCAATTATTTATTTAACACATTACATGAATGATAATTTCAAACATTTCATCTAAATCAACAATTTCAAAGTATTCGAAAGCTTTTCTGGAGCCATCTAACTTTTTGGTGGGTCCAACTCTCTCAGAAAACTGAAATAAATCACTTTGGTTCGTCGAGAACAAAAACACCTGGAGTTCACACTTCGTCTGGTTCAAAACCTTCAAAGTCCTCTTTATCGTCATCACTGTCTCCCAAAAGCACATTCAAATGCATCTCCAGATGTTTTCTCTCATTTTCAATCAACTGTGTTAGGTCACAACAGCTAAATATTTTGATAATTCATAGTCTGACACTTCATTCTCATCTTGCGTCGAAGTCTGCCATTTTGAATAGAAATTCGCCATTCGAAAAATACGCTTAGAATGTGCCTGCTTGCCTCGAGATTTCTAGTTGAATTCAAGCTTAACTCGCAAGATAATCCAAGTATAATATCTACATTAAAATAAGGAACTTCTTATAGATATCCCAAAACGTATGTAGTCTGGTACTATGATGTTAAATAACCACTCTGCCCTAGACCGGTAAAGCGGTCTGCAAGGTTAATGACTTACTTCCCCATGACTGGAAAACTGATCTGTAGTGATGAAAGGGTTAAAATAACACCCCTTTAAAAAACCGCAATAGAGTGAAGCCACGAAAGTCAAAGCGCGAAGTTGCGAGGACGACTGTATATATCTTCAAACTCTTTACAAAGATGTTGTTGTTGGGTTTAATGCCATTTTTCAGCATACGATAGGCTTCACATGGTGACCAGTATTAATGGTGAAGAAAAAAAAACGGGGAAAACTCCCAGAAAGAACCATCGATGCTTGAGAAGCTACTGGCGAGCTTTCTCACATACCCACATTGACAGAATCTAGAAAATAGTCAATATGTGTAGTATTGCCACCAGAAAATAGTCAATGACACTGCTGCCACTAGATAGTATTTACTGTCAATATTGACACTGTGGCCACTAGAAAGAAATCAATACTGCTTCCATTAAAAAATAGTACTGGTAATGCTACCATTAAACAGTACCGTCATTACTGGCTATGCTGCCATTAGAAAATACTATAAATATTGGTAATGCTGCCACCAGAGTATTGTCACTATTGGCAAAGCTGTTGCCACTAGAAAGTAGTCAATACTGGCACTGTTGGCAATAGAAAATAGTTCCCACTAAAATGTACTCTCAATTTTGACAAAATACTGTCAATATTGGCAAAGCTGTTGCCACTAGAAAGTAGTCAATACTGGCACTAGAAAATACTGTCCATAATGGCACTGCTCCCACCAAAATGTACTCTCAATTTTGACAACTTACTATAAATACTGCAACTAGAAAGTACTTTCAATATTTTAATTTAGTTGTGCGTATTGTTACAACTCTATACTCTTAAAATAAGTAATAGAAAAGAATGAAAACCAAATTCAAAATATATTTCCATGAAATCCAGTGAAATATTTTTTTAAAAACTTACAGTATGGTGAGTGAAATACCCTATCTCAAGATTGCTGAACATCCCTTCACACTGTTTAGGGGGCTGAGTGAGTCGAAACACTTGTGTGGGTGAATCAGTAATTTGGAGGGGCAATTACAGAGCTTTCTGCATCCAAAATTCTATGATTCGTAATCCAAAAACCAGCAGAGACCCAACTTGGGTCATCCATAATGCATGAATAAGATGCAGTTTCAGCAACATGGACCGCAGACAGGTGTTTCTTTTGGATTAGGTTTCTAAGCTTACCGAAGCCATCAAGGTACTTGCCATAATACTGCTTGGTTAAGAACAGAGAGATCCTGGCTGTCATGTTCCAGATATGGCCATTGTAGCATTGTTTGGCAAACCAGAAGATTGCCAATGAGGCCAATGTCGTCACTATATTCCGATCTAGTTTGGACATGAGGATGCTTCCATCCAATTTTACAATACAAAATTATGAAAAATTAAAACCAGCTGTATTGATGCAAGAACAATGAATAACAGGTGATGGAACAAAACATTATAACATGCAATGATATCCCAATGGCCTGATAGCCTAGCAAGGAGGCATGGGCCTGCATATTGCATAAACAGTAAAAATGCAGATGTTGGTAAGAACTATTGGAAAATGGTGACTTTTATTTGTTTTTTGCTGTTCCACTATGTAGGCAGAACAAACAACAAAAACACTACCCACCAGTTCCTTCCTGGTTTCCTTTCCTGTCTCTGATGTACTAGCTGTAGATTCATCTGTATCCATAGAGGAACTATAGAAATAAAAATAGAAGAAACAAAAATGAATATTTTTTAAAAGCACTAGAAACTAAACATGGTTTCTCTGGAATACATCATCTTACCTATAAACTGTGTTATAATATATCTAATGCTATCTAACCAAAAAAAACTTTCAAACAAAATAAAACTTTAGACAATATCTACGTGCTAACATCCAAACCATCATATGCAGAGTAGGGTTCTCTGGAACACTAAGTCTTACCTGAAAACTTAGTTGCAATATACCTGAATACCATCTAACCATTAAAAAAAAAAAATGAAAACAAGAAAAAAACTTAAAACAATATTTACATGCAGCCAAGTTGTCATTACCAGGAGTGATGCATATGTTTTGACACCTTATCAAGGCATGCTAGAGAGAAAATTGTATTAAGAATTATATTGAAATTATCGTCAGCTTTTTGTGAAATCTAAGAAGTATAATTAGTTTCAAAAGTAATGAGGTATTTTTCTTATGTATTATTCCAACATAAAATTGCTAAATAATACCTAATTATTCTTTTACCTGCAAGAAGATTCTTTCCTTGAGGTCTGAGTGTTACCTTATCCTGGCATCACCTTTAAAACTACAGCAATCTAGTTCTGGCAAGGTATATAATTACAATACTTCTATCTATCATTATTGAATGCAAATATATCCCCAAATTCCTTAAACTTTCTTCTTTTTACTGTAATTAGGGTCATGTAAACATAGACTTCACTGTCGTCTGAGTTTTTTTGTGCCTTATTTTTTAATGCAATACCTCCCACTATTCTCTCCTTCCTTCTTTGCATCATCCTTGATTTCTTGTGTTGCCGATTTTTCTTTCTTTTCCATTGAGATGGGGACAGGAGCAGTAGCTTTCAGTGCTGAGCGGACTCGTAATAAGAACTGCTGAGTGGCACTTTCATACAAGTCAAATGCGATCTGGTAGGCCATCAACACTGCATTCTGCAACACAAGAGAGGAGAAAATAACATTACTGTCTGCAGTTAAGCAAACTTTACACAGGACCGATTCAAGCATGCACAGTTGAGTAGTTTCTAAATAAGAGTATGGTGAAAATATTGATCTATAATGGCCGAATAGATTTTTTAGGAATCATAAATGGTTTGTTTATTGTTGCCTCTTATTAATTTTAACTGCAGATTACTGAAACAATCTCGGATATTCTTGTAAAAACTCCAACATACCAAATAGATTCTAAAGATGGCCAACATGACATCCATGCTGTAGGTCAGAATGACACCTATTTGGTACCAATTGAACAAGCCAGTATAGCATCGCAAGTGTAAGAGTGCAATTTACCTGACATTTTTTGTCTACTGTCCCACTAACCTAGACTCTCATGTGGCTTCTAGACCTGCTTTTTCAGGAAAAATATGTACAAATACAACATTTATTTAGTAACAATTCATGCCCCTGGTAACGTTAGAAATGGACATAGTTCTTAAAGTTGCAAAGAAAACATTCTAGGCTGTACAATATAAACATAATTATTTCCATCTTCAGTGGCAAAAAAGTAGAATTTGGGCATAAAAATTGTAATCTGTACATTACATGGCAGAATAACAGCACAAATGAAAAAGATAACCTGGTTCTGCAGCTGATCAAAAATCTTGTCACAAAGATAAAAATCCAAATGGATTAGAACCAGAATACAAACACAAAATACACTGAAAAATTATTTACAGTCAGCACTTAACGCTGCAATGACCATGGTCAAGTGCTTAGATTTCTGTACATGTATTACATTACTCTTATAATTTTCTTTTAACTATTAATGTGCTACATTGTTTTGCAGTACAAAATCCCTCAGTGCTGAATTGTTTGAGGGAAAAAAAGAAGAAAACTGCAGTTTTTAAATTGCATGTATTTCAAAAAAGATACATAATTGATACATAAATCCTATATGAAAAATGATGATGGATGTCTAAACTTTAAGACCAGCATCAAGACACATATGTAAGTTTAACATATTTGCACGTACAGGTGTAAATACAGGTAAAATAACAAGTTACAATTGTATTTCATCAGTATTTTTGTTTGTTTTTAATGGAAAAGTTCAAATAGATCTAAGAATTATTATATTCTTTAGTAGTTCAACCATGTACATGTTATTTCTGTCACAATGTTAATTGTGAAAATCACAGGTAAAGGAAGGGTGACAGTTTTGTAAACATCAACTCCATAAATGTCAGAGGTAAGTTTAAACCCCCCAATCAGTAATTAATGTTCATGAAAAACTTTCACCTGTTATTTATTCTAATATCAAAACAAAGGTTCATATTTGGTGATTAAACCTCAGCAAAGGCTTCATTTTTTCCCCAATCATTGGGCCAATTTTGTGTCAAGGGTCACCATTATTGTTTCTCATCGTCTGCCAGGTGTAAATTGCTTAGAATAGTTAGAAATCTATCCCATACTTATTTTTTGCTTAAATATGCAGCTGATATCACATCATCAATAGCCCAGTAGGAATCAAGACCATACGTATGTACCAAACTCATTGCTAAATTCAATGCGAACAAGTTTTAGATGATCAGGTGTGACAGGCCACCATTTCTTAATGCGAATGTTTTCTTTAAAATCTGCTCCATAAACTCTCTGATCTGCATAACAATCTGTTTGATCCACTATCAGATGCAATAACTCGTCATCTAAGAAAAAGTCTTCAATAGTCCATAGGTTCAGTATTTTCCATCTCAACATTTAATTGAATGGGAGTTGTCAGGCACACCATCTTCACAGGTCAAGCGAGCATGTCCATCCAACTCCAGTTCCATGTAAATTCAAGCTCAAAATCATTCATATGTATTTTCGTCAACACTTCAATTGCTCTAATAATGTCATCTTTCTCAAATTCTTCAAAATCATTATTATCATCTCTATCAGAAGCAAGTATTTGTTGCAAGAAATCACCATAGTATTCAGCGTCAGCCATTTGAACTTTTTCCAGGTACCACATGCTTAAAAGTGAGTATTTGTAAAACTTCTTCGTTAAATGCATAGTAAAGTACAGCAGAATGCTTGTTCCAGGCTTTTTTAAACCAATCAAATATAGTTTTACAAGCAGTCATGGCTAGTTGAAGTAATAGGATGTGTACATTGTTGCTTACCTAGAAAGCGACTTATGTCTTGACAAGCACTACGAGACACTGATCGACCGCGCAACTAATGTTAAGGGTTAAAGTTTGTCAAGTGGTGTTGATCTGTCCCTATATGTCGGACATTTCTCCTTTGAATACGTTCCCCAATCACATTACTTTAGGGATATTAGCCTGCTACCTCGCGAATCCAGCCCTACCAAAAGACGAAAATTCGTCTTTCCTGTCTATGTCATATAGACAAAGGGCAATAACTCTTGCCCATTACCTCCCCTTGCCGCCCGTTAGGTGTCGCTACTTTAGTTTTTTAGCTTCGCTTGTTGTGTGTAAACACGTACAATTAGACCTCCAATGAATCCAAGCCATCTTAGTGTAAATTCTGACCATCCGAAGTTAAATTTGGAATTACTGTGTTGGATAATCATTCCTCAACAGGTCATATACATTATTTTACAATATTTTCCAATTTGAGTGACTTTGTCACCTTTTCTAGACTTCGGACCAGGTTGCAACGTGGTCAAAGCACGCTTATGGCGGTACTAACATGTAATACATGTAGCACTCAATAATTTCGCTTATTCCGTATGTAACGTTTACGATATTAGCGACTAATAACGTGCTGCATTGATAATATGTGCTTTATTTATCTTCTTTGACGTTTCAGTAGACTTCAAAAAAGTCTTTGAACGACCAATTTGCGACTTTAATGGCGGTCTTCGTGTTGTAGTCACGAGTTCACGCAACACTTAATCATTTCGCTTCCTACGTTAGTTACGGTTATGGAATAGCGACTTAATAGCGTACTGAATTGTTAATTTGTGCTTTGTTTATCTTCTTTTCCGTTTCAGTAGACTTCATCTCTGAACGACCAGTTGCGACTATTAATGGCGGAATTTCGTGTTGTAGTCACGAGTTCACCGTTAGTTACGGTTATGGTAATAGCGACTTAATAGCGTGCTGAATTGCTAATTGTGCTTTGTTTATCATCTTTTTCGTTTCAGTAGACTTCGTCTTGAACGAACCATTGCAACACGCTCACGGCGATAACTAGTGTTGTCATTAAGAGTTAACATGGCACGGAATAATTTGACTACTCCGTTAATAACGGTTATAGTATTACCGAATTAATAATATGCTGAATTTTTTAATTTGTGCTTTGTTTATCTTCTTTCCGTTTCAGTAGACTTCGTCTCTGAACGACCAGTTGCGACTATTTAATGGCGGAATTTCGTGTTGTAGTCACAAATTCACACGACACTTAATCATTTCGCTTCCTCCGTTAGTTACGGTTATGGAATAGCGACTTAATAGCGTACTGATTGTTAATTTGTGCTTTGTTTATCTTCTTTCCGTTTCAGTAGACTTCGTCTCTGAACGACCAGTTGCGACTATTTAATGGCGGAATTTCGTGTTGTAGTCACGAATTCACGCGACACTTAATCATTTCGCTTCCTTCGTTAGTTACAGTTATGGAATAGCGACTTAATAGCGTACTGATTGTTAATTTGTGCTTTGTTTATCTTCTTTCCGTTTCAGTAGACTTCGTCTCTGAATGACCAGTTGCGACTATTTACAACTATCCACAACTTTCACCATAAAGCATCATATTCCAATCAATAATTGCATTTATGTTTTACATGGGTTTTGTCTCTATCCAATTTAATATATTCTTTTCTATTCTGTTTGTGTAATCTATCCAGATTGGCTTGTTTATTATTCAGAAGTGCAACTCTTGACTCACTGGCAAATGGTTTAACTTTACAGATGGTTTTGATTTGCAAATTATACCCTAAACAGGGTAGAAGGGTCAATTTATAGTCAAGCTGACTTGTAAATGATAATATACTTCAGATTAACTGATTGAAGAATTGTGAAATATCTGAAAATTATGGAAACTTAAATCAACAGATCAATCATGTGATAAGGTAAATTATTATTTCTTCCTGCAACTTATTCTAAAATGATGGCTAATAATTCACAAGTTTTTCCCCAACTCGGATATATTTTCCTCAAAATTAGAGCATTTCTCACACAGGAACAAACATATTCTTATTTCCAATTAGTTCTCTCATTTTCACGTTATCAGGGAAACCGTATATATAACACCTTATTGAGAATGTGTGTGTGTGTGTGTGTGTGTTCATGTGAGATTGGATTGTTACATGTAGCCTTAAATTTTTTTCTTATAATATTGCTATGTCTGTAGCGTGGCAGTTTATAATGTTAAACACTGAGGCATCATGCCAGACATGGAGCATGATGTCCCACACAGAAACATTTACCTGACACAGGGATAACCTGTTCTAACACTAACCTCTTAATGTTGTTATTCTTTGCTATGACTCAGCTGGGGTTCAAACCTGTGACCTACCACATCAAAGGCAGATGCTCATAATCACTATGCCACCTTACTGAGACCACAACTATCATCTAGACGCATTTAGAACTAAGTGCCATGATGATTGGTGTATTCTGTACCAATGCTGGGATAAGGGGGGGGGGGTCATATTTTGTGTGAAAATGAAAGAAAAAATAAACTAAAACCTCACCTTCTCTCCCATGATTAGCTTTTCTAGGATATCAGATACTGACTGGGGGTCATCCAGGAAAATGTAGCACTGAAATAACAAGAACAAGGGCTTAAAAGAACAAGCAGGAGAAAAAGAACCTTCCTTGATTTTATTTCATTTCAGGATGAATGATGGTGTTTAAGGCAAAAGTATATGAGCTATTAAATTCCTAATGGTCTACACAAATTTCTTATGTGATCTAGACATGCAACATTATGGACATGATATGAAATTCATATACGAGTTTTTTTTATAAATCTTTTTGAAAAGTATGTTTCATAACTTTTGACTGTCAGTAAACTTGTCTCAGATTTAATGATCTGCAGCTGAATCTGCATGTGATGCATCATAGGTAAATAACAGTGCCAATAAAAATGGCAAAAAAGGAATACAATACTTCTTCTGAGCAAAGTGCATAATGTAAAATCGAATGTTCTCAGGGTTGTCATATCCAACAATTCTGAGCAGGTTCCATCATTTAAAATGATGGTCCCAAATACATGGAAGATGACCGACATTCCTGAAGATCACTCTCAATGAAAGTGGAAAGTAGCTGCTGTGAGAGACACTGATATAGATAAATAGACAGTGGAAGATATTTCTGTTATCAAGGGCACAAATTCATATTTTTTAAAAATAAAATTAATGATGGATCAAGTTAAAATCGTAAAGCTATGTGCAAGCTGAGTTGCACGATTGTTTATAGCTGATAGAAAACAGACTAAAGTTGAAACTGTCACATAGCTACTTGCCAAATATGAAAAGAGTAACCAGAAATATTTGAATGAGATTGCCTCAGATGATCAAACAAGAATTTACTTTTTTTGAACCCACCTCAAGAAATAATAAGAAAGTCTGGATAGGAGAAAACTAGAGATCACAAATTACTCAATGTAGTGTGACTAATTTTTAAGTATATATTTCGATGTAAAAGGCCCAGTTGTCCGCGTACCTGGGCTTGACTGTGTTTGTGTCACTGGAAAGTTTAATTTCTGAAAGTGATGCCAAAAGTGATGGAAGATTTCTGAACCATGCACCAATACTTGTGGTATTCAACTACTCCAAAGGCGATGTACATGCATGTGACCCACTTCCTGATGGCATGCAGAATCCAAACATTGCTACACAGATTACTTTTCGCCGATTCCTGTTATCAAAGATTTGCTGAAGCACAGATAATTAATTATAAACCGGCTTGCTGGTGGAATTGCTCATTTCTAGTGTTTAAACAACTGAACAAAAAGCGATACAAAAAGGCATTTAATAACTGAATAATCAGAATAAGAAAATGCGCAGAGATTCATGGATAGTACCCGAGGCAATGCGATGATGCATGATCCACCATCAAAGTACTCCGTCATACAAGGCACTAATATTCAGAACTTTTTAAATATCCCTTGAACATATGCAAATTGTTAAATTTATATGTGTCAGCTATTCTTTGAACAAACACAGTCTAGAGTGGCCAGACCAATTATCACTTTGCTGAAGAACCCCAGAATCGTGTTTCTGAATGATACTATATCAAACTGCATCATGAACTCACCTGGCAGACATTGATATAATCTGGTGTGGCCAATCCCATGTACAGTCTGGTTAGGACTCGCAGAACTGTGTTTCTAAACTGGCGATGTTGAATCAGAGACATGCAGACTTTCAGCCCATATGTAAGCATTGTCGGTACATCATCCTGAAAATACATGAATCTGCAATTATATGGAATGATGGTAGCTGTTTTACTTTATACAGGCTTATGGCTATGTTGAAGAAATTGCATCAAATGGAAATAGATTTCCTGGGGTAAACAAATAAAATTGGAATTCTGCATATGAAGCCTAATCTTTGCCACCAAGGACCACGAAATCAATACCTGCATCCTGCAACAATTTACGAAAGATAGTAATCAATGTTTGAAAATGCAGAGTCTATTTGTACAAAGGACCTTGAGTGTCGATGAAAATGTATCAAGCTGCAATTTGTTTTAGAGTGCCTTAAACTGAGTAACTTATTTGGGAAAACCAAGTTCAGAGAAGATGGTACTTCAGGGGCCACAACTCAAATAAACTTAACATCCAATTCCTTGAAAAACTCATCAATAAAAGTTATGAAATATATGCAGATGACTGACAGTGGAAATAACTCTGTCCAGATTGGAACTAATGAGAAAAAACAATTAACAAGACACAGCTAGGCCTACAAAACAACAATCACATCACAATCCATCAGAATTATGTTGAAACATTTTTTTGGTACCAATGCTTATTACAATCAGCATCCAATGTAAAGATATAAAGATGACTGATAATGGTAATAACTCTATCCAAAAATGGTACTGATGAGACAAAATGCATAAGTAACACATATAGGTTTATAATAGACAAGATCTTAACAATATGGATCTCAATATGCTGAATGGTTCTTAGTTAGGATTTAGTGCATCAGGCATAGCAACACATGTAGGTTATTTAGTACAGAGCCAATTAGAGTAATGTAACTGACCCAGAATGCTTCCTGAGCCATCATAGTAAACATCCCATGTGAAGATACAACATTAAATGTCAAAAGCAAAAACTCTATCTAAAATGGAGTTGATGTGATAGTAGCCATAAAAGATACATCAAGGTCTACAGTACAATCTTAATACCAAACAGCGTAAAAATATTTAGATATATTAAGTTAAATATCATGGGTTATAACTCTATCCAATGATGCATACAAGATCAAATTTCACATCTTGGTCTATGAGACAATGTTAAGACCAAAGGGTATCAGATTATGTAGATATTAAGTTATCTGTCTGGGGGCATTATTAGACATGATCAAACCCATAAAATACTCAGATATGAATTTTAATATGATGTTAATTATCATGGGGCATAACTCTAAGATAAAGTTGATGAGACAACACATTTAAAGGAACAAATATGAGAATGCTCCACATTTCTTATGCAATGCCAGGAAAAGAAACAGCCCAAGTGAAATTAGAAAGATAATTGTCACGGATCATACAAGGCACATCCATGTCTGTGAGAAGATGTAATCATCAAAAATACCATCAAAATATACTGAATGTTTCCTGAGCTAATGCAGATTACAAAGATCTTCTGATGTGAAGATCAAAATGTGATGAAAAAGGACAATAACTCTGTCACAATGGACATGAAAATACACAACCTTCCAATGGCACATCTATGTGTAACAGCCAATTCACCTCCCAAAATGGCATACATGCCAGGGTTGCAGAGATTTGGTGATTACAAGATGTGTGAACAGACAGATGGAAAAGACAATTTCTTTATAGCTTTCGCATCTCAATGTGTGACTACAACAAGATAATACATGTCTCGTGAAATTCCACCAGTTAAAAAGAAAATGGGGTAATGGATAAAGAGATAGCGGGTCTTATTTTACCCATAATGTTAAATCTTGAGGACAAAATTAATTATTACAATAAGGACAATATGTTTTCCTACTTGTCTTAAATTGCAGATACTCACACTTGCTAGGATAGCTTTCTCAAAGATGTCTATTCTCCTGGTCTCCAGTGCAATACCTACTGCCTGCAAATACACAGAAAATATTATGAGTGCAACATTTACACATTCGATTCTCTGCTAGAATGACACAGACTAGAAATATTAAGTAACTATCAAATGCTGACAGGAAAAGAACTGCATACAGCTGAAATTAACAATTCAGTACAACATAGAGATGTATATATACTATAACAAGACTATATATAACTATAATAAGAATTCTGCTGAATGCTAAAGGCATTGAAACAACTG
Source organism: Unio delphinus (assembly GCA_029339505.1). NCBI lineage: Eukaryota > Metazoa > Mollusca > Bivalvia > Unionida > Unionidae > Unio > Unio delphinus. The sequence goes on from JAQISU010000174.1 coordinate 4,200,387, forward strand.
TTCATGTGGGCATAACAAACCATCTATTTCAGTAATGAGTGTAATTTTTCTCAATATGATTAAGCATATCTCAATTATGCACTTTATCTGGAATCATTTCCCTTTAAAAGGTCTTTATTCACAAGCTCTAAGAAATCCATATAGCAAAATCAATATTAAATAATGTGGACATTTTTTTTACTAGGTGAACCAAAAGATGTAACCCAGTACAAATGGGATTGAAAGTCGCAGCATGCAGTGACATCAGGAAAGCAGTTTGTTTTGAAAACAAAACGAGTATTACACTGCTATCTGTTATGACAAGTCCAGTGTTCTCTTTTCTTTACCAGTACATCATGACCATTGTAAAAGTCTAGGGCTAACAATAATTTTGGACTGAAAGTTTTTATTTAAAAATGGCATTCAAATTGCAGGGCATTCAACAATCAGAACTGAAAGGACACTGGTTAAACTATTCTAGTATTACATTTTAAAACTTTTTAAAATACAGAATGTAAATAAATGCACACAAAGACCTACATTATAGTTGTTGGCAAAAAGTCAACTTAGTCTATTGTGTAAAGTTTGTATCATTACAAATTCACCCCCCATTCCACCCCACCTAAAAATGCTGTCATAATTAACACACAGCCACTGAAGCATGTATAAAAGATTCTCACTCACTATAAAGTTGTAACAACAAATCACCTGTCATGTCTTCATGGAAAACACTTCCATTGATGTGATGTCACTTGACAAACTGACTGACACTGGTGACACTATATATCCCCATCGATAGATATTATGCAACTTGACAGATAGACATGCTAAACACCATGCTACATCCACAAATATGACGTGACTCAACAAATGGACACAGGGAATACAATATGACTCAGTCAGATATATGACTTAACAGATGAACACCTTTCCGAAAAAATGTAACTGGACAGATGGACATGAAAAATTCTACATGCCCTCTCCATAGATATTATGTGACATGACAGATGAATATGGGTACACAGATGGAACCAATATCCTCAGCCACAGATATGGTGTGACTGGACAAATGGCCATAGGTACAAAGATAGTGGACATTTGAAACACTAAATGCCCAGCCGCTGATATGGTGATAGTATACAAATATGGATTTTATACATATAATAAAACATGAACGTCAGGCAGGCAGGCAGTAATTTTTACAAATGTATCACTGTAATAAATTAAATACCTGTTTATACTGTCTGTCATCAAAACAACGCTGAAACATTCTGTTGACAATAGCCTCCAGACGCAAGTCTATTGGTTTATGGTCCTCTTCTGAGCTCTCTGCATTGCTGACACGAAGTTTGGTGTAGTGATCTATACATTTAGCTAGAAATAAAGACATTATCTTTGAAACACATATTTCATTTTTGGTTGAAAGGGTTTTCTTCTTAAATGTGTCTCCTTTCAGGAAAATAGGGTTATTAGCATTAGTATGGGTTTTTGGGACAATTGTCAGATGACCCAATGTAGTTTTGATGTGGAAAATTGTATCCCACATTGGTGTCATTTTGTCCCTCAATGTTTTAAAGCACTTCACATTTCAATTTAAAGCTGGCCTATAAAGACAGGTTTGTCAGAATGATTGTATAAATATGTATCAGAGCCAGGAAGAAGAACATTAAACAATTCTATGCCACCTTCAAAACTTCTTTTATGAATGAGAAAATGTATATACGAGTGTATGTGTGTGTGATTTAAAACTTACCAATTGTGGTCTCAACATATTCTGATGTGTCATTAACATTAAACAACGATCCTGCTCCAAGTGCGTATGTCAGTGACTCTTCAAAGGCACCAAGGTGATAATAAACCTAAAAATTAAGATATATATACCAATACATCTTTAATTAATTAACAGTTAAACTCTATAGCTAATCTGCAACAAACAATGACTTTTCTAAAGCCTTTGTCACTAAAGATAGTTCAGCTGTTATCAATATACATTTGAAAGGTTTACTTGGTTTCAAATTCAGGAAAAAAAGAAGTGTGATGAAACTGGGACTACCAATGAGGCACCCCACCAAGCCACAATCTTGGCATAATAAACATAAGGGTTTTAAAAAATGTATGCAAAATGTGGCCTAAACACAAAATGTGCTAATTCATATTTCTGTGGTAAAGATAATAAAGTTGCAAAATCATATACAAAATTTCTTATAACAAAATGATAATTGTTAAATGAGGCACATGAAGATGGTGAATGATATATGTCAAAACTATCCTGAAGGATACAACTTTTACAAGCAATATACAAGAATTAATATCCAACTTGTTCTGGGTTATTCTTAAGACTTATTACCCACATATTTCCTGTGCAAACAAAATCTGTACCGATTAAGACTACAGCTAACCTTCCAGTACCAATCTATGGCAACATCCATTACCAATATTTACCGTATAACTACTGATTAATTTGATATATATATATATACTGTCTTTGTAAAATAATGTATGATGACCATTTCAGGGCTCGAAATTAGCGGTAGTCCGCTAGCCCAAGGCTAGTAGATTTCCTGTCGGACTAGTAACTATTATAATGTTATTAGTCCGATGGGCTAGTAAATTTTGTTTATCAACAGTCAGTGTTTGTTTACTCAATACCCTAATAAAGACGTGACTTCAGCATATATTCTGCCTCAGAAATGTGTGTTTCTATTACCAGAAGTCATCTGATTTTGTGCATTTCGCTTAACAGCACCAATCACGGTCCCGTCATTAACAAACAACGGAAGTTTGGTAATTGATATCCTAATTAATCTGACAGCAAATTAAATGAAAAACAACCTGGTATCGCACTTTATTCATGCAACCACATTAACAAACTACAATACTACAACACATGGTATCAACTGTTCAAAAAAATTAGTCTGCATGCTCGCTTGTTTGTTTCTTCTTTTCTTTTTTATGCTTGCAAGCCAAACACGCTAACAGTCACAAACGGGGAACTGCATAATTTATGTTTGCATCAAAATAATTATAAGAATTAGATCAATATATTATGATCACATTACTGACACATCATTTCCCGCCAACTACTTTTTCTATGACAATAAAATTGTTTTTTTAAAAATATTTTTCCCATACAATACTGAACAAATAACTGAATACACGTGGAGATATATAAGCAGAATGCCATATATTTGTTGGGAATTTAAATCTCTCAGCATGGGCATCTAAGATTTGAAAAATTTCTGCTTTTTATTAATTTCAACAGGACACTGAGGTACAATTAATGAGGAACACTTACTAAACTTATGCTATAATGATGAGACCGTAATAGGAGCAGTTGAATACAATGTGCGGAGTCAGAGGGCTTTGTTTGATGGGAACACACATTTTCCAAGGTGAAACTAACATAATCTTTGATGTTAATATTTTATAACAGTGTTTACTATAGCCACTGCTTTGATCCTGCAGAAGTCAAGACTTTATGAGGGAGAAGCCATTTACTTTTGGGGGGGGGGGCAAAGGCACGTGTTTTGAAACGCGTCTTGCTCAGACTTTCTTATATAAAGGTCACTGCCATTCCTTTTCTTACTTTAAATAATTCACATTAGCTATACTGTAACATCTCGTATTTCAAAAAGAGGCACAATTCCTGCCTTATAAGACAGACAAAATGTGGCGTTTTAAAGAAGGTGTTCAGCCTCTGGAAAAAGCAAAATTCTTATGAAAGTGAAATAAAAGAGAGGGAAAATTCTTATGATAGGGAAAAAGTGTAATCGGACGTTTCAGAAGACATGTACAAATGACAGGGAATGGCTGAATTATGATGAGAATAAGAACGATATGCAGTGTTTTTGTTTTTTTATGGTTTAACACCATTATTCAGTACAATAAAGGCTATACATGGCGGCCAGTATTAATGGTGGAGGAAGAACCCGGACAAAGCCCAGAAAGAACCACGGACCCACGAGAAGCTACTGGCAAGCTTTCTCACATAACTACATTTGCCAAATCTTACACTCGAAGACACACAGACAGAGGTGAGATTGCGGTGGTCCATAACGGACAGCACTTTAGACCACTCGGACACTCGGGGCCCCCGATATGCAGTGTAACTGGTGTATAGAATTCGCAAAAACAAACGTTGATACATGCCTCCCAATGTCAAGTTTCCATTACTGAAAGAAGTGTAGACTAAGCGACGTGAAATAATAAGATTAATATTTTATCATTGTCTATAAAAGCTGCTGTTTACAGTAAAAGTGCTCAACAATATCATGATAAGAATTTTGGACTTCACACATATGTTGAGTTCTTCTCTTTGATGATTACAACTGGATGTAATTGTCAAGATAATAACAGGGTCAGCAGAGGCTATAAATAGATTTTGTGGATTAACACACACACACACAAATAAACCCTGATCTTGAACAAAACAGGGTACCAGACAAAGACTGTAAATATTTACTGCTTCCTTTACAAAAAAAGCATTTTTTCCATTCAACAAAAGTTATGTATGCATAATTAAATAGCATACAATTAGCAACATCAGAATAAACCATTACCAAACACTGACATGTCATCATGTGAACGGAGACGTATTATTTTACAATAAAGTCAGTTATTCTACTCAACGACATCAGGTGGGGTGGGGTGGGGAGGAGGGGCTTGCAAAATAATTTAATTTCAAACTCGAATAAACTGTTAAAAACAATAAGGAGGTAATTTAGCTGCAGTGGGAAAATGGTGCAAATCAAAACAGAATTATGTATGTACCAAGATTTAAATAACATTTTTGAATGGTTTTAAAATGTTAATGACAAAATCCACAGATCAAGCTTATACCAAGAATAAGAACTACTAATGAGTATTCTGCTGAAATAAGTTTCTTGTTATAACAAGAAGAACCTTTCAATAATTAATGTTACTTTTAAACAAAGATATTACATGAAGATAGTAAGTGCTTTATTTTTCTTACTATGTACATTACATATACTTCTCACAAAAATTTAAGTCAAACTCTCTGGAAAAGTCATCAGTCTTAAAAGGACACTTTCACGGTGCAGAAGTGTTGGAAGTATAATAGGGGGACCACTGTATGTTGTTTATTGTGACTTTACATACACTGTCTCTTCATAAATATGAGACTAGAAAATACCATCTGATTCAAGCAACAGTCCTGCAGTAAGAAAATATGTCATATTTTCATATTTGTTGGTAGGTGGGCGATACATAGCATTCCAGTTCTGAGTATACATACACCAGTATCAACCTAAATAAGCAACAGTGTCAACCTAACATCACATCAAACATCACATATGCTTTATGTAACATACCTTTGAAGCCACAAGGGCAGCAAGCTCTTTGTTTTTGAATCCTCCATCTTCGTACAAAACCTCACTACAAATAAACATAAGAACTGAAATGTAATATCCTGTGACAGCAAAAAATACACCCTGATGTGCCATTTCTCTCTGTATATGCCTATGGTACTTGATACAGGTGGAAATGAAATGAAACTTTGCTTAATAAATTTATTGCCTAACTTCTTGCACACTTAAGCCAGTTATAGATCATTTAGACATACAATTTTCAACATACCATATACATTCGCATGCAATTCAAATAAAACTGTGGACTGCACAGATACACATCTAGCATCACCTAATGCATCATCCGATCTGTGTCTCTGCAATCTTTTTTAAGAACATATAAGTAAAACAAACACCACAGACCCTGATCTGCAGAAGCATTATGTAACAGAATATCAGGGTTTATGTTGATTGCAGCTGAATCAGACTTATGCACAAGGACATCTAGTACATGGATTTCAAGCATCATGATCATTGGTACTGTTTGAATAATATACAAATTCACCCAGACCAATATCATGCAGTCACTATTATATCAACAAGAAGTCTTGATCTTAATTTTGGCTTAAAAACAGAAATAGAATTACAATTTTAACTGCAAATAAAGACACTCAGCAGACAGAATTGCAAATTGCCAAATACATTTTTTTGATAAATTATTCATGTAAAATTGGGGAGAGAGGTAATTACGGTTGGTAAATTCTAGCAATCACTTGCCTTGCAGACATTGTGAAGACCTGAGCTAGTGACAAGTATTATAAAACTTCCACAATAATTTGCTAGGTGTCTTACCATGGAAATCAGTTAATAACACTCATGTTTATTAAAACGTAATAAAATAAAGAGAATTACATTTTATCAATGGCCTCCGAGATTTCTGCCCAAAATACATCTACAATCTTGTTGAGCTTGTCCAATGCAAAAACCTGCAAGAAATTACAACACTAATTAATGTAAAAAAAAAATGCATTCCATGTTGTTTACATAGCAGTAGGTTAAATAAAAAACAAAAATCACATTCAATACTGACAAACAGCAAAACATTTTGCAGACAAGAATGAGAAGTTTCTTATACATTCATGACTAAAATTGTCATGGGATATTTTTTTATAATAGACATATTCCAAATATAAAACTTAATACATGACTTTAAATTTTTATTTGAAGGAGTTAATATTTGGTTTAACCACCGATTTAACACATATACAATGTATTTCAATATAGCATTATTCTGCAATGTATGGAATCAAGTAGATTTAAAAGAAATAAATTATATAAATTGATATTTACAACTGCTATTTCTATTCTCATATGCGGCGATTTCCCCCACCCCATAAGCATCTTAAGAGAACTTAGTTTAGCTTAAACAAGGCTTTGAACCTAAGATATGTCATGAGAAGGGCTGTCTATTATGACCTTAATTATCACTGATGGTTTGTTGTGATAAGTAATGTCTGTGTGGACCTTTATTCCAGCAGTCCTTTTGGAGATGTCAATTATCCTTACTCAACAGCTCGATGTCTCAATGTCTATAACACATCAGAGGGCCATAAAATGAAGCCTGGTTTGAACTCTGAATAGTTGCATAATGTGGGACAACTCCGGGTGGGGAGAATAATGATTCACACAAAATGAACTATAGGAAATATAAAGCAATTTCCAGTCACAAATACAGCTGCACCGCTCCGGTGGCCTAGTGGTTAGAGCGTCCGCCGCGGAAGCGGGAGGTCGTGGGTTCGATCCCCGGCCGAGTCATACCAAAGACTTACAAAAATGGTACTAACAGCTGCCTCGCTTGACGTTCAGTATTAAGAGGTTAGTGTTAGGACTGGTCGGCCTGGTGTCAGGATAATGTGACTGGGTGGGACATCATGCTACATGTCTGCGGCATGATGCCCCAGTGGTAGACATCACTATAAACTGCCTCACTGCAGACATCGTAGCGATATGACTGAAAAATTGTTAAAGCTACGTTAAAAATCCTAATCAAACAAACAAACAAGCAAACAAACAGAGCTGTACCGATGTCACTTTTTGCCGATTATGCCGATACCGCGTATAGCCGATTATCAAAATTGCAGATACCGATTTACCGATTATTTGATTATCATATTATGTACTCAGGTATAAGCCGACAAATTTAGAAAACAATAGAGGCCTGGAATGGGGGTGGTGGTGGCATATTCGGCGATGTGCTTGCAGCGCAAGTGCTGGATAAGATTTGATGTATAATTTTTAGAATCCTTTCCACCTCTGGAAATGCATGCTTTGCAAAGTGTGTAATGTGCTGTCGACTCATTGACTGCATTTACTTTGAAGTAATTCCAGACTAAACTTGATAGTTTCAAGTTCGACATTATGCAGAGCCGATATTAATAATCCAATCTATTCGGGCTCTTGAAACAATGTGTCCAAATAAATTACTACTCTGTTGTCCACAGACCGTGGGGGTGGGCAATTTTTTTTTTTGGCAAACACGAAAGTTTTGCGGCACAATAAATATGTTCTAATCACTATGTAAATTGAGGCAATGCTTTTGAGTTTATTGCCGACTTTCTATGAGCAAAGGTCGTCGGCTTGCTTTGACGACAACAAATACTCGTTATTGCTGCGGTAACATCAGATAATTGTAACACATTGATATAGAATTGTTTTATTTGTTTAGTATATGTCGGTGCTTCAATGGTACAGTAAAACCTGTTATGACTTATGAGAGACCGCCCCTTCTGCCAGATGGTGGCTTGGTGAAACACTAACAAAAGAAATAAAAAATAATTTTAAAAAATCCGGAAATGATTCTCACTTACTAGTATTAAAGACAATGAGTTCGTTCACCCTCCAGGCATTACGGATTAACTGAAAGACAGACGACGTACTAAAACCTACACTGAAGCCCTTTCAAACAATTTCTCAATGGGACATAAGGACTATCGGTGTTTTGTGAGTTTTCATAAAGATAAAGAAAAAACACAAACCTCAAAATTGACTGTGTATATATCCATCATTACTCCCTTTGATGTTAATCTTACTGGCTATTCACATGACTTTGGCACTACAATGGCGGTTAGCGACATGTACTTTAGTCTGGTTTACTGCAGTTTACAAATGTTACCGGACGCACAACTTCGCACAACTGGCAGCAAGATAAATTCTTTTTAAATACTTTATTAGAGCAATCTCTTTGTTACAAAAGATTAATTGATGGTTCGATGTGTTTATCTCGATAAATGGTTATTCGACTATTCAGTAGTGTTAATGAGCAACTTGTTTGCATACTGCATTTATCCCGAGCTCTAGTGTTACAAACAGAGATCTCGGAAACGCTTAATTACGCGTATTTGGACGCAAACTTTTGGTCCGGGACGCAGAAAATCGCCCATGCACGAGTCCTCCGTACGCACGTTTTTTTCTTTTTTTTTTCTTTGCAAACAGGAAAGTTTTGCGACACAATAAATATGTTCTAATCACTGTGAAAAATGAGGCAATGCTTTTATTTGTGGTGTTTTTTGATGACTTTTCGAGCAATGGTCGTCGACTTACTTTGATGATGTTCGTTTGTTATTGAAGGCGCCGCTAAAGGCTCCAGTTGAATGGTCAAACAAATACTTGTTTGTTATTGCTGCGGCAACATCAGATAATTGTAGAACATTGAAACAGATTTGTTTTATTTGTTTAGTATATATCAGTGCTTCAAAGGTAATCAGTTCTCTTTGAAGTGTCAGCAAACGTATTTTTTCTTCTTCCATCTGGTATTTGTTTTTAAATTAGTGTCATCTGCTTGACTGTACTCATTTTACGTTTCCGCCTTCTGCGGATTCAGATTTTAACTAGTCAGTTGCATAAAGTAATAAGGACAGATATCATCATTAGCGGATTATGATATAACAGTGCACTGTTAGGGTGATTTGTCAGTATGAGACAAGGACTTGTTATTTTAACAATATATTCCAGTACATTGTTTCCTGTCATGGTGCCTTTGATTTTCCCTACTCCAAACGCAAGACTGTATATACGGTTTTTATCAGCCAAAATTGGTGTCGCCACAAATATCACCAGATGGTATATTTTGTCACCAAAACGGAAAACAGAATCGCAGTTTGCTACATCAGCGAAGCCCCGTGATCCTGTAACTGATTTCATTTCCGATTGTAGCAGTATAAATATTGCATGCGAACTCGAAACCAAGACACATCGAGACTTGAACAAAATGCCATTTGCAAATCTAGACAAGTATTTTGGGGTTAAACGAAAAAATGATGAAGATTTAAATGAGATTCAGAACTGTGCTAAAGTTGCTAGAACTGTAGTTCGGATGCGACCCTATCCAAGTGTAAGAAAGTACTGGGGGAAAACTAAATGGAACTTAAATAAAAAAAATAAAAAAGAAACAAACAAATAACATACTTGGGGGAATACATACACATATAAAAACTTTTTACTTTTTTTCATTAAAGGGGGGGGGGGGGGGCATCTGTCTGGTACCCCCCCCCCCCAAAAAAAAAACAAAAAAAAAAACAAAGAAAGTACTGTTAATGCAACTATTGCTGGTGGGACTGCAACTTTTGCAGGTGGGACTCCTATTTTTACCAAATTAGGAGTCCTGGACTCCTAGTTTTAAAATCCTAGTGAGAACTCTGACAAAGGATTAAGTTATGGTCAGTCAAAACGCGACTGTATATAACAACTTTTAACAGGAAAAATTAGTTAATTAAAAAAATTATTTGCATCAGCACCGATTATTTTTGCCGATACCCTATTATACCAATTGTGCTAATAATCGGCCCGATTACGCGCGATTTTTCGGTACAGCTCTAGTCACAAACTGGAACTATTGCTTTCATTTTGTTCATATTCGAGATTAATAAACATCACATCATGGAAAAAAAAGAACCTCTAGCAGGTTTGACAAAGTTTGAACTTTATATAATTAATATTTTTTTAAGGCTGCATTGAATTGGACTTTCAAAGAATATTTGGTTGAATACAGTCCTACCCATTTATATCGACATCGCTTATATTGACAAGCCGCCTATGTCAACAAAAAAGCAAAGTCCCAGTCCCCTGGTCTACTATTACTATCAAATTGTTATGCTTATGTCAACGTTAAGATAAAAGATCAATGTACAAGTTGACAGAAGCCCTTGGTCCCAGTTTTAACATATCCTTCGTTTTCTAATCATGTATGTCGACAAACTGCCAGTTCCAAACCATACTTTGTTCAACAATTTGTTGATCTTGCCACCAGGCTTTTGACGTCACAGTCGGATAAAAAAAACTACATAGCAGCACATTTTCTCACCACTCTGCACTAGTTAAGTCTTTGATCTTGCCGCCTAGCTTGTGGGTCATGTTCTTCAGATGTACTCTTACAATGACAGCATGTACATCTGTTGGTCTTTCAGTCACTGAATATTCTGATTGTAAATATCAGCACAGCTAAAAGGATCAATTAATGAACACAATTTCCCAATCAACAGGTGGTCGAAGCAAGACTAGCAAGCCCTTAAATTTGCCATCCTGGAAATTGATGCGTACAGAGGACTCCTGTATACGTGATTTTCTGCATCCCATATATAAAAATCGAGTGAAAATACGGATTACGCGTTTCCGAGACATTTGAAAGTGATCGGTGATAAAAAAAGTTGTTTTTTGGCGGTGAAAGTTTTGTTTTTAACTTTATTTACATTTATGACAGCTACCAACAGCAGGGTAAAACACAAATTAAATTTACAGTTTCTGGAAACTAAATATCTGGCTGTTAAGAAAGTTAAGGGATGAACATCTCGCAAAGAGGTCTGTGAAATTTTTTCACTTAAAAATAGCACGCGTTCAGGCAGGATGAAAGCTGCCGAGTCTATAATTAAAGACTAAATTGAAGGTAACTGCGCTCCCCAAAGAAAGAAGCAAGACTGCTACATTTAAAGACGTAGAGGAAGCATCAAAATGGTTGAATGAAGCATTATCAAAAAAACATAGTGTGGAGAACTTCGCTTCAATAAGTGGTTGGTTCAGTCACTTTAATGTTCGTCATAACATCGGATACAAAAGTATTTGTGGAGAATACATATAATGTTGACAGTTTTTCACTTCCCTGTGAATAGCCCCATCCCCCTTGGTAGCCTCAATAAGATGGGAACAGACTGACCAAAATCGAGGCCAATTTAAGTACATGTACATGAAGCATGTAAATGACAACTTGCCAACCATGTGCTAATTCTGACGTTGAATATCGCAATGTTTTTCGTATCAGGATGTGATCAATGCAATATTTTAATTTGGATTTTATTACACAAAGGTAACCAAAATGTAATTTGTTAATATACAGTGTATTTCACACTGATTCTGTCTTCATGTACTCAAAATTTCCATTTTTTTCTCTCAAAGTTTAAATGCTATTCACTGACAACGGGTCACCCTTTGCTGACAAATTTTAAATTTTATCTTTTTTCAACCCCGCCCCCAACACTTATCTTGACATCCACCTATGTCGACAATATTTCCTCGGACCCGAGGATGTTGAGATAAACGGGTAGGACTGTACATGTTTTAATTATTCTTTTTACCTTAAGCTGTGACTCTTGTTCATCCAATAAAGCCAGCACTCCAGCTGCAACAGAAAACAAACATTTCTCAATATTTTCATACTTTATACAGGGCTTGAAATTAAAGATACTCTTCTAACCTGCAATTAGTTGCTAACAGATCACTAGAATCCCAGCCATCAGCATCACTAAACCAATGAAGCAGTAAAAAGTACCACTCGTAGCTATCAGTTCTGTATTAAATTGTCTGCATTGGTATTAAATTATCATTTCAAAAACTATTTGCAAATATATTTTCTTTTTTATTCAATGCATTTCTATGTCACATCACATACTATATAGCCTAGAACTTTCCAAATGAATGGATAATAATCAACATGTCAGTTTGAACAATTACAAATTCACATTGAATAAAGATATTTCTTTTAATTATATCACTTCATTACACATTAATACAGTCTCCAGTGGGGGTACTCACTGACACCAGCAGTCAGTTCTTAAAAACAAAGACCTAGTTTATGCATTATCAAATGATTTTAATCAACAAATTCTCACAGGGCCAGTTGTCAGACAGCAAAATCAAATGTGCATGAAATTCTCATAAGATGCACCCCTTTCAATACTTTTTTCAACCATGGCCAATCTGTTGAATAGCTAATGGCTACATTTCAGTAAACAGTCCAGCTACACATGTCCCTTGAAAACTCGCACACAAAGCGGTCCACAAACATAGACCGCACAATAAGCAAGGGCACAAGTTACTTAAAGGACTTCAAACTTTTCTGATATTACACCTCCTTAATTTGATTCAATGGCATAATTATTGTGATAATACAAAAGAGGCTAGCTTTTAATTCAGTGCAACAATATGACAAATTCTTCCATAAATCAGTTATGAAACGGTCAGCATTTAATTAGGTTCTCAGACACTAGCGGACATAGTTGTTATGGTATACTGACACATTTAAGGTTTAAATACACATTGCAATTAAGATCATTACAATTAAGAGGAACTAAAACATAGACTTAAAACAAATTTCACTTAATAAAAATAATTTAATTGGCATTTAAATATTGATATACTACCAACACAATGCGTGAATATCCTTAATTACGGTGTACCAATATTGTCAGTAGGAAAAATTATGTAACTAATTATATGAATTATAAAGTTGATAATTTCAAAATGTTGAATATAAATTCTAGGTCCTTTCTACAATTTTCAACCATAAAGCAAGTGATATATTAACATTTCAGTTACCAATTTTGATCTTGATTTTCTTTCAGTTCAAGAAATAGGAATTAATTTTGGGGGTATTTTCTGGTTTAAAAAATGTGATCCAAGCCTGACCCCATATTATATGTGGATTTGCAAGTTATCAAGAAGCGAGTTATCAAGGGAGTGGTGCAGTTTATAATTGTAATTATCTTGTGAAAGGACTATCCTGAAGTGATTTCAAAGAAACTGAGTTTGATGATTATGTATGTACTTCAAGTTGTTTAGCAAATAACACACACATGCCATATTCCCAGACAGTGTTGGTGGGTGGCGTTGAGACTCGAAAAGCTAGTTTTGAGGTCCAATTGAGGGTTCAGAGCATGTGGTCAAAAACTGACATAAAATTGAGAATAAGCTAACTATTCATATTATAAGCCTATAGAAAATGACTTGAAATTCAATTCTGATAATTGCTTATCTTTTTTAAAGTGTTTAACTAGGGACGGCAAAGGGTAGGGGAGATAACCAATGCAAACTTACCAAAATATGTACGGAACTTTTCGGTATGGAAATGTGTGAAAATCCGAATGGGTGGGTACACTCTACGGCAATTTTACTCAAGGCTATATATTGTTATGATTCCGAAAGGTGCCGAAACATTTTCTCAAGTCTCTGGAGCATGCATATTGACACTTTTTTTCTAAAAGGCACGCTTTGCGGTTATTAAAAATGATCGTAGAAAACAAGAAATATTAATAATACTATTTTCCTGACCGATTACGCAGTTCTTTTCAATTCATTCATATATTTTATTCATTTCGTTTAATGAATAGAGAAAGAACTGCAGCAATTGTCCACGTAATTAATTGCAATTTTTAAATTTTGTATGACCCTGTTCGATGTAGTTGTTCAGCCTCGTTTTCATTTCACTATGTATATGGTTCGACCATCACTGAAGATGCAAATATTAAAAGCTGAAAAACACATTGTACACAAAATATGTTATTTAATCAATAATAATAACTTTTTTTTATTGCTATCAATATATAAGGTTAGTCGCACGACACATTGTGCCTATTTTGTCTTGTAATTTGTCTTGTATAATTTTAATCCGGCATAAATTATTTTGGTAGTAATCACAATTGTGTTTCATATCAATTTTTATTATCATATATTTAACAAATCTTGTACGGAGATTTTTTTCTCTTTTTATTTCGTGTTTTGCATGCTAGTGCATGCATATCTTTGATGATGGATTCCAATAAAGACAGTAGAACTTTAAATGTTCGGACAGCTATTGATATAATAAAACTTCAGAATGGCTACAGTCACTTCCAATAACGAAAAAAAAAACAAATGCTAACTGAATGTAGAAAAGAAGGCAGACAAATGCATGCCAAATATAAAGAAAGGCTGAAAGAAATTGAGGCAAAACGAAGAGAGAATTTACAAAATAAACAACTTGCTCTAGAAAAGAAGCATAAAAGAGCACTTCAAGTAAGGTCGAAACATACAAATGCCATCCTTTATTATGGATTGTGGCAAAGACCAGATGATGTAGAGAACATCCTTGCCCAACAATCAAATACAGAGAAAAAAAAGGCACTATCATCACAAATACGTTTCAGGCAGAAAGTCTTGAAACAGACTGTAATAGATAAACAGCTGTATCAAATGAGTGAAAAGGGTAAGGCATACTCATTAGAAAAACTGAAAAATAACGTCATTCAGTTAATTAAAGATGCCGCAGATAGCCCTAGTGAGGAATCGCCTGCACAAGAAATTCCATTACTTGTTGGAAAGAAGGTGATTCATACCTTCAATGAGGGCAAGTGGCCTGGGCGGGTATTGAGTGTATTAGCAGGATTTCCTGAATTTTACGACATTGTATATGATTGTGATTTGCAGGAAAACAGTTCCCCAAATGCCATCTACACTTATACTCTGAAAGAGGATTACAGAAATGGCAATCTGGAAATTGTTCCAGAGGTGTAGTGTAGTTACAGCTGTTCCTGTTCATGTTCTGTTACAATTATGCTTGTTTTTTTTTTTCAGAACAGAAAAGCGTAATAAACTGGAATTATTTGTAAACATTTTTTTTTTATTGTTTACAAGTTTTATGACCATTGTTATGATGATTTTAAGTAAAGTAATTGACGTAATTTTTTTCTCTGTGCTATGTTTCACTGATAGACTCCGATCCAACGTATCTATCCATCCTCACCCATGTGTATACACCAGCAAGATACTTGCGCTCCTCTTCAATTTCATTGTTTTTGTGTTATTTGGTTTTCTGTAGTACATTGTATAATGATATCATTATAGATGTTGTAAATCGCTAAAAGCTTCTAAAGATCAGGAGCTTTACAAAGTCTTCGTTATTATTAATACAACAATTAAAGTTTTGGTCTTAGTTTTTAATAGTTTTATAATTATAATTGTAAGTGAGGATGAATACATGTTTTTTTCACTTATGTTTTAATAGTTTGTAATGAAAGCAATTGCATATTTTTAGTATTTTACTCACATTGTAAGAATCTAGTTATCTTTTCCTTTTTGCACTTCAAAATTTATAATTAAGGCATTTTATATTTTAAAATAAATCACTGATATGATATATATGACAGGGAAAACAACATGTAGATGGGCTATAACCATCAATTCATAGTTTAAACCTATCAGTAAGACTACCAGTTAAAATTTATAACGTATACTAATTTTTTTTAAAATAGTGTCCTTGTGACGTTTTTCGGTAATTTGAGTGCGTATAAATGTCAGAGGGTACCGATATAAAAAATGACGTAACTCGATCAATTTTACAGATATTCTTTTCAAATAAATTTTATTTTTCATCTCAAAGATGCTATTACCATAATATTTGTTTCTAAGCTTCATAAAACAAACGGTTCAAAATCCTTTGCCGTCCCTAGTTTAACCCTTTCAACAAATTCAAATGTAAGTCAAGTTCAACAGAACATGAAAATGTGTCCATTTGCTAGTGTGAGATTTTTATTACACCAGGATAAAAACAGCACAGTGTATGAGATATTCCTGAAACTTTGACTACTCGTTCTGATGTTAACCGACATTGAAAGTTTGAAACACTCTACTGTATACAAGCCCGTTATTTTAATAGTAAGCACTAAACAAAAATAACAGGTGCTATGTCTAAAATTGTAGGACTTAGTGTATAGGTATAACAGCTTTAATAAATGCCTCTGCTCAGTACGGATATTGACACCTAATATTGACATAAATCAACTTATTTATATAGAGCCATATATCGTTTATCACCAACAACACTCTTATAATAATAACTTGCTCATAGCTGTACATAGTTTCCAATTCTTATGGTGTTAGCTTCATACATATATCGTCACTGGAAATCCCTTCATGGGGCCAGTTTTATAGTTTTTACCAAATTTCAAACTTTTGACAAAGAACTAAGAAAAACACATCGTCATTGTCGAGTTGGGGTGGGGTAAACACAAATCACACGTGCATCGTTCATGTCATGCCTTCATAAAGAAGACATACTAATAGAAGTTAAATTGTAGTATAACATACAACGCTTACCTGCTGATGTAATATTCATTCCTGAAATTCTGAGGTGTACACGATATTTATAATTACAAGTTTTCCAAACAATTTGTATTATGCTGACTAACGCTAACCGGTGGAAACCTTTATTCGATTGATCACGGCTTTCTTCGTTACAACATAGTCTAGCAACCGGTGTCCAATATAAATTAGAGCAGTACAACAATAAATCCGGAACCATTTCCAACTTGAATATTCTTACTGACTTTTTCTGCATCGCATATAGGACAATTGGCTACTGGCCCATCACCAGCACAATGGCCCGCCGATTCTCAGACTTCAGGAGATACAGCTACATACATGGATACGTACATACGGACGTAAACACATTTTTGGCATCCCTTTGTGTCGAGAGACTATGGAAGTGCTCCCATACGAGATGTCCCGGTTGGTGGTTGTACAGCGTCTTTAGTTGCTATGTAGCCCAACAGGGAGTGGCAGTTCTTGCTACACTTGAAAGATGAGTCTGGTGTGCGTTTCTTCTTCGTCTGAGATCGCTTTTCATCAGCTAGCAAGCGTAGCTTGTCCTCGCCATCTTTTAAACCAGTGATCAGAGTATATATCTCACTTTTGGAATAATCTGTCCAGTATTCGTAAAGTTGGACCTCTCATGGTTTAAACCGGGTACACTGAACTCTTTGTATATGTTCTTTGTACACCAGTCTCCTTTTAACGAATGTGTTATATAAGTTATATTGACGGATTGTATTTAGATTTACCTTTTTCCCTGACACAATTTATACTAGTTATCATTCGATTCGATTGATAAAATGAAGACAAAATACATGTATATGAATTCGATTTGAGCAGAGGCTTAAATTCAAGTTAAAAATAGTTTTATCTACATTTTAAGTTACGATTAAAAAACATAACTGAGTAAAATATATTGTAGCCGTCATTGTGAATGAAATACGGGTACCAAAAATTGAATGTGGCATACTGGTATAACAAACCATGTGTTGCCATGAGTTACAGGAATCACAAGCAAGTGCACGATGCTTTGCTGTTACAACTCATGTACACTCCACACCCATGGATGCGTTGATACGATCATTTAGTTATTGAGGCAATGACGGTTGCAAGCTTTCCATGCACATTTTTATGAAAGAAACCTTCTACCCTGCAAACAGTAAATTAGAGCAGCAACGGGGACGACGAACCCTACAAAAGTTAGAAGGGAACGTTCGCGAAAATAAAGCTTCTTCGAATATGAAAATGCAAGGCTAATAACGTCCAACCCAAGACTCTAACCAAAAAGACTTCTCTGATTGGGTTACTTTATTTTGTTACTTTTGTTACGCTTGTCTTTTCGTTTCTTATGCATGTTTGTTTACCAACCCGCCCACTCAATTTTTGTCGTAACTTTTTCTGCTGCTCCAGTGTGGTGTAATAACATCATTATTATATCACTAACGACACTACTCAAAGAATCTCACACATCTATATTACCTCGACAGCAACTAGTAGCAATTAAGATATCAATACACGAAGGAATTTATTCAGGATAAACGATCCCTTGAATGGGTCAAGAGATTACCAGGCGTAATTACCGCGCTGAATAATGAGATTACTCGAACAATTAATATGAAACCTAACAACGCTATTAAAAAAAGCATATACCCGTAAAACCGCAAAATGATTTTATATGAACCAGGAGAGCTCGAAGGCGGCAAAAAAAAGAGCTACTGATCCTATTTGGAGTGTTACTGCACATACAATATCTAGCATGCCGAGATCTACGGGTAGACCGCCAGTCTATAGGTTGGATTAAACTGCTCCTCAGCGAGGATTTACTCGTGAACAACTACAAGTGATACCCGTAGATCAAGTCAGTATCACATTATCTCTGGTATGACCAATACTGCTATTTTTTTCTGTCTACGGTAAATTGGCGAGGATCTTTATCCGACCAACACCAACTCATTATACAATTGCAACTCGTAGTGATTATTCTGTTGTTGTTTCAGTGTGATTATAAATTCGGCATCAATATCAAATTTTCTGTTATTTTGTTGTCCTGTTGTTTATAACCAGAGAGTTTTTTTTCTGATTATGTCATCGCTGACAATATCACTTATTGTTGTGTCATTAACATCTAAAACAACTCTTCGAAGTTGATTTATTCTTCGTACTCTGGACACTGCAAGATAAACTAAATTCGACCACTCGATATTATTATCTATGATCCAAACAATTGTATCGGATATAGTCAACCCCTGCGAAGAATGTATCGTCGCTGCGTATCCTAGCTTCCATGGAGATTTATCAACACGCAATGCATCTTCGACGAGATTGATATCAACTAACACAATATCATTTAACACGAGAATCTGCTTCTCTGCCCCAGGGCCGGTGCAAGAGTATTTGGTGCCCTAGGCGAACCTGTCGTACTGCGCCCCGGCAACTAATTAATTAAGTAATATTAACTTTTACCAAAGGAATACTATACTGCTGTTCGTATTTACATTCAAAATAATCTTTAGGGTCTACACGTTTATATAATGTAATTTCAAAACTTTATTTTTCGCGCTTTCGCTTTAGCAAATGTAGAAACGAGTTCCATCAGTTGAATGTCTTGAGCAGTATCATGTTCAATTGACAGAGTAGCTAGTCCAACAAGTCTTTCTTGTAGCATGGACGTTCGCAAATATGTTTTTATCAGTTTCAGCTTTGAGAAGCTTCGCTCAGCACTAGCCACAGAAACTGGAAGTGTCAAGAGGATTCTCAGAGCAATAACAGTGTTGGGGACACTATCTGTTAAATTATTTTTCAATATAAAGTTTAGTACATCCTGTGGCAATGTACACCTTGCACTTCGTCTTGAAATGGCTTTCAGTTCACTGCTTAGATCAACTGCATCAATATCTTTGGAGTCTCCATGCTGCAATGCTTTCTCAAGATTCAAGCAATGTTCCATGACTTCCTTGATAGTTTTATTCTGCAAACTGTGAACATCATAGAGGAAACCAAACACCGAACTAATATTTTGCATTAGAGTGAATCTTTCTTCAACTGACTGTATTGCAGTGTCAAGAACAGCGAAGTAAAAGTTTACTTTGAATTTGTCTTTTGGATCCTGAATAGGTTCGTCGTCATCTCCTTCGTATGCAAATTGCTTCTTCTTTCTTCGGATGCGGGAAGGTTCCGGTTCGAAAAGTGCTGGTATCTCTAAATTGACTGCAATTTCAGCTGCATCTACCAGTGTTTTCTCAAACTCCGTGTCATTTCTCGGTTTACGAGAAACTTCTTTGTTTCATTCAGATGATTGATGGCACCATGTATATCTAATTCTTTTGCCTGAAGTTGTTTACTAGTCATGTTGATCTCAAACAACACATCAAACCACACAACCAGAGAAACGACAAACTTAAAACTAGTAATGGCTTTTGCAATAACCCGTGCATCTGTTCGTGATGTATTATCAGAAGCTACTGTTAAATTTGTGTCATCCGCAATCTCTGCCAGAGCATCGTAGATATCACCAAGCTGATAACGAAGAGGTTTCAAAGCATCAATTCGACTTTCCCATCTTGTTTCACTCAGTGGTTTAACAATGAGATTCGAAACATGTCGATTTAAAACTTCCCAACGACGAGTTGAGGCAGAAAAGAATACATAAACACGTTGCACTAGATCAAAGAAGGCTGTTGCTTCTAAGCAACATTTTACAGCATCATTAACAGTCAAATTCAAGGTATGTGCACAGCAAGGAACAAACAATGCTCGGGGATTGACTTCTAAAATTCTTCGTTGGACACCATTGTCTTTTCCCTTCATATTGCTCCCATTGTCATATCAATAGATAAGGACATCTCTTCTAACTGCCAAAGAATAGTTTCAGTCATGCCGGCACCAGTTGTCTCCTTTAGAGGCACAAACCCTAAGAAATGTTCCTTTACAGATGCTGCTGCTGAAATCTCATTTTCTGGGTTAGAAATCACATCCACAAAGCGAATGATCATGGTCATTTGTTCAACACGACCAGCATCTGGTGTGCAATCTAGAATTATTGAAAAGTACTTAGCATCACGAGCAGATGCTAGAATTTTTTGTTTGATTGCATTGGATAAAAGCTGAATCAGTTCATTCTGTATGTCTTTGCCTAGCTAATGTACATGTGTCTCATTGTCTCTAATCTTTCGAAGATGCTCATCCATAAGTGGGTCAAACAAAGCAAGAAATTCCACAAATTTCAGGAAGTTCCCGTTATCAGAAGTGTTCAGTTTCTCATGTGTTCCACGAAAAGAAAGATTTTGCATACCAAGCACTCTAACTAAGGCAATCAGCCGTTTCAGGATTTGCTACCAATATTGTTCTTTTTTAATGAGACGCAAGTGTTCGGCATTAATTGTTATCATGTGCCGTAGTCGCAGCTCAAGTTCCTTCCATGACTGAAAATTCGCTAGATGTTCAATGCTTTTCTCATGCCCTGATAGAATTGCGGACATGTTTTTCCAATCATGTGAACCTTTATCAGAAAGAGATGACGCACCTATTGTGCTACTGGTAAACAGCTTGCAGCAGAAGCAATAAACAGAGTCATTACTTACAGAATACTGCAGCCAATGTCTGCGAATTTCTTCTCCATTCACATGCCTGCGATTGTAATGAATTTTCGAGAATTTTCTTTGCATACTGTCTTTAGGAAAATCAAACTGCTCAACTTTTTCTGGTCCATGTTCTACCAAACTTTGTCGCATATGATCATCAAATTCGGTCCAAGTAGCCGGATCGCCATAGTTAACATATAAACCAGTAAACTTGTCGATGTTATGCCCTTCAGATTTTGTTTCTTGGTACGTACTGTGCATTTCATTTTGTGGCTCAAACTCTTCTGATACTGTCATCTCGTCGGATTTCTCTGCTTCCTTGTCTGCTTCAGCTTGATTGTTTAACTCCTCAGGACCATCTGTGTCTCTGTGCGGTGTACATAGATACTTTAGCAATGAGTCTCCTTGTTTTGTAACGTATTTGTCATGTTCAGCCCGTCGTTTACCATACTGTGCACCATACAATCGTTTTCTCTCTTCCATGGGGTATTGAAATAACGACGGAAACTGCAAAATAAAATGTTATTACGATTTACTGTTTTGTTTTGAATTTCGAAATGAAATGACGTCACCGGATGTGGCGGTATTTGCCCTTAACGTAAGTAAGTAAATTAGTGATTACATTTATACTATACAATTCGTTTCATCTAGCGGGAAAACTGTATTATTAATCGAGCCATTTATTACTAAAGGCGGCAATTTTTTACTATTTTTATTTTTTACGTAGCTCTTTGTGCCGCCCTAGGCGGCCGCCTAGTTCGCCTAGTGGTTAAACCGGGCCTGTCTGTCCCTGACTTTGTCAGGCCTGGAATATCAACTTCGATATTTTGTCTTCGTGTATCATTGGGTCTATAACACAATGGCACTGGAAGTGCCATTTTCTTTTTGCGTGTTAAATAACTTCATCTGAAGTGTATCTCTTGACTATCTTTCTACTTGCCACTATCAAATCGTTTGTTCTCCACGCTTCCCAGAAATCATTTAATAGGGTTTCCGAAATTATTTCACGTGCTATTTCAAACTGGATTCTATCCGGTTGTAATCTGATTAGTTTTTTTGAACTCGCGTAATTGTTTATCAAGTGATCTATGATCAGTACTAATTTCTTCATAATAGTCTACAAAATTCTTCAGCGAATAATGTGGGGATAAACCGACAAATGGTGGTGGTTGATCGCCACACATTATCACCTTTGTATTCGCTAGCAATAACCAATCGAGAAACCTTTGTAATACATCTAACGACACTGTGCATATCTCATCCCAAATGATGATTTCAGGAATATATTTCTCACCCATTCGATGAGGAGTCCATTCGTCACCTTTCCATCGAAAAAAACTGTTATAAGTGCAAGCATTAATTCCTGGTTGTTTCATCCCTCTTGCAATTCTGTGTGTCGGTGTTAGGATCGCACGAGTCGTCTTCCCTGACCCACTTCAGCCGTTTAAGTAACTGGTTTTATATCTACATATTGGATCGGAACACGACGGTGCATTAGATAGTTCTGATATCTGATTGTTTTTCAAGTGATTGTTTTCAATTGTAACATCTGCTGATTTGGAGTAATCACGCAGTATTTCCTTTTTAATTCTCCATGATCCCCAACATTCGTCTGAATTAGTGAATTCAGCCACTGCTTCTTTATGTATTACATCTTTATTAAATGAATCAGTGGCGACTCTAACCGCGGATTTAGGAAATCTATTTATCATCGAATGTAAATTAATAGAAGCATAAGCCAGCATAGACGACCTTAAGTACGTATATTGAGGATTTTCTACATCTATATAAGTAACAACTGTACCTAATTTGGTTCCATCGGACAAGAAAGCGTCTTTACGATCGACGTATATACCCTTAGATGTTACATCTGCGATTATAAAATCGTATTCAGCATCATCTATAATCAACCGCGAAGAATATCGTTTGTGGTCGTATTTTCCACCCTATGTGAACTTACCAATTATTCTTCTACCGAAATCTTTTGCGTTTTTATTTCTAACTTCAAAGATTTCTTTGGACCATTTCACGATACATTCTTCGTCGAGATCGGGGAACTGTTTTTTGTTTTCGGTGATTATACTATGACTATGTAGACTATCGGATTGTGGTAACCAGATTTCAGTTTGTTTCCGATATGATATAATTGCTTCACTGACAATCAGCGATATCGGCATTTTAGAATCAATTATATACCGGATATTGCAGATATCGCCGATGTCAAATTTTAATTTACTCGATGCTGCTAAAAAAAAACTAGCGAAAAAAACTTTAGAGGTGTCTTTATGAGAGATCAATTACCACAACAACCAAACAACGCTGAAAACGGTATCATTTATCTCGATAACAGCAGCGGATATGGAACTCACTGGGTTGCATACGCGATTCATCCGCGTGCATTTGTTTATTTCGATTCATATGGATTAGCACCGCCTAAAGAATTTATGCGTTATATAAACCGCTTAAAAATTCCTATCTGGTATTCCACGCTACCAACACAGAAAATGAATGACCCACCAATATGCGATACAGAAGTATTATATGTACTCAACGCTATTTCATCATCGGGAAAACCACCACATAAAACCGTACACGAATATACGAGTAATCGCTTTATAGAGAGAAATTATATAAAATAACATGATCGATATTTGGGGGAGACCTTTATCAAGCCTGAAAAAAACACCACGGAAATGTCTGCAACCGGTGATATAAAAAAAATAATCGAAGATGAAATATCCGAGATGTTAAACCTCGCAAGAGTTGATCCCAATGAAATAGCTGTATTTCAAGATCGACAGGTAAATTGAAAATTAGTAATGTTTCCCTTGATGATATCTTAGTTAAACAACGCGACGCAGTAGAAGATACTATCGCGTTGTTTTCCGATCAGGGTAAACTCAAACCGGGGGTACTTGTTTCAACTATGGTGGATAGAATTAACAATTTAGAACCATTAAAAAAAGTACGCGATGAATATGACGACCATATAACTTAATTCAATCGATTTTCTGAATTACAAAGAAATATAATTGACATTTAGTACAATTCCTCCCAACCGAGATGAAATTATAAAGTTTGTGGAATCGTGTCATAAAATTGTCACCGACATGAATGAATTTAATTCGCGAGTTGTTCAATTTATATTAGGTCATAATAACCCTAAAACGAGAACAGAATTTGCAGCAAAACATAATATACGCGTAGAGGATATTTCCGATTTTAAGTTGCCAGGATATAATGTATCTGAGCTAAAGAAAAAACTCAGTGAT
The DNA here is from genome assembly GCA_029339505.1 of Unio delphinus. Lineage (NCBI taxonomy): Eukaryota > Metazoa > Mollusca > Bivalvia > Unionida > Unionidae > Unio > Unio delphinus. Next base: position 4,224,915 of record JAQISU010000174.1, read on the forward strand.
GCCATCGATGATGGTTTCAAAGGGATTCACGACACATGGAAGAAAATAACACAACCACAAACAACTATCCACAAACATAATAATGATCCAGACGGTGGTGGTAGGCATATAGCTCCTTAAACGTCAATATATCCTCGGTGATTGCAGTGAATTTAGTACGTGATGTTATCGAAGGGAAGTTACCAAATAAATCTCGAAAGATCAAATCAAGCTCAACAAGGATATATTGTATTCTCATTTGCACCAACAACTCCTCCAGGGTTTCTAATCATTGAAGATCCAACTAATCCAGTGTATATGAGATGTCATAATGATTCGTTAACGAGAATAAATTTCAAACTCACCGACCAATCCAATAATCTAATTGATTTACGAGGTGAAGTTTTACAAATTAGCCTGTTTGTGAAATCCTAAAACGCTTTTTACCCCCATAGCAGCAGAGGGGGCGCGACAACGACTTTGCGTCTCCAAAGGAAACTTTTTTTTCGATTTTGGAGAAAGCATTGGTTAGCCAAATAGACGCTCCGCCAAGTTGTCGGATTCGCCCTCTCTGCTGCTGATGGTCAAGACGGAATGACGTTTTTAATAAAGAGTTTCTATGATTTGTAGATGGTCATTTTTCGGTAATTAAGGTGCTAACAATATGAACGTCATCAGCACATTAAAGTCTCTTCTCAATGGTTGAAAGGAGAAACGTGTCCTTTTTTTTCCTTTTTTTTTCTGAGGAGGGGGATATTTTTTATTTTTAAATTTATGTTTTTTCTTTATTCCATTGTTCGTGTTTTCTATCAGGTACGTGAAGCAATTGTCGACCTTTACAGTTTTGCTGCGATAAGGAATTAATCCCAATCCAGATAACTAATATAATATGAATCCCGATGGAGATAACTATAATGATATGAATCCCGATGCAGATAACTATAATATGAATTCCGATGCAGATAACTATAATAATATGAATCTCGATGCATATAACTATAATAATATGAATCCATATGCAGATAACTATAAAAAAATATGAATCCCGATGCAGATAACTATAATAATATGAATCCCGATGCAGATAACTATAATAATATGAATCCCGATGCAGATAACTATAATAATGACGTTACATATTGGTTTTGCAGCATTATTCACTATATGGCATATATTGTTAATGCGAACATTTGTTTTCGATACTGTTGTCTGTGAAAATTCTAAAGCTTTCACTTTGGGAAAAATATTAGTAAAATTTTTATAATAACCAATTTACAACTGTTATTTATAAGCAATATTGTTTACGGCAAATGCTGTATGACTGTGCAAACACTTATTTCACTTCTGGACTGGTTAAATACTATTTCGAAGTTTAATGGTTGAATGGCAAATTAATGTGCAATCAAATGTCACTGTCGTGCATTTTTCAAAGAATGTAATCGTAATGTTAAAATGAAAGAGTGTTTCGAGGGTCTCACCGGGGATTAGATGACACTTAGGTAAATATGTAAATAAACCATGAATGATGATGATGATGATGATGATGATGATGATGATGATGATTGCTGCTTCATTGTGATCTTCAACGAGTGAAACCTTATTTCATAGACAGCTCCATCGTTACAAATAACGAATTTCTGACATTTCCTACTTAGTGTTAGGCAAATAATTGCTTTCAGCACTAAACACGTGGTAGTGAAAAGATTGGTAAAATTGCAGTCCAAGTAATTGTGATGCCTGTGTTCCTTGCAGATTCCACCATGAAGGATTTGCTCTATTTTCAAATCATCACCTAAAGAAGCTAGAGTCAACTGAATAGCTCATCAAACATTGGCTTTATGTTTTCTGCTATAAATGAGATCAGCTCTCAAATTATTCAGTTTGCTAACATTTCACTTTTCATTACCAACACACACACACACACACACACACACACACACACACACACACACACACATGTATGTATGTATGTATGTATGTATGTATGTATGTATGTATGTATGTATGTATGTATGTATGTATGTATGTATGTATATATATATATATGTATGTATATATATATATATATATATATATATATATATATATATATATATATATATATATATATATATTAGAGTAAGTAAACTGCTATATCACTCTCAACTGTGTAATGTACAGTATTATTCAATTATGTTTTTAAAAAAAGACAGCATAATAATAATAATAATAATAATAATAATAATAATAATAATACATTTATCTAGGATTTTCAACCAACACAAGTAATATACAGAAGTTATATACCATTGACGCCATGTAATACAAGCATAATAAACGTCGTAATATATATGTACGTACATTAAAAAATATACACAATGAACTTTGACCCATACAAGTTTACAAATTTGTATTTCCATTGGGATCCTGAAGAATTAATATTTTTGGGCTGGGTTTCGGTATATTTTTGCAAGTCAAATTGAAAATATCTAATGTATTCAACTCGGCTGTATGGGCAGCCGTCGCCGCCAAAATTACTGCAACTGTCCTATGCAAAAATCTCAGCCGAATGCTGTAAATACCACCGTCGATTCTGTTTCGGGGTGCTGACATCATACGTCATAGATAACAACGCCCCCCTGTGATTGTTTGGATTTACGCTAGTTGATTTGTAGTTTGATCAGATGGTTTACTTTCAATACGTTTCATTTAATACCACATCATTTGGAATATGAGCTGATCATTCCATTCTGCTCTTCAGACCATTTCAACTAATGCCAGATCATTTGGAATCTGAATACATCATTTTTTTTTGGGGGGGGGGGCTAAATCATTTAATTCAAGACTACATAATTTCATTTAATACTACGTCATTTGGAAGCAGAATTCATCAATCCGTTTTGTTATTTAAATCATTTAATTTAATATCACATCATTTGGAATCTGAATTCATCATTTCATTAGTTGAGTTAAATCATTTTATTTCATACTACGTACTTTCATTTAATAATATATCGTTTGGAACCAGATTTCATTAATCCGTTTTGTTCTTTAAATCATTTTATTTAATACCAGATGATTTGGAATTTAAATTCATGATTTCATTTGTTGAGTTAAATCATTTCATGTTAGACTACATCATTTTATCTAATAGCACGTCATTTGGAAGCATATATCATCATTCTGTTTTGTTCTTTTAAATCATTTTATTTAATACCAGATCATTTCATTTAACCCCACATCATTTGAAATCTGAATACATTATTTCATTTTTGGGGTTCAATCATTTCATTTCACACAACATCATTTGGAATCTGACTTGATCATTCCGTTTGTTGTGTTAAATCGCTTCATCTCACACTTGATCATTTCATTTAATACCACGTCATTTGAAACTTGAAAGCATCATTCGGTTTTGTTCGTTAAATCATTTCATGTGACACCACATCATTTGGAATCTTGATCATTTCATTTGCTAGGTTAAATCATTTGATTTCATACTAGATCATTTGATTAATGTAATTTTGGCGGCGACGGCTGCCCATACGGCTGCTGATACAAATTTACACTTTGGTTAGAGCGGAAGCGGGAGGTCATAGGTTCCATCACTGGCCGAGTAATACCAAAGACTGTAATAATGGTACTAGCAGCTTCCTCGCTTGGCGCTCTGCATTAAGAGGTTAGTGTTAGGACTGGTCGGCCTGGTGTCAGGATAATATGACTGGATGGGACATCATGCTACATGTCTGCGGTGTGATGTATCAGTGCTAGACATCAATATAAACTGCTACACTGCAGACTGCAGACTTCGTTGCGAAATGACTAAAAAAAAGTTAAAGCTACGTTAAGAGATCCGAATTACACACACACACACACACACACACACACACACACACACACACACATTATTATTATTATTATTATTATTATTATTATTATTATTATTATTATTGCTAGTATTAGTAATATTTGTTTAAAATAAATATTATTATTTTGGGGAGATAATTGTTGTCTGACCGCAAGAAGCAGGCTGACAGAGTGATCACCTCTAGTTATAGGTGTTGACATACCAAATTCAAAATCTGTCCAAAGTAAATTACTGCGTACAATAATTTCAGAAATTATCATCGATGTGTTTTGGAAAACGTGGAGACCAGACGAAATAATCGTTGCAAGTAGAAAAATTGTTCGTGATGAACTTCAACAAAAATATTTCAGATATATAAAGACAAATTTACAGAATTACTTCTACCATTATGTTATTGACCATTAGATACACGTTGACAGAAAATATTTCCGTGAAGATACCAGGATCATTAGAATAACAAAAACTTATCATCAATGATATTGTTTTAGTTAACATCGATTCTGTTGAAAGTGCATTAGCGAAAGGATCTCCAAGGAAGCTAGGATATGCAATGACAATTCATTCATCTCAAGGATTCATCATTTCTGATACACGAGTTTGTATCGTTGATGATCGTATCGAGTGGTCCAATTTAGTTTATCTTGCAGTATCATGAGTAAGAAAAATATCTCAATTACGAAGAACCGTTTTTAGTTTTACATAAACCATTGACGATATTATCGACGAAGATATCACAAGAAATAATTGGCTAGCTATAAAAGAAGTGAAAAAAAATAATCGTGATTTTAACCTTGATCATTAATTCATTATATTATTAAAACGGTAACAGAATAATCATTGTATAGGATGTAACGTTATAATGGTATGGCAGTATTCTCATAATAATCCTAGACAATATACCGTAGATGTAATTGATAATAATATTGGTAATATACGTGAATACGTAGTATTAACTTGTCTTGAATGTAATCGACTAAGAGGTGTTTGTGTTCTTAATTAAGTAAAGTTGGAGATAATTGTGTATCCTCTGGAATTATTTGCAACTGTTCACGTGTAAATCCTCGTTGAGGAGCAGTTTGAATCTAATCTGTATATTACAGGTCTACCCGTGGTTATAACTACGCTGGAAATTTTATGCGTAGTATAATACTCCAAACAGGACCAGTCGCTCTTTCTTTTGGTAACACCTTCAAGTTAACCAGATTCATGTAAATATCTGACAGTTACATTACCTAACACTAGTTGTTGTGAAAATTCATGTCGTTATTGTATATGTTTTTTGTGATCGCGTTAATACGTTTCATGGAAATTGTTCGAGTAATTTCATTATTTAATGTGCCTATCACATTTGGTAATCTTGCAACCCATTCACGAGATCTTGTATTCTAAATAAATTATTTTGCATATTGATATACAAATAACCGTTCAGCATGTGTTCGATTAAACCGTTCAACAACTGCCTAATCACGATGAATCTCAGTATGTCCTCGTCGTATTTTAACGTTGTGATGAAACATCAACGATGACATTGCACCAATAAATTATTTACCAGGATCAACCTGTAAAAGCCGTGGCCATTGCAAGGATCCTCGTTGACAAATTCGCTCAAATACAGAAGCAACTTCAGTAGTGTTTAAGTTGACAATGGTTCTGCTTCTATGTATCTACTTGTAACGTCAACGACGATTAACGCGTATTTGTACGTTACTCGACGTCTAGCATCATGAGGTAAAAACAGAATATCAGCTTGATGAACTTCATTTGGAACACTAGCATCAGAATGTGCATATTCGATTCGTTTAGGTGGTAGAAGATAAATTTGCCATATTGCCTGTTTTTATAATCTCACTGCAGCGGCAGAGTGTGTGACATTTGCTGCGGAAGCGAGTTTATTAATAGCTGCTTTACCTTTTCAATATCCAATTGGACAATAAAAAAATTATTCAATTAAATAATGGATGATTAACTACCAGCACCTAACACAAGTTTACTTTCCATCGCAGATTTAACTAACCAATTAGCTAAATTTTCTTTAAGAGATTTTTTTTTTATTATATGGAATTTAGCGCATGAATCAACTTTACATCTGCGATATGTCTATGGTGTACATCTTTACTCTTATACGCAACATCATAAACTTGACATCGTGTTTATCGGATATTCACCAGATTTTGGTTGATCTTGTTTATCAAGTCGAATATCAGGTCGAGTTCCAGGACCGCAATAATTATATCCAAGAAGATGTTTTGCTCCTGGATATTTAGCCCATGCAGTACATGGAACGTTCGACATTAATGTTGCAATATCAACACCATCTTTACGTTGAATTCTGGATAAGAACGAAGATTTCTTTCTGCCATATACAGAACATTTTCCATCTTATCCTATTTGTTATATTTTTTGTTGCAACCGTAGACATAAGAGTGGCTGGAGTATTAACTCGTCAGCGTAAACAATATAACTTCATATAAATAATAACAAACATGGATGTAATTGATTTTTTAGCGACACAAAACAAGAACCAGTAAAACATCATTCAGCGCTAAAAAAATTCTTTGAGAATGATCATAATATGTCCATCTGGAAGTGGTAAAACACAATTATTAATAAATCTGAAAATGAGATGATTGAAATGGGATAAGTTGTAGTTTGGTAGCACCATCCGTTGATGATCAGCGATGTTATGAAGTTCTTAAAGATTTTAATGAAAATTCAAAATTGCTAAAACTGCGATGACGTTATCAGGTTTATAACATATATCAATGATGAACCGTCCGTCGATAAATTAGATGGATTTATTAATAATTTAGTTATGAACGATGACGCAAGGCTAGACAAACAAACAAATCCAGCTAGAATATTTTCTCAAGGAAGGCATACAACTACAGATGTTATTTATGTAACTCAACGGTATACTCAAATTCCAAAAGTAATCAGAAATAGCTAATATTCTTGCTGTTTTTAAAGGCGTAGATCCACATACTCTGAGAAATATTCATCAAACGTATTGCTACGGAGACATGGATATAATTAAATTTTTATAATAAAAAAAAAACTTTATTTACATCACCCACGATCAAGATACCGTACAGAAATTGACAAAATATTTGGATAACCCTGGACAATTGTACATCAGCAGAGAGGGCCAGACCTCCCAAATGAGACCATGCGTGTTTTTTTTTTTTGGCTCATCGAGGTCTCTAAAAATGGTATGTAGGGCCTCTCTGCTGCTGGCCTGGACCCTGACAGCAGAATTACAATGAGAAATCCAGGTATTTGAAATGAGATGAGAACCATCCTTAGCAGCTCGTACGCGGACCACATCATAAATGAAGAAGTGCGTAACACCATCAGGCACAAAGTAGGCCATTATGATTATTTCCTCACCATTGTCAGAAAGAGAAAACTGAAATGGTATGGCCATGTCACTAGAGCCAACAGACCATCCACAACAGTACTGCAGGACAGTGTTCTGGTTGGCAAAAAGAGAGGTAGACAGATACAAATGTGAACTGATAACATCACAAAATGGACCAAGAAACGTTTTGTGGAGACACATACATTGGCACATGATCGAGAAGAGTAGATGGAACTGGTCAGATGTTCAGAAACACAGTGCCTCAATGACCACCATGGGTCAATAAAATGATGATGATGATGATGATGATGGCAGTGCTGGATTAAACCCTGTGGAGGCCCTTAAGGCAGTCGAAATCTTGGGTACTGCGTTATGGTAATAATTTAGTATGTTGACTTGCACTCCGAATTTCAAGTCGTCTCAAACTCAGGAGATGAATCACATAGAAGACGAGACATTGACAATGATCAGTGTTGTACAGAGCAAGAACATACATTACGCACTTGGTATTACAATCCAAAGTACATCATTTTCTTTTAGTCCACCAGATAGACAAAACAACTGATAGACAAGCATACAAACAAAAATAAAATACATTTTGTATCATACGTTTATTAGTCCACACAACAAACAAATGCTCTAGATTACAGATGGAGACTAAATCAGAACTATCTACTTCTGTATACTTGCTTTCTTTAATTGCAACGTTTTTAACCGAGACGAAAACAGTATGTACAGACAGCAAATACATATAAGAGTAATTGCCTAGATAAAAAGAGGTAGAAATATCAACATAGAGATAAATCTAATGTGGTATATTGACCTGTTGGTAAATGAACTTGCACACATCAGTACAATCTTACGAACATTTGGATAAGCCAAGAAAATGCAATTTTTTTTTCTGTAACAATTTAAGCTAACAGGTAAATTCGTAAAATGAAAAAGGGTGCATGTGCTAGTTTTCTTTTAGCTTATCTGTTAATATTGAATGTAAGAAGAAGACGTGTACAGTAACTGCAATTATTCCTATAAAAAACATCATACCAAAAGGCAGCCGCCGTCGAATACGCGACGCATCTTAAATCGTTGTTTTCTTCAAAATATCAGTATTCTAATGACCACCCCAAACATCACCAAACACAAATTTCAAATCTAATGGAGTGGAGCTAAGCCATGAAAAGATTATAACACAATAACAAATGTTCATGCTTTCGTTTTCTACATTTCTATAAGCGATAATGAACTTAATTTGATGTGTAGCTAAACTGATATTTTCTTCATTGACTTTATTTTTTCAGCTTTGAAATTGAGGGGGTACTAAATAACGATCTGGAGGATATGACGAACTTCTTCAAGAAATGGCGAATACAGCCAAGTGCAACTAAGACAGTCTCAAGCGTCTTCCAGCTTAATAATGCAAGTGCGAACCGTGAGCCTTTCATTCTCCTCAACGGGCAGCATATCAAACATGATCTGACCCCAAGATAACTTGGTGTGGCTCTCAATAGATCACTGACATTTTACAACCACCTGAATAAAACTGCAGCAAAACTCAGCACTCGAAACAACCTAATCTGCATAGTGGCTGGCTCATCTTGGGGTTCTAGTGCTCATACACTCAAGACATCAGCACTGGCCCTCTGTTATTCGACAACAGAATGCAGCACTCCTGTCTGGGTTAACTCATCCCATACTAAGCTAATTGATGTCCAGCTCAACACAACAATGCACATAATCTCTGCCTGCAATATTCCTCATCCACATCTGCGTAGCTAGGAAGCAATACCAAAAGTGTTGGCTACCGTCAATAACAAAGTACGCATGATTACGTTTTGTACTAACTATTTGGAAGTACTGTCGATTCATTCAAAGACACTTTAGATTAATCCTTTCGAGATCTCAATACCATTTACATATTTGCTAATTCCAGGTTCGGAACAGTGTTCAAATTTGAACAACTTAATTTTGAAATGAATCAGTGGCTTGTACATCTAATGAAATTTACAGATCCGAAGTACAGAAATATCTACTCGATAACCCAAGGTTTAAATAGGGTTATCACGCTGGAACCTATATGAAGTTTACAATAACCAAAATGATGCAATTTCATCTCACTTAGTAGAAACTCAACCGCTTTCTACCAGTTGCACATGCTGAACAGGTGACTCGTAATATAATGTGCATGTCACATATCGTTCATTTTTTGCATTTATTTAATTTGCTGTACTTATTTTTTCTTTTATTATAAAACGTCCTTGGAATTGGGTTTATATTGTTTCCCATATGACAACAAATTATATATTAAAACTGAACCTACTGACATGACGCGCGTGGGTGGGTGTATGCTTTTTGAGGGATTTACGAGGATTGAGCAAGTATGCAATTTCTTACAAATATGAAACTGAGTTTCTTGAAAAAAAAAATGGCTTCTAATCAAGGCTTTTTTAACATCAATATTGTTTCTCAGTAATTATTGACGTGTAATGTTTTGTAACGTGGCTAAAACCGTTTCTCGTTAACATTTTAATTTTGAGCTGATGCCGCATTCAGTGTGAAAGTTATATAAAAGTACTTAAACAGAATAATACTAAATAAAACTTGTACTTAATCATACTTTTAAGCATAAACGTAGAAATAATATTCTTTGACTGTTACGGGTAGTTCCTCAGTCAATGATAAATGTATGCATGCTCGTTTACTCGTTTACCGATTTTGCAAACGATTACATGCAATAAATTAAACTAAATCGTTTACATGTTAAACGTTGCAGCATATAAGTAACGTTCAAGAAGTCCACATAGAACATGCATTGCTTAGAATTTTGGATGGAGTTGAGCGAACAAACCTACTATTTTAGGCGCTACTTCCTCTTGATCTTGTTTAGGGCCGATATTATTGTTCTCAAAGAACAGTGCATTCATTCCATTGTCAAAGGTTGTACGGCTTTAGATCAAACTGGGTCTTACTAAACACCCCAAGACTCCCAAAAAAAACCCACATTAAACGTTAAATAATACTCACTTTAAATTTCATCAAAGGCACACAAGAAAAAAAAAAGCGAATATTTAGCGATATTTAGTGTAACAGGAAAATTAATAAGGTCAGTAGTTGCCAAGGGAAATAACTCCCGTTTTGACGCAGAATGTTATAAATACTTAGCAATTCCACAAATAACTCGTTAAATCAATAAACAAAATGGCAAATTTATTGTATATAAAATTATGTGTTTATCTCAAAAACAATTTAACTATTCCTCCATTCCCTTTTTTCCCCGACAACTATTAACATAGAGCATAAACAATTAAAATAAATGAGATAAGTATGGTGCATTGCCATTTAATGAGGAAAGAGATTTGATGCATAAGAGTTCGTTTCAAATGATAGCAAAATATATTATACAGAATGTTAATATGCGCAGTGTATAATGGAATATTAATGAAAACGTAAAGGAAAACAGCGGGATAAATGGATCTAATCGAAACAAATCCAGTCTGACTTTTAACAGGCAACATGTTTTAATCAATCATATGCCCCATCAATGTACTACAAGACAAAGCCACAAGTGATAGTTCCAAAATTGATAAATAGGCCAATATTGTCAATATGCAACAGCTTTACAGAACTATCTACATCTATCCATGTTCTTCAAATTAATGATAACTTCAACCCTATGAGAGTTGTGCAACCTGCTCCAGTGATCTAGTGGTTAGAACGTACCAAAGATATAAACATTGTATTTTATTTTTTTTTAAATTATTGATAAGTGTGTTTCCTCCATACATAGGGGTGGGTGGCCAAACATGTGGTAAATGGCATACACTAAAAGGGAGACAGGTGTACACACCTGTTACATGCATGTCACTACACTTAAAGAGGACTTCGCAGAACTACCTTCTCCATGTCCAAGATAAAATTTCAGAATTCCGTATGCTTTGTAACGTTTTTTTTTAATTTAATTGATCTGTTTCTAAATTTACTTGGTGTAGTATAAATAAAAACAAACTATATATATATATATATATATATATATATATATATATATATATATATATATATATATATATATATATATATATATATATATATATAGAGAGAGAGAGAGAGAGAGAGAGAGAGAGAGAGAGAGAGAGAGAGAGAGAGAGAGAAAGATAATTCCTATATTTTTTTTACTTTCCGATGATTATAAAAACCACGCAATAGCTAAATATCACTTTTCTTTTACAATTCTAGGAGACAATTACAATTTTTAGGGATTTTATATATAAGACAATAAAAACATGCAATTTGCAATTGCACAACAACATTGTTTTTGAGATTGTATATTTTAAAAATGTGTCATTTTAAGACTATACATTAAGTAAGAACGGGGAAATCATAAATGTTAAAAATAAGACAGCGAGAGTCATGATCAAAATAAAAACATCTAGTAGCTATTGAAGTTTTTGTAGATAAAACTAAGGCTGGATAGTCGTGGATCCCTTCTACAAAAACACTAACTTACAAGTTACATTTCTATGCAAAATGGCAACCGGCCAAAGATTTATTTAATTATCATATATTTGATTGCGCAAGTTGCTAGTGACATAGCTTATGACGTAAAAGATTCCAACCAATACAAGCTGGAGTAAGAGCCTTTACCACAAATTTTATAGAAGGATAGAAAGGACGTTACTGCGTGTGCATAAAACAGTGCCGAAATTCATATATCAATATGATTTTGTTTTCCAGTTATTCCCTGTGTTTACATGTTAGAAAATGATTTATACGGTGGAAACTTATTAATTGTTAAAATATTATCTATAACTCTCATTTCTAGAAAGACAACTCTATGGGCTTGCTTGGGATGCTGGAGGTCGTTGGTTCGAACTCCGGATGTGTCATACCAATGGCTTATAAAATTGGTACCAACAGCTTTTTCCCCAAAGGTGCTTAGAACTAAGGTTAGTGTAAAGACTGGTCGGGCTTTTGTCTGGATAATGTGAATGGGTGGGACATGGTGTTACATGTCTGTGGTAGGTTAGTGTAAAGACTTGTCGGGCTGGTGTCAGGATAATGTGAGTGGGTGGGACATGATGCTACATGTCTGCGGCATGATCCACCAGTGCTAGACATCACTATAAATGCCACAGTGCATACATTATAGAGATGTGGCTGAAATATTGTTAAAGATACGTTACAAATTAGTTTTCTGTTAGCTTGACCTAGCACACAACCAGATATTGTTATGTTGTGCCGTCTATTCTCGTCGTGTTTCACCACCAATGGTCTGTATCTTTTCTAGGGAGATGATGTTAATTTATTATGCAAGTATAGATCGTACTGTGTTCATTATCAAAGTATTATGTGTTATTCTTGTACTTTCTGTGCCCTACACATGATGGTATCATTAAAATAAATTTGCACGTGTGCTGTATTAGCACACCATACCTACATGCTCGTGATTATAACACTACAAATTTAATCCCAACCATGCCATGCGGTAACCATACACTACCACTAGATGGTATTGATTAAAATTTACGAGTTCGGTTGTGGTAGTTACCAAATTAGAGATACTTCTTAAATCAGACCCTTTGCCAAAAATAGATAACCATTTTACAATTCACGCTAAACTAAATTAAATTCTCTATTTAGTTTCCAGCATGGTCGGAATATATTTAAATGTGGGGAAATGTTTAAGTTTCACATTTGGAAATAGTTTGTATTATGTACAAGTTTATCTAAGAAGGAAATACGATGTTCTCATAGACTAATATTATTGGTGTAGTTTACACGTATCAAAATATAAAACATCGATTGCTATCTCGCGTGTATGTATGTATGTATGTATGTATGTATGTATGTATGTATGTATGTATGTATGTATGTATGTATGTGGACAATGTTCTTTTGCATTTGGATATTAATTTGTAAATGTATACTTTGCATGTACACTATTCACACTTTATCAAAATGTACAAACACCGCAGTCGCGATGTGCTTAAAGAAATACATTCTTCGGGGTTCTAATGAATATACATTATAATTTGCTAGACGATATGGACTAATTGATAAAATTTAATGGTTTTTCTTTATTTTGGTTTGTCAGAATTTTCTAACAATACTAATGAAACCTGGTCACACATGACCCCCAAAGAAGCAGTTGTAATTTTTTTAAATAAGAAAATTATCATAAATTTTTGCTATATTTTTAGGGGAAAGTCTCTTGTTTTCACGGTGTTCCAAGAAATTACGAAAATATAATTCAACATTGAAACACATTGTCCACACTATTGGTTATTGGTAAGTAGATTTGCTAGATCGCTTTATACAACTGTTTGGATCTTTTATATTTCTGAAATGCTTTAGTAACGTGTCCAGATCTTTGTATAGTTTTTCTGAGTTTATTTTAGCATTGAAAACTGAAGGTAGCACCATAGGGCATAGGTATTTTTAGAATGTAATTCAGTGGATACAGTACCGAAACACTTTCATGAAATGCAAACATTTTATTTTTCAATATTTGGTTCTCAACTATGAAAAAGTATTTAAAACGATAATTAGATCAATATGGTGTACAGTGAATTAGAGAAGCCAACTAGACACAAAAAACTGACTATGAAAGAAGCAACAGACTTTCAGCAACAGAGTTTCGATATAATTTTCTGAAGGTCGTTGAATCACTATTAAAACTAGGTAAAGATTCTACTGAATAAAACCAAACCTTAATCAGATTTTTTTTTTCTATTTGAAAACAGAATTTCAAAAATGATACCAAGGAATGCATCATCGCTATGGAATCGTGATACACTTTCAAATGGCTGAAACTACATCAACTGGTCTTAATTGATGGTGTGAGTGTGCATGTGTGCGTGAGAGAGAGAGAGAGAGAGAGAGAGAGAGAGAGAGAGAGAGAGAGAGAGAGAGAGAGAGAGAGAGAGAGAGAGAGAGAGAGAGTTTGTATGCATGAGTGAACAAATTAAGAAACATTTTGTATTTTAATATAACATCTAATGACAATTTAGATTAACAATGTGCGTTGCTATCGTCAGTCACACGCAGTCATAGAAATAGTAATAGTCTCACGAAAAAAATTATCTTGTTTCTTCAATGTACTGTACAACATATATTCATTTTCTATAATCAGATTAAATACATCATGTAAAGATATTATACTCTTGGGACGTTTATCAGGTAGATTTGAAAGCTCTACATACGAGTGGCAACAACTATCAGTGATCGCTACATAAAAAAATAATTTATACTGCGTTTTTTTAAATAATATTAAGCCATATCATTATACCAATACCATCATAAAATTGGCTTTACGACTGGTCTTAAATGCTAGAGAGTGTTTGTTTTTGTGTGTGTGTCTCATGAGAGAGAGAGAGAGAGAGAGAGAGAGAGAGAGAGAGAGAGAGAGAGAGAGAGAGAGAGAGAGAGAGAGAGAGAGAGAGGCTGAGTAAGAAAAAGTAGACGGAAGTGGTCAGATGTTCAGCAGCACAGTACCTCAATTACCACACTAAGTCAAGAGACTGATGATGATATCTTTATACAGAATTGTAGCTAAAATTGGCTTGACAGTATTATATGTAATTTGTACCTATATAACAAATTATTAGATAGATAATATAGTTGTAATTGAATATTTTTGATGAATATGATCCCTTTTCTGATTATTAGAAATGTTTTCAACACTGATGTACAGGTATAGTACATGTACGTTTTCAAATATAATGTTCTTCTCATATCTCTTCCACTTAAGGAGATTTTGTCGGTCTTCTCCTTCTGTTTGCGTTTTCAGTATCTTCTCTGTCTCAAATCAATAGACTGAAATTAAAAGATTTTTAAATTTATTTTCTATTTGTAATCCTGGTAATCAGTAGTAGACACAATAAGCAGGAGTGATTTAATTTCAGGAACAGTTAAATTCTATACTTTTTCAATAGACAGACTAATACCATTTTCTAAAACTTTAATTTACCGGTAATTGGCACCATAAAGGCATTATTATTTGGACATGAAACCACACACACACACAGATTTAATACATACAACACTAATGCAGAACAAAGTAAATAAGCAGCTAATGATTCTATATCATATCCTTTATTGTTTACCAATGAGAATAATTTTGTTAAATTTGCTTTGATTTTTCAAAATATTTAAAATGCAACGGAAAGGCAAAAATGAAATGAACACTCTTAAGAAAGTACCTAGATTGGGAAGAAAAGGTAGTTTGTTTTCCCTAATTTTCCAGTGAATCTTGAATTGCATCTGGAATTTCAACATGATCTGAAAGAAAACAAAAGTTTATCAGTTTCCTGATGCAATTAAGTCATGCTTCTTTTACTATTTTTTCATCAGCATTCCACTACCACCAGATACATTTTTATGTCACACAAGGATTGTGCAAGATACACCGATGGCCTAACTCCAGGATCAAAATTCTGCCAGCCCCCAGAATTCATGTAAAAAGCTTACAAACCTGATTAATTTGGCTATCAAACTAAAGAGGCCAACTAAAATAAAAAATGCATAACTAAATTAGGTTACGAGAAATCTGTACCAAAATGGTCTTCACCAAATAATCTGATTATGTTCTTTGACTACTTTATTCGTCCTTTAAAAAAAGAATTGGGGGCCCCGAGTGCCGTTACGGACCACTGCCATCTCACCTCTGTCTGCGTGTGTTCGAGTCTAAGATTCGGCAAATGTAGTTATGTGAGAAAGCTTGCCAGTAGCTTCTCGTGGGTTGGTGGTTCTTTCCTGGGTTTGTTCGGTTTCTTCCTCCACCATTAATATTGGCCGCCATGTATAGCCTATATTGTGCTGAAAAATGGCGTTAAACCATAAAAAAAACAAAACAAAAAAAAAAAGAATTATAAAGAAGTGAATAACTAACCTAACAGATTGTGTGTAGGCTAAAGCAAACACTTGTTGAATATAAAAAAAAACACACAATCTAAAATGATCATACATGTAAAAGAAACACAGGTGAATCTCCATATGTATGTATTTATACTATAAATAATGGGCATAAATACTTGACAATGATGACAAACACTGCTTGTCTGCTTGGTAGAGATTTACTCACTGCAAATGGATTACAATATGTATGGTTTATAGTGGGTTTTCCACATGGATCCTTAAATGGCTTCTTTAGATTACAACTCTCATGTTTTAGTTATTTCAATGGCCAAGTACCTTGTGACAGAATTCCAACCGTCTCTTGCACTATCTACTTCATTTAGAGTCAAAATGCCCATATGGTTTGGGATTCTGGCACACAAAGATACAAAAAAGATAATCTTTGACAGCTAAGAAACAATTGAAAGATGCAATAATAATAAATAATTAAATAAATTAATAATAATAAAAATCATAATTTCCAAGACTGTGTGTATTTAAATGATTTGCTAAATAAATTCACTTCTCCACCCATCCATCAACCCACCCAACAAAACGTATATGAAAACTGAAAACATTCATTTCTTAGGTTAGGTGAAATAGAGATCAAGAAATTCAAGGAAATGAAATAGTCATATTTTAATTAATTGAAAAGAAATGGACTTTTGAGAGTTTTACTTTCATTTGAAAACTGAAAAGCCAACACTGGACATATCCTGCAACTGCGACTTATGACAGTCACTGATTAATATAAGAAACTATATTGTTTTGAAATTAAGAAATGCAATTGATTACGCTGCTGGTTATGAAAACTTTGCAAGAAAGAGGAAATTCTTTGAAACTACCAACCTAGACTTGTTGCCCTTTAAGGTTCAGCAAGTTGGACAGGTTAATTATTCTTATGCCATCCTTTACACTCTTCAATTCTGCTTTCCGTTCTACTTCCAATGCATGCAGTTGTTCATCTGTGAAGATGTGGCACTGCAAAGCAAAACGAACAGGACAAATACAAAATGCACATAACACTTACAACATGCACAGGACAAATAGGAAAGGCAAAGGACAAATACAAAAGATAAATGACAAACACAAAAGGCAAAGGACAAATACAAAAGGCAAAGGACAAATACAAAAGGCAAAATACAAAAGGCAAAATACAAAAGGCATAGGACAAATACCTAAATGCATAGAACAAATACAAAATGCATAGAACAAATACAAAATGCATAGAACAAATAAAAAATGCATAGAACAAATACAAAATGCATAGGACAAATACAAAACCCAATTGACAATTACAAAATGCACAGGACAAGGACAGGGACAGGGACAAGGACAAAGACATGGAGAAGGACAAGGACAGGGACAGGGACAGGAACAGGGACAAGGACAGGGACAGGGACAAGGACAAGGACAGGGACAAGGACAAGGACAAAGTGCACGCCACGAATACGACGAACACAAACGCACGCGACGAACACAAACGCACGCGATGAACACAAACGCACGCGACGAACACAACGGAATTGACGAACACAAACGCACGCGACGAACACAAACGGACGCGACGAACACAAACGGAATGCGACGAACACAAACGAGCGCGACGAACACAAACGAGCGCGACGAACATAAACGAGCACGACGAACACAAACGGACGCGAACGAACGCGAAACGCACGCGACAAACACAAACGGACGCGACGAACACAAACGGACGCGACGAACACAAACGGAATGTGACGAACACAAACAAGCGCGACGAACACAAACGAGCGCGACGAACACAAACGAGCGCGACGAACACAAATGAGCGCAACGGACACAAACGGATGCGAACGAAAGCGAAACGCACGCGACGAACACAAACGGACGCGACGAACACAAACGGACGCGACGAACACAAACGCACGCGACGAACACAAACGGACGCGACGAACACAAACGCACGCGACGAACACAAACGGACGCGACGAACACAAACGCACGCGACGAACACAAACGAACGCGACGAACACAAACGGAATGCGACGAACACAAACGAGCGCGACGAACACAAACGAGCGCGACGAACATAAACGAGCACGACGAAGACAAACGGACGCGAACGAACGCGAAACGCACGCGACAAACACAAACAGACGCGACGAACACAAACGGAATGTGACGAACACAAACAAGCGCGACGAACACAAACGAGCGCGACGAACACAAACGAGCGCGACGAACACAAATGAGCGCAACGAACACAAACGGATGCGAACGAACGCGAAACGCACGCGACGAACACAAACTGACGCGACGAACACAAACGGACGCGACGAACACAAACGCACGCGACGAACACAAACGGACGCGACGAACACAAACGGAATGCGACGAACACAAACGAGCGCGACGAACACAAACGAGCGCGACGTACACAAACGGAATGCGACGAACACAAACGGACGCGACGAACACAAACGGACGCGACGAACACAACGGACGCGACGAACACAAACGCAAGCGACGAACACAAACGGACGCGATGAACACAAACGCACGCGACGAACACAAACGGACGCGAACACAAACAGACGCGACGAACACAAACGGACGCGACGAACACAAACGGAATGCGACGAACACAAACGAGCGCGACGAACACAAACGAGCGCGACGAACACAAACGAGCGCGACAAATACAAACAGATGCGAATGAACGCGAAACGCACGCGACAAACACAAACGCACGCGACGAACACAAACGCACGCGACGAACACAAACGCACGCCACGAACACAAACGCACGCGACGAACACAAACGGACGCGACGAACACAAACGCACGCGACGAACACAAACGGACGCTAACACAAACGGACGCGACAAACACAAACGAACGCGACGAACACGTACGGACGCGACGAACACAAACAGACGCGACGAACACAAACGAGCGCGACGAACACAAACGTACGCACGCGACGAACGCGAAACGCACGCGACGAACGCGAAACGTACGCGACAAAGAAAAAAATACATGACAAACACAAAACAGGACATAACAAAACAAAAGAAAAAACACAAACACAAGAGAAAACACAAACACCACACACGCATTCACACCCACAAGATCAACAACTTGGAAGATAGATCGTCGACAAGGTTCCAGACAAATCTTGTCTTTCCCGCTGAAAGCTCCATCCACATCAGAAGGCATGCCAAATGATGCAGAGGATTCTGACAGGGGGTGAGGAAGGTCAGACAATGGGGCGACATCGACCAAGGTCTCATCACCTTACCAAATTTATTTAATTCCTTTATCAATTCATTGTAGGAATCTCTGTCTTGCATAAAGTTGGTGCAACCGTCAGCATGTTGTAACATTTTCACTTCCTCTTTAATATTTGGAACTTTAATTCCCTTAATCTCTTGGTTTTTATTAATTTTAATGCCAAGTATTTCTATTGCTTTTACGTATAATAGCATAGATAGTGGGCACAACCTTGCCTCACTGATCTTTTAATTTCAAATTTTTCCGTTTTGGCTCCATTTACCTGTACACATGAGTTTATGTTCCTGTACAGGATTTTAGTCCAATTTAGGAAATTTTTTCCAAAACCAAATTTCTCTAGTGTCTTGTATAGTTAGTTTTGTTCAAGTCTGTCAAAATCTTTTACCTGGTCTATTAGCACCATAGCACTATTGTTACCATTAATATTTATGTATTCTATTATAGTTTTAATATTTAGTATGTTATTTTGTATTTCCCGCCCTTTCGGGGCACTGGTTTGATTTATGTTAATAATTTTGTCAAGACACATTTTAACTCTTCCTGCTAGTATTTTACTTATAATTGTATAGTCAATGTTAAGGAGGGAGATGGGCTTCCAATTTTTTTAAATCTTCCCTGTTCCCTTTCCCCTTATATATAAGTGTTACCATCCCCTCCCTCACTGTGTTAGACATGTCTAAATTCCTTAATGCAATATTTTTATATAACCATTCTAGTATGGGCAACAGTTCTCCGCAGAATTTTTGGTAGAATTCTGCGGAGATTCCATTTCTTCCTGGCGATTTTTTTTTTTTTACAAATTCACTATGGTCTCTATAATCTTCTCTTGCGAGATAAAATCCTCACATTTGCTTCTATATTCTGGGGTTATTATCTCGCAGTTTGTTTCTATGTTCTGTGAAGTATATAGGTCCTTGTAGTAATTTTGTATATGGTTAAGTATTTTAGTTTTGTCTGTCGTTGATTCCGTACCTATTTTAAATGATTTTAGTAATTTTTTACCCCCTCATCTTAACTCCTCCCTTCTATATAACCGTTTTGCATTTTGATATAGTTGTGTAAATTTCCCCGCTTTTATATCCTTTCCTTTGTTTAGTTCTTTTTTTTTTAGTTTTTCCTCTATTGTTTTTTTGGTGCCCTGTATTGTTATTATTTTTATATGATTTTCTAAAGCTTCTATATCTAGTTTAATTTTTTTAACCCTCCTTTTGGAGTGAAAGAGCGCTACTTTTTTTAAAAAAAAAAATCCCTTTTAATTTATCCCATTCCGAAATTATATCTAGAGTCCCTTGATTTTTTTAATTTTTTTATTTCCTTTTTGATTTCCCTCCCAAATTCTTCATTTTCCAAAATTTTATTATTTAACTTCCATTGTCTCCTCCCCCATCTTCTCCTTTTATTTTTCCCTATTTCTACAAAAATTAGTTTATGGTCCGAGATTTTATATTCTACTATACCTGTTTTAATATATTTTTTGTCCCTAATTGTGAGCCCCAAAATTTATTTATCCTACTTCCCTTATTCCCCTTATATTCATACGTGTATTCTGCCCTTAATATATTTAACTGTCTGTATATATCAATCAGGTTCTTGCTTCCATTGACTTATCCTTGTCGGTTGAATACAGTACACTTTTATAAATTGTTAGTACACTTATATTCTAAGGCTCATGATTCTAATACATAATGAGAAGTTGTGCACTTCAATTACCAGTACACTGTAGAAACAATCCACTGGATGACTATTTAAGTTTGTTTGGTACATGGCATAATGGCATTGTTATTATAAACTAATAGTTTACTGCTCAACAACGAGTATCAGAAATATTGGCGAACTACATTGTTCTCGACAGTTGGCTGAGAGATAACAGCTGTGACGGGACGAAATGACTTCACGTAATTATATAATTTATATTTAAAAAATTGAGGGTCACAAGGATGATTAGTTCCATTTAACTAATTGTTTCACCATCTGTAATTAAAGTCTTTGATTATTTTTATTATTAAAGATATATTCAATTTTTCACATCAAACGCATGGGAGGTTATTTGTTAATACTGGTGATCACTTTTGTTAAGAGTTCTTTCCCTTATCATTTACGAGCGTCATGGCGGACAAGATTCAACTTCCGCATGTGATGAGACTGAAATGATTTTCAAGACACTACACGCGTGATTAGGACACCGTAAATTAGCATGATGAATGAAAGAAAATTCACACGAGGTCTCGTCAGGAAGGGAGATGCTGCTAAAATTAGAGAAACGGTCGCCGAACAAATGCGAGAGAACAAATTACAGGTTTGTCTGTCCTTGGAGATACTAGCTTGATGACCGCTCCCTTTATTACTTTCATCCGCTTTCACATTAATAATTTGCTTAATGCTGATTAATAATATAAAATTTTTTTCTTGTTGTTCCAAGATTAAAACTCTAGTAAATTCTACTCACTGGATCACCAAGGAAAAGTAAAATTTACAGCAACAGGTGGTTTGTTTCTGATAAAACTGCACGTATGGTGCATGTTATTGTATTATCTGTTAACATGAGTTATATTGATAGAAAAGAATTGCAAATGTTTATAATCACGTACTTTTGAAATTAGAAATGAAAAATTAAAGTTTTAAAATTGTTAAAAGTATTTTTAAAAATAAAATTAAAAAAATTCTAAAATTTATTTTGTCTATAAGTATTTTAGTGCATAAAATAATAATAAATTTATAGTGTTTATGACATGTGAATATCACAGTCTATTTATAGGCTGTTAGTCACCAAGAAAAGTATTTACAAAGCACTCAGTCTGATGCAAGTGATAAGACACTACTTTAAAAGTATGATGTGATTAGGATTTTTAACTTAGCTTTAACAATTTTTCACACATATTCCTATGATGTCTGCAGTGTGACAGTTTATACTAATGTCCAGCACTGGGGCAACATGTCGCAGACATGTAGCACAATGTCTCACCCAGTCACATTATCCTGACACCAGGTTGACCAGTCCTTAGGACCTAACACTAACCTCATAAAGAGTAAAGGAACTTAACTTGTAATAAAATTAATGAATTAATTAGAATAGCAAATAGTATAAATGAAGTGATAATTATAGTAGTATATCATCATGTTAATACATTGCAAAAAAATTGTATGTATTTAAATAATAAAAGCATATTTAAAATTGCCATGTAAAAATCCCAATTATAAAATGATAAGCTGTCAACACAACCATTCCATGAAACGACCTTCACATCAAATATGTCATTCCATATCTTGTGGTATTAGACAATGAATTTGAAATAAAAGGCAATAATCTACACTATCATGAAAGTTGCACTGGTTATTTATCATGTAATATTCTCAGTTCAGGAAATATTGTAAATGATGTAAAGTTTGTATTGATTTTCAATGTCTACCAATACCATGTCTGCTGTCATATAAAAGAAGATTCTCATTATCACAGCAAATGACTGAATTGCTGTACTGTGACGAAATTATGATAATGTTGCTGATAACATGTTGAATCTTCATGCATTGTAGAATACTTTAAATTATGTATTTATTATTCATCTGAAGAGGTAATATGGCACCAGAGCATCTCTCCCCAGTACTCAAATTTCTGAGTGTTATAATAAGTATAGTGTAGTCAGACATTACATTTTTCATTCTTTATAAAAAAAAAAAAAAAAACGTCTGATGGTGATTAATAAACTTCTATCGTTCAGTGACTTTGGAATACCCTGTATTCATAAATGTGTTTTTAAGGTATTCATCAAAAAGCACCTGCCCATCAATAGATCATTTTTTTTCATTAATGGAAATGGATATCTTTGCAGAATTTTGTTCTCTTGATTACTACATATGGATGATGCTAGAAAACAATCATATTGATGTTAATTTGGGTAACAACATTACTGTCATAATTACCAAACAGTTTGTGTCTCTTCTTGCAAGGCATGAGCATCTGTATGATATTGAACTTTTTATAACATTTAACTTTGTTCAGTATAGGATTTAATTTGCTTGTTTATTCATTTTGGTAGTTGTCACTACAATGTAATGTCAGTTATAGAAGTAAATTTATTAATAGTTTTTTGACATATCATTATAGTAAAACCTATCTTGAAAGACCACTGCTATGCGAGACCACCTGTTTTGAGAGACCACATTCACAGTGCATTAATTTATTGATTATATAGCATTGTGACCTGTTATAAGAAACAACCTGTCTTGAGATATAATTTTTTTTTTGGGGGGTATAGGGGAAGTAAATATTCATACTTTATGTTGATTAAATATTCTGTTAATTTCCAGAAAAGGAAGCATTGTTGAAAGGCATTGCTATCGGTTGAGATCAAATAGTTCCTAAATCAAAACTCCCAATACAGCACTAAATGTAAGGCAGGTAATACTGATTTATTCAAATAAAAATAGTCAATACCATGTGATTCGATAAGCCAGGAAAATAGTTTTTAAAAAAAATCATACAGAGCCAAGTCTAAAATATGTATGTAAAAAAAGAGATAAATTGATATCATTTAGCAAAATATAATTTGAAATGATTCAATTATTTTAATGGGATAATAATTATTAAGTTACTTTGATCTTATTTGGAAAAGCATTATTATTATATATTCACTTATAAAAGGAGTTCAACCGAACACTGCACAGACACAGATCTGCTAACGCTTCATGCACCAGCAAAACTGGGTCTGTACAGTTTGTTAGGAGTAATCAGTGGAGCAAACATGATATGCAGGTACATTATGCTATGAAAGATCAGGATCTTTGTTGTTTTGCAGTTTGACTTGATTTATAGGTGAGTATATATATATATATATATATATATATATATATATATATATATATATATATATATATATATATTATATCACTGGAAGATTTCAGTATTGTGATATGTATCAGTAACTGTAGTGCTGTATATATTCATTTATATGTAAATTAAACTATAAACAAAATAGACCCTGATCTGCTGATACATGTACTATAGGCAGAGAAAGAAGTATCAAGTGTTGGGGTTGTCCAGAGGTGACTTAGTGCATGTATATCTAAGGCAGTTTTGACTTGTGTTTGTAACAGTTCACAATTTAATTACATCCAATCTTCCAGTACCAATCATGCAACATGGGTTCTGTGCAGGGGGGAGGCATTTGGTCATTGGGGACACTTCTTGTTTGCAGGTGTTGGCTAAAGTTTATCTGTATCACTTGTAATTCCATAATCTCTTTATCAAAGACAGCTGTGTGCCTCATTTTAATTTCAGATACTTATTGCATGTCATTTTACCACTCCTGTGTTGGCTGTTGTTGCAGTTGCAGAAGAATCACCAGCCCACAGGAAGCTATTGGCAAGCTTCTCACATACCCTCATGAACCAAGCCTGAGACTCAAACCTATGCAGACAGAGGTGATATGGCAAGTACTTTAGACCACTTGGCCATCCTCCTAGCTTGAGTTGGCCATTGGACCTTAAAAATACCTGCACTTTGGTAGATGTTAGGTTGACCTTTTTCTGCATGGCTTATATTTCAATGATCTCTTACCCAATTCCCCTTACCTGAGTAGATTAACATGATCATCAGCACATAATTCCATTCCTGTTGTTATCCATGAGACATTGTACCACTGCTGCCCAAATGTCAGTTTATGGCTGTTACAGTTTTGAATATTGAGCATGGGCTCGCATGATTTTCCACACACTTTGGTCTCAAGTTCCCAAAATGTTGATCCTGTGCACCCCTTGGACATGCATTTATTTATCAGAAAATAATTTTAAAAATGCACCTACATTGTACTATTTATTAGTGGGTGTCCATCCATATCTCTAATGGTACTTGACCAAAACTGAGAAAGATGATAAGAAAGATTGTGGTAGTTGGATGAATTGCAATATAAAGTCTTTTATGTTTAACATATCATTAAATCAGTTAACATATCATTAAATCATTATGTTAGTTTAACATATCATTGAGGTACATGTTACCCACAGGGTGAGGAATATTTTGAGATAGAGATCATGATGAGAAAGACTAAATTCATGGAGATATATGATTTGTCATTTAAGGAATGATTGGTAAGAAAAGTAATAAAAAACATTTGTTAGGATAAATGTTGGTAGGTAAGTACATGAAGGATAAATGAGAGCAAGATCTGGAATGGAAGATTCTATGGTGCAGCTCATTTCAGGTTAATCAGAGATTCAGAAAGTTATAATGAGTTACCAGAGCAGTGATTGAACTCTTATTGCAGTAACATAGGTGTCAAATGAAAATATAATATAACAGTAATTTAAGGTGACAAACAATAAAAGAAAATAAGATTATCTCAGTTTTACAACACTATTAATGTCTAATATATTTTTTTTCTTTGTCCCTCCAAAATTTGTGCCCGAATTTGGAGGGTGGGTGATAGTGTACCTTGCCCTTGGGATCCTGTGTGCAATACTGCTGTTACCCGTGGGTCATTTTACTATTTCCTCCCATGGATTATTTTACCATTGCTACCCATGGGTCAGTTTACAACTGGTAGTTATAGGTCAGCTAATCGTTGGTAACCCATGGGTCATTTTACCAAAGCTAACTCATAGGTCAGTTTACCACTGCTACAAATGGGTCAGTTTTACCACTGCTACACATGGGTCAGCTTACCATTGCTAATCAGGGGGTCATTTTACCAGTACTACTGAGTGGTCATTGAACCCTTGTGTCAGTTTACCATGGACATTTTACCAATACTACCTAGGGGCATTTTACCATTGCTACCCATGGGTCAGTTTACCATTGCTACCTAATGGTCACTTTACCATTGCTACCCATGGGCATTTTACCAATGCTACCCTTGTGTCACTTTATCATTACTACACATGGATCGTTTTACCAATGCTAGCCATGGATCAGTTTACCATTGCTACCCATGGGTCAGTTTATGGTCACTTTACCATTGCTACGTATGGGCATTTGACCAATGCTACCCTTGTGTCACTTTATCATTGCTACACATAAGTCACTTCATCACTGCTACTCATGGGTCATTATATCATTATTATACATGGGTCAATTTCACATTGACATCCATGTGCCATTTTGCCACTGCTGTCAGTGGGTCATTTTCTCTCTTCTGTTGCTCTTGTGTCATTATGCTAATTCTACCCACACATTATTTATCATTATACCATGGTTATTTTATCATTGTTATGTATAGTTAATTTTGCCACTTTTATCTGTTAGTCATTTTATCATTGCTGCCCAAAGGACCATTTCTACCTGTTGTCTATTTTACCAATAATACCAATGGGTCATTTAACCACTGCTACTCTTGGTTAGTTTACTACAGCTACCCTTGGTTCATTTATTACTACTACACTTGGGTCAGATCTGTGAGGGTCAGTGTACATGACACTGCCTTGAGTGAAACATTATTCGTTTTGCAGGCCTTTAAGCCATTCCTATGTTTTACAAATTATGTAAGTTTCTCTCAAGACTAAGTATACTTCTTTAATCTCCATTTTTTCCTGTACTTTTTCCTAACTCTTATAATATTTTTTTTTTTCATTTTCTTTTCAGTAAACCAAAGATTAGAAGGACATAATGATTTTCATAATGGCCTGATGAGTGTATTGAGTAATTTGTGTTTGTGAGTTCCTGATGATTAGGCTGACAAAAAAATATGTTCATTTTGCACTGGTTTTAAAATTAGGGTGAGTGGGTGGGTATAAAAACATATGTATATTAAAATGATTAGTATATATAATGTACTAAACACTTAAGTACTGGGACTAATCAGTTAGATACAAAAATCAATTTTGGGATTTTTTGTATAAAAATTGTAAATTTTTGTTTCTTTATAGTGGGGAAATAGGTGCTAGGGTCGGTAACAAAACAGAGATGGTAAAGCTGACAGGAAACACACAGGGTTCATTAGGTAATGGGTCATGCCATAGGGTGGGTCCATTTGGTAATGGGTCATGTCTTTGGGTGGGTCCATTGGGTAATGGGTCATGTTTTGGATGGGTCCATTTGGTAATGGGTTGTGTATTTGGGTGGGGTTGTATTTGGGTGGGTCACTTGAGTCATTAAATATAAACAGCTTGTCTCAAGGAATGTACTTCTTCAAACCCAGTTTTGTTGTTTGTTTTACCAATACCTTAATTAAATCATTTGGACAGAATTTAATATATCTTTGACATATTGTGACTGCAATATTTTAATTTTCTTTTTTTTCCCCCACGCTTTCCTCTTTTTTTTCT
The DNA here is from genome assembly GCA_029339505.1 of Unio delphinus. Lineage (NCBI taxonomy): Eukaryota > Metazoa > Mollusca > Bivalvia > Unionida > Unionidae > Unio > Unio delphinus. The sequence continues at coordinate 4,252,523 of JAQISU010000174.1, forward strand.
TTGCTTTAGTTTTTCTCTCATTCCTTTTTTCTTGGCAAAGTTTTCACTCTTTATGTCTTTAAAAAGTAAAACCTCAGTTATCACTCTTATTCATTGGCTTGAAATGTTTTTAAACCAGGAATACATTTTGCACCCAGGCATTAACTTGTATAGACACAATACAAAAATATGAGAACAACTGAGGAGAAGAAACTGTGAAATATGCTCGGTGCCTTGAGAACTTGACTTCATATATGATATATTATGTCAGGTTTCTGAAGTCCAAGGGATACTCTATCTCCTTACTCCATTGTTTAGGAGATGGAATGATGCATTTTTATCTTGTTCCTGACAGAGTTCATTGGTCTCTAATTATTTAGAGTCCTAAATTGCTATAGTAGATAAGCTGCAGTAATGAAACATCCACCTACTCTTTTTGTTGATTAGGCCTGCCATCTGTACACACATGCAAGTGCAAACAACATAGACCCAGGTGTGCTGTCATGACATGTGCAGACAGATCATGGTCAGTATTATTTGTTCTACTAATTGGCCCTAATCAACTGCATAGACATGGATCAGCTGGTGCAGTATGTAATGGCAGATCTGGGTTGGTGCAGTTTGAATTTGAATCTGACTTGTATATGAGTAGCTAGTACATTGAACCTGGGTGTTGCTGATAGAAGTTGGTTTTTTGTTTCCTTCCACCTTATTTTTTTTCTTCTACCAAATGTTCAGAGGCTTCAAATTGGAGGAAAGCTAAATCTACAGTCATTGTTTAACATTTGGATCTTCATTCATTTGTCCGGACAGTGTTCAGTTATTTTCATAGCTTGAGTCAGACAATTCACAATAATTATGAATGCATTTTTAAAGTGAATGTATTGTAAATACAGTGACATTATTGGGAAAAAAATTAGTTTAATTAATTTGTCTTTTTGGAGTTGGTGAAAATGATTCTTCTCTCAGTGGGGAATTAACATCAAGTTTCATGTTGTGCTTGTATACAAACTTGAAATGTATATTTGGAATAATATTCATTGATCGTTAATTGTATAAACCTGTGTTCCTAAGTTGGATTTAATGCAGATTAGGAAATCTGAACATTACACTCAATACTCATAATGTGATTCTAATCAAGACTTGATTTTTTTCCAATGTGTGAATAGTGTTATTTTATTGCAGTAGTTATGTGGATATATATTCAGCAACTAAAGTAATGTACAATGATGTGAAAAGGTGCTGCGGATTGATTTGCATATACATGTACGTGTAGCATTTAAGAATGCTTGATTCAGCAATCAGTTTTCTGGATGTACGAGTTAGGCTTTTGTTATCCTGAACTTTTGAAAAGGATTGTATGGATGAACCAGTAAAGATAGTGCGATTACTTTAGGTGCTGTGAAAAATATCTTAGTTGAATTACTTTATGTGCTGTGAAAACATGTATAATTACTTATGTTACTGTGAAAACTGGTCTTAGTGGAATTACTTTTGGAGCTGTGAAAACTTGGCTTAGTGGATGCCTACTTATATAGACACACACTTAGAAAGGACACCCTTTAGAAACCAAACTTCTCTTTAGTCCTTGTCATATTTATCTGCATTTTAAGAGATCTGTCCACAAACAAATTTCACTGTATTGGAGATGTGTCCACAAATAAACATGTCATTGTATATAAAATGTGTCCACAAACAGAGGTGACAGAGAGAGATAGAGAGACCTGTCCGAAAGCAAGCAAATTTTATGCTTTCTTTAGTGTCTTTTATAGACATATTTTACTGGGTTTATATTCAGCAGTTGCATTATCATGAACACACTTTTGTTGTATTATTGTGAACACTTTTGTCATTGAGTATAGACCTTTGTATAACTGTTAAAAACTTGTGCTGTAATGATGAGAACACATGTATTTCACTCTGTTGTAATAATACTGTGAACACATGTATTTCACTCTGTTGTAATAATACTGTGAACACATGTATTTCACTCTGTTGTAATAATACTGTGAACACATGTATTTCACTCTGTTGTAATAATACTGTGAACACATGTATTTCACTCTGTTGTAATAATACTGTGAACACATTATTACACTGTTGTAATAATACTGTGAACACATGTATTACACTCTGTTGTAATAATACTGTGAACACATGTATTACACTGTTGTAATAATACTGTAAACACATGTAATACACTGTTGTAATAATACTGTGAACACATGTATTATGCTGTTGTAATAATACTGTGAACATACATGTATTACACTCGGTTGTAATAATACTGTGAACATACCTGTATTACACTCTGTTGTAATAATACTGTGAACACACTCTTGCTATAGATTGTACCGAAACTGATCATGATGAGCAAAGGCTCTTTAGGTGGTAGTAGATTGGTCTTCTTGTCAGTGCCAGACTATGGTACTTTGCCTATTCAGCCAGTTCAGAAGGAGAAACATGACTTTTCTAGCTTTGAAAGAAAGAAGGAGGAAACACATCGAATGTCCATTATAAGGAGGAAAACATTGTTTCCATTGAGAAAAAGTCATACTGATAGCTTGGTGAGCACATACAGGATTAGATGTTTTCAATAATATTAATGTATTATGAAGGGAGACACAATATGCAGCTTTAACACATGGGAATCAAACCCAATTCATCTATTTAATGGTCAGGTGAACAAACTGCAGTAAAGGTCCACTAGGATGGTTTGTAGATGACCATATATGCAGCTTCTGCTCCCCAATTATTTTGACTTCATATCAAATAACAGTAACTTGTTTCATCTATTTAGGTGTTAAAATGCAACCTAATCATTCCAACAGCTGTCAAGTCAGATCTACATTAAAAGGTACTGGCAAGGTGATCTGTGCTGCTGTTATTTTTGGGAATTGAACCCAGTTCATTTGTTCTGTTGCCAGGCATGCCGCTATGCTATAATGTCCAAGATCCAGATCAGCTAGGTTAGTTAGTAAGTGCTTTCATATACTTCAGCAGTACTCACTGTTTAGCTGCAGTATTTTAAGGCTATATTTACTTCATAAAATGAATAAGGCTGTAATGTGGCGGCAATGTCTTGTGGATTATTTCCTCCTAATACTAGTATTACTATAGCTACACTCAGTCATGACCTTTTGGTCCATTCTTACGGCCTTACAAAACTGGCATTACTGTAGCCAGCCAATTAATACCAAAGACTTAAACACAATGGTAGTTTTAACCCAACCCCCCCCCACAATTTTCTGGGGACAGCCATATAAATATTTGTAATATTTGCAAAAAATAATTAAAGGAAATGTTAGCTGTAATAATTCATTGTTAAATTATTCATTTTCTTTCAGCCATGACTTGCAAAATAGCGTATAACAAGTTAGACATGTTTAAGCTGGAACATGTAAATAATATACCTTTATTTAGGTCATTCACTCAGACATGGGTCTATTCTTTATTTTTTTACAGAATGTCCCAAAGCCAGTTGAGCCCTTAGATTTTGAGACTTATATCGTCAAGAACAAAGTTGTGCTGCACAATGATCCTCAGCGGGATATGCTCACATTCCCCCATGATGACATCAAAATACCAGTAAGTACAATGATTTTGTTTCTGAAAGTCTTTTCTCTCCTTAAGTTTTTTATAACTTAAAGTATATTAAATCATAACACTTAGAGCTGCAGTGCTTGAGGCATTGGACTCATGACCAGATGTTCTATGGTGTGGCCTTAGATGATTCATTTACTATACATGTGTCTGTATGATATAACCATAAAAGTATCATTGTCCAGTAAAAAACTAAACAAACCATATCATAGCAAAGTATTGTTGGCCAGTAAAAACCAAACTAAACAAACCATATCATAACAAAGTATTGTTGGCCAGTAAAAACCAAACTAAACAAACCATATCATAACAAAGTATTGTTGGCGAGTTAAAAACCAAACTATACAAACCATATCATAACAAAGTGTTGCTGGTAAGTAAAAACCAAACATCATCATCACAGTCGCTTGACCTAGTTTGGTTGTTGAGACGCTGAGCTGCTGAACATCTGACCAGTTCCCTCCGCTTCTCTTGATCATATGCCGTTGTCTGTGTCTCTGCAAAATTTTTCTTGGTCCATTCTGTGATGTTGTCAGTACTCTTGTTTTCTCTGTCTACCTCTCCTTCTGCCACCCTGGATGCTGCCCTGCAGTACTGTTGTGGATAGACTGTTGGCTCTAGTGACATGGCCATACCAATTCAGCTTTCTCTTTTTGACAGTGGTGAGGAGGTCTTCATAATGGCCTACTTTGTGCTTGGTGGTGTTATGCACTTCTTCGTTTGTGATGTGGTCCATGTAAGAGATGCCAAGAATGGTTCTCATTTCAAATGCCTGGATTCTGGATTCTTCGTTGTAATTCTGCTATCAGGTTCCAGGCCTCACATGAATATAAAAAGATTGAGATGACTAGTACTTTCAATAGTCAGATTTTAGTTTTCAGACAGATATTCTTGTCTTTCCAGATGGGTTTTAGCCTTGACATAGCTGCCGTTATTTGTGCTGCTCGTGACAAAATATCTGCTCTTGATCCCTCTTCGGTGATTATGTAACCAAGATATTTGAACTGGCTCACTGTTTCCAATTACTCTTCTCTGACTTTAATCTTGGCTGAGATTTGTTTGCCACTATTTGCCTTCTCAGTACTTAACTACATGTCAAATCTGGAAGATGTTTAATCCAGGTTCTTCACTAATGTGGCAAGCTCGTCTTCTCTGCCAGCCCATCAATGTCATCTGCAAAGTGTAGGTTGGTGATGTTATGCCCTCCAATGCTGACTGTCCTACGGTTGTTTTCTAGGGCTTCGCTCGTGATGCACTCTGAAGTAGATGTTGAAAAGTGTGGGTGACAGGAGACAGCCTTGACATACTCCAGCTGTTGTCTGAACCAGTCACCCACAGAACCTTTAGCATTTACTGCACTGGTAGCCTTGGTGTACTGCTGCTTGATGGTATTGGTCGATTTTTAACCCATGTTGTAGTTTTTTATTGTGGCCAACAATACCTCATGCCACACTCTGTGAAAGGCCTTTTTGAAATCTGTGAACACATGATAGGTGTCTTGTTGGTGTTGTGAGTACTTTTCACACAGGACCCAGAGATTGAAAATTTGCTCAGTTGTGCTTCTTCTGCTTCGGAACCCAGCCTGTTCTTCAGCAATTATTTATTCTGCGTTTGGTTTCAGTCTGTTCAAGATGATCATCAGCATCACCTATCTAGCATGGCTGATCAAACTGATAGTTCAGTTATTTTGCCATAGCAGGAGATTGCCTTTTTTGGGGAGTGTTATAATCAGTGACTGGGTGCACTGTGTTGGGCATTCACCTGTCTGACAGATCTTGTTGCAGATTTTTGTTAGTAGCTCTCTCACTTATTTCCTTCCCCCCATTCTTGATAAGTTTAGCTGGGATGTTGTCAATTCCTGCTTCCTTCCCTTTCTTCAGTGCTCTTTTTGATGACTCCACCTCCTTGAGAATGGGGAAATCATCATTTGTGGAGTTTGGAACATCAAACATTTTTTTTTTTTTTTTTTTTTTAATTATTATTATTGAACACAAGGTGTCAGGATTTTACATATTCCCCTACATCACCACCTGACCTGGTGTATGGGGCATGATCTTAAATTCTTTTGTGTCCTGATCTCTACATGTGTTCCCTACACAACACACACACACATGCACACACAGACACTTATTTACAATCACAATTATTGTACACAAAGTCATACTCGCATACAAACCCCAAGATGCTTGAAATTGCATTAAAAAAAAATAATAATAAATATATAAATTTTAAAAGTAAAAATAGTAATAATAATAATAATAATTCATGTACCAAAAGTTGATAATAGGGTCCACTTTCTTTTAAACTTGTCACTGCTGTTATTCACTTTGGCGACATATTTTTCCAGCGTTTTATATGATAAAACACAATTTTTATAATAGGCAAGATTTGGGCTTTTTGATGCACAACGTGATCTGTATATAACATATTTTGCAAGCAAAATTAGGAAGTTGATAAGATCGTCAAAGTTGTTATTTCCTATAAAGACATCTTTTCGTGTAATTCTAAAATTTGGGTCATAAGTTTGGATCCATTCTACCAACAGTTTCCAAAAGTTTTCAGTAACTAAACAGTCATAAAATAAGTGCTCAATTTCTTCTATTCCCTCATTACAAAAGGTACATTTATCATTGTCACTTAAATTAATCTTTTTTAGAAACTGGTTTGTGGCAATATTTCTGTGGAGAAATCTAAAGTTAAAGCTAATCAGTTTTGTGTCTTTTGTACAAAATCTAGCCGAAACAAAAGAGTTGGTCCATTTATTTGTACCAATCGCACACTCTAGCTGTCTGGACCAAGTTTCCTGTTTACCATTTGGCTTTATTATTTTGGTTCTTATCAGGTCTTTATAGATAAATTTATTCTTTGCTCTTACCCTAAGGAGAGATGTTTTGTCTAAAGCTACAAGAAAACTATTTCCACTTTCATAGAAAGTTTTAATTTTCTTTTTCCACATCACAGAGATCTTTGAAATAAGAACAAAGTACTGTATGAAATTATTTGTTTTTGTTTTTTGTTTTTTTTCATCAAAACTTAATAGAGACCCTTGTGCATCAAAAAGATGTTTAATAATTACAATACCATTTGTTCTCCACCTTGTGTATGATTTAAAATTATCTACAGTCACTAAATTAAGAATATCTTGAGACAAGTATTCATTGACAGTAGATGGTTCATTTTTCCATTGAGATAACGCATAAATAACATCACGCCAAAAAATATTTTTAATTAATTTAGAGATTACTTTTAATTTAGTTTTTCCTAATGAAAGTAACAGCATACCTCCAAATTTTCCAAATATTTGTTCAGAAACCAGTTTTTGCCATAAGCCATCTTCGTTTATTAAAAGGCGCCTAATCCAGGTAAGTTTTATATAACACACAAATGAATGCAAGTGAATCATATTTAATCCCCCTTCCTCAAAAGAAGCTATAAGTGTGTCTCTTTTAACTCTCTCAGTTTTACTGCCCCAAATAAACTGGAAAAATAATGTATTCAGTTCCTTTTCTATATGGGGTGGAGGATTTGGCAAAGCTGCAAAAAGATGAATGAATTTAGGCAAAAGCAAGGACTTTATCAAAATAATTTTTCCAATAATGGATAAATTTCTTCTACTCCACCAGCCAAGCAGTTTCTTAACTTCCTTTAACTTCATCAAATAATTAAGCTCTACCATATCCTCCAAGTTCAAAGAGAAATATACTCCCAGCAATCTAAAATTGGACATTGACCAGTTAATATCAATTTCTGGACATATTTTTTCATTAGAGTATTTTTTGTTTCCAATCCAAATTGCTTTCGATTTCAAAACATTGCAGTGCAGACCTGACACCAAAGCAAAATCATTTAAAATCTGCATGGTTGTCCTCAAGGACAAATGAGAACCATCTAATAATAGAAAAGCATCATCAGCGTACTGCCCTAGTTTGAACTCCATTTCATTATAAAAAATGCCTGTAACATCTGTGTTTTTCTTTAGTTCTGTTGCAAGAAGTTCAATTCCTATTATAAAAAAGTAGGGTGATAAAGGGTCTCCCTGGCGACAACCTCTCTCCAAATTAAAGAATGGGGATAAATGTCCATTATTAATAACACAACTTTTTGATTTATTGCAAAATAGCCTGAACCAGTGACAAATTGATTCTCCAAAGTTAAAAGACTTCAGAGCAGCTTCTAGAAAGTCCCATTCAACTGAGTCAAAAGCTTTTTCAAAGTCTATCAATAGGAGAAGACCAAATTCATTTTTTTCCTCAAGGTATTGCATACTTCAAGCATTTCTGGGTCTCCTGTGGACTGAGAGTTGTAGAGTTCTTTACAATACTCAGTCCATGTTTCTGCAATATCACTCGCTTCTGTGAGGCTTTTTCCATTTTTGTCTTGAATGGTACTGACTCGTGGTTGCTTCTGTCTGGTGAGGTCTTTCACAATTTGGAATGACCGTTTGCTGTTATTCTTTATCAGAGTGCTCTCTATTTCTGTGCACTTTTGTCCAATCCACTCCTTTTTTGCTTTCTTCAAGCTTTTATGATATTCTTGTTTATGTCTCAGTACTCCATTGCCCCAGTAGTGTGTCTGGTGGTTTTGAGGTCTCTTCAGGCATCAAACAATCCACGTTTTTTTCTTTGGGCAATGGATGCTAATGATGTCCTTGGCTTCTGTTATCATCACTTGAACATCAATATCCATCACAAGGAGTGGATTAAGATCAGCACCTGGGAACATCCTTGTGTTTGCTCTATTGATGCCAGATCGGTAACAGTTTTGAACTAGCATCTAGTTGATCTGGTTATGATGGGTTCCATTGGTGTGTGCCGTGTCCATCATCATGAAGCTTTATGTTGGCCCAGGGTGTATGGCTATTACCAAGTTGTTGTAGCTTGAGAACTTGAGCAGTTGTCTTCCTCTATCTTTGGTAAGCTCATTGCAAGAAGGTCCCCAATGATCTTCCCAGTCTTTTAGAGCATCTTTGCCAACTTGGATAATTGTGATGTTAAAAGGAGATGCTTTCAGATGAATGGAGTCTTCCAATTTGCGCCAGAGTTCTAATGTTCCCATTGGTGATGCCGATGCTGTCTCTTGCTGTTGATTTTATGCAGAGTACCAGTATCACACTTGTCAGCTCCAAACTGGTATGGTATGTTCAGATCTGTCCAGCATTATCAGTGTTTCTTGGGCTAAAATTGCCTGATGGAGTCCATCCCTTTCCAGACCAAAAGGAGTTGGGCAGTGGCAGATGCTTTATCTGCTTGGGAAATGGTTGCGTCCTTGGGCTAGCTGTCCTTGCTGTAGCTCAGCATCCACCCAGCTTAGTTGGCACTGCATCAGGATGGTGTGGATTCTGGGGAGACCTGCTTGGGCCAGTATCGCAGTGTCTGGAAATACGAGATCATGGATGGTGTCTGTCATGACCTTGGTTTTCACTTGAAACCTCCTGGAATTGAATAGTTTTCTATCAGTACAAGAAACTATGTTGACTCCAACCTCTCCATCTAAGGAAAGCATTAGTCTATGTGGCAGAGAACAATAGACTGAACAGTGTTGGTGCCAGAACACAATCTTACTTGATGCCATTGGTTACTGGGAATGGCTCAGATGTCTCTCCATTGTCCTGGACTCATGCCTGCATGCCATCGTGGAAATACTGAACCATGGATATAAATTTTCTTGGGCATCCTTACTTGGTCATTACCTTCCACGAGCCTTCTCTGCTGACAGTATCAAAGGACTTTGTCAAGTTGACATAGATGGAGAAAAGGTTGGTGTTTATGCGCTTGATATTTCTCTTGTAGCTGCCTAGCATCAAACACCATGTTGATGGTCTCACGTTCTTTTCGGAATCCACACTGGCTTTCTGGCAGTAGTCCATGGTCAAGGTGCCTAGTGAGGAATCAGTAGGATTCTGGCAAGTATGTTTTCCTGCTATTGAGAGTAATGATTTATCCCGGTGTTTGTCACAGGCCTGGCAGTTCCCTTTACACTTATACAGGTGGATTATGGAAGTTTCTTTGAATTGCTGGGGGATCATCTCGTGCTGCCACATCAGTAAAAACAGTTGATGGAGTCTTTTTATCAGGGCTCTGCCCCCTTCCTTATGAACTTCAGCATGAACCAGGTGCTTTGTCACTGGAGAACAGACATATTGCTTTTTGTATCCTTAGCAAGGTTGGAAGGTCAGCCACTACTTCTTTGATGGATAATTGGGGGAGACGACTGATGGCTTCATCATTGATGGATGAAAGGCAATTCAGGATGCTGTCAAAGTGTTCAGTCCGTCATTGAAAAATCTACTAGTGTGTTCCCATCTGCGCTGAGAAGAGGGGATGATTCAGTGGATGTAGGTCCATACACGTCTTTCAGGGCATTGTAGAAGATCTTCATGTCATGCTGGTCTGCATAGCACTGGATCTCATCAGCGTTGTTTCTCAGCCATGTTTCTCACATCTGACTGAGCTTCTGTTGTACAGTTCTGCATATGTTGTTGTACGCATCTTTCATTGATGTGGATTTTGTGTTGTTTGAAGGAGGCGGTGTTTCTCATCTGGCAACTGCTTGATGTTGTTGCATTTCTCATCAAACTAGTCTTGATGCTTTCTGGTTGAGGGTCCTAGGATTTCCGAAGCTGTGCTGTAGACCAGATCTCTGAATGCCACCCAGTCAGTTTCCACATTCTGATTGTCAAGAGGGGTGGATTTCAGACGTTATTCCAGGGCATCCACGAGGGACTGTTTGGTACTGGTGCATTTCAGCTTGGTGATATTTAGTTATTTAGGAACCTTCTTTCCCTGTGGGTTCTTTTGGGCTGATTGCGGATGTTGAGCTTGGTGATGATGAGGCAGTGGTTTGTCCAGCAGTCAGCGCCGCATATGGACTTGGTCACATGCACTTCCTGCCTGTCCCTCTTCCTGACAGTGACATAGTCAATGAGATGCCAGTGCATAGAGCGTGGGTGCATCCATGATGTTGGGTTATTGGTATGGAGGTGGAAGACTGTATTGGTGATCAGCAGTTCATGCTCATCACAAGTCTGGAGTAAATGGAGACCGTTGCTGTTACAGTGACCCACTGCATGCTTTCCTAGCACTCCATTCCAGGCAACACGATTACAGCCTATTCTTGCATTGAAATCACACAGAATGATGAGCTTATCTGCGGAGTGAAGACAGGACTTTAGTGGGTGATGAAATGGGATGGGTGGATGACAAGAATGACTTGCGCAGTGACTTTGTTTTAAGTAAGGAAGAGTTGCGCAGTTTGTCAACCCCAATCTCTCGCCCAAAACCATCTGGGTCCAGCAGCACAACAACATTGAGATGCCTGGACACAGAGTTGAGTTCAGTGGATGATCAGGATGTCCTATGTTTCTCATCTGGCTCTTAGCACTTCATGGCATTTTACTGGGAATTGCATTTCTGCTCTTTGACCAGTTGGTGGTTCCTCTGCACAGCCTGTTGAATCCAGTCTTCACATGCTAGGTAGACAAAGCCTAACTCACCAAGGGTTTAAGACCCATCGGCTGCCCTCAGGCTGGTTTAGTTGGCCAGTTAAGGCAGTTTTCAATGATTGTAGTCACTGCACATGCCACAGCTTTTTGGAGTCCCAGGTGAAAGCTAAGTGCCAAGTGGAGACCAATTGTGGGTGAGCTACCCCCGAAGGAGTACGACTGCTTAGCCAGTTGGAGGTTTTACATCATACACCCTAGTAGTGGAAATATAAGGTGAGATAAAATGCTTTTCACTCTACTTATTTGGAACAAGTTTAGATTAATGGAAATAATAGGCGAGTTAAAATGCCTTTCACTATAAATATTTGGTACAAGATTAAATTAATGGAAATATAAGGTGAGGTAAAATGCTTTTCACTCTACTTATTTGGAACAAGTTTAGATGAATGGAAATAATAGGCGAGTTAAAATGCCTTTCACTCTAAATATTTGGAAAAGGTTTAAATTAATGGATATATTACGTGAGGTAAAATGCTTTTCACTCTACTTATTTGGAACAAGTTTAAATTAATGGAAATATAAGGTGAGGTAAAATGCTTTTCACTCTACTTATTTGGAACAAGTGAAAATTAGTGATATTCTAAATAAGATGCTTGTACGATGTGTTTCAATTTTGTTGATGTAGTGGAAAGTCATCTAATTACGGTGATCTTTAATACTTCAATGAATGCAAAGACATCTATCATTTTCAAACCTCAAATCATAATCATTTAAGAAAACATTTCTTCCTGTTGTATCAAGTGAATTAATCGACATAAATTTATCAAGTATATTTTTAATTTTAATTAGCTTTTTTATGGGGATGGTGAGGATAAGAGTAGATGGCATATTTAGATAATACTAACCTTTATATATTATGATTATATCAAATGGTGTAAAAGCTCTTTTTTTTACCACTCTTTTAATCTTTGTGTTTCTTCAGTATTATTTTCATAATTTATTTTTGCCATTTTCTTCAAGCTTCATTGAAAACTTTACACCTTGTAAAACTTTACACCTTATTATGTAAAATCAATGTCTCCCCAGATTATCTGATAGCTCAGTGTATCCCCAAGGTGTCCAAGACTGAGAGTCAAAAGTCTCCTTGGTTTCAAAACTGGTGGTCAACTGAGTAAAATACAAACCTTAGTATCAAAACTGGGGGTCACATGAAAAATTTGGGGGGTTTGAAGCACAAATGAGGGTAAACCCTGCATAATCAATCTTACTTTCCAACTTAACTTCAAAACCCGATAACATAAGTATTATTAATCCAGAAATTAAGAAAAAATAAGAGATTAGGTGCAGAATTCAAGGATTTACTATTCCCATCTTGAGTGAGAAAAGCATCATCTGCACCAGTTATTTATTTGTACATGTATCCCTTTCATATTTAGACTTCACATGCCATGTGTTTCCAGATCTCTGCACAGAGGACAAATATATAGAGATAAGGGGTCTCCTTGTGTACATCCTCTTTATATGTCAAACCAAGAAGAGATGTAGCTATTTACTGTAAGAAAATGATTTGATACTATTGTAAAAAGTTGATATCTGGTTTTTAATAGAATCACCAAAGTTGGAGAAAGATAAGAAATGTAGTACCAATCAACTGAATCAAAGGCTTTCTTGAAGTTAATTAATCATAATATTCCCTGAATATCATGTTTTTCATTTTAAAATATGAAATCTCACATGGTTCTGATGTTCTCCCCAATATATCTGGCTTTAATAAAATATATTTGATCCTCATTTGTGAGGTAAGATACTTTTCACGCTATTAGCTATACAAGCAAAGGCAAATTTTATATGAAACATTCAGCAATGTTAGTGGTCCCTAGTTCTGAAGATCCTGCTCTGGTTTATCACATTTTGGTACTCAAGTGAATAATCTCTCTTTCTGTGTTGATGAAAACTCACCTATACTCTAAGCATAGTTTATGATCTGACAAGGAAATGACAAAAATCTTTCAAAAAAACTTAAGAAAAAAAACTCAGTAGTAAAGTGAACCTGAACATTTATTATGTCATTCCTTTTAGGCATCTTTGTGCTTACTCACAAGATATCGGATGTCACAACATAAAGACATTCTCATTCACATCCTTTACCTCAGACAATAAATATCAGCAACACCAACATTAAATTCACACAGTCAGTACGAAACATAGGTGTTACTTAAGACGGTACTCTCACATTGCACCAACATGTCATGAACATATGCAAGTCTGCATATCTTGAGCTGAGACGCTTCAGTTCCATTCACAATTATCTTTCAGTTGATGCCACAAAAACACTTGTGTGTTCATTAGTACTTTCAAGACTGGACTATTGTAAATCAATTCTGTCAGATTCGTCACAATATCTACTCTAGAAACTTCAAAACATTAAAAACACAGCTGCTCGAATCATCTTTAGAGTACCACGATTAGAGCACACCTCCCCACTGTTCTGTACCCTACACTGGCTATCCATGCAATCCAGAATGAAACACAAAATTTGTTCTCTGTTCTATGTTTCACTGACAGACTCCAGCCCAATATACCTATCAGGCTTCACCCATGTGTATACACCAGCAATATCCTTACACTCCTCTTCTGACAATCATATGCTCATTGTTCCCACTATGAAAACGAAGTCATATGGGCAACGCTCTTTTGCATACCAGGGCCCAGCGATGTGGAACGAATTGCATATTGAAATAAGACGCAAAGACAATGTGGTCCCTTTTAAGAGTGCTCTTAAAACTCACCTTTTTTGACTGCAGGAACAAACTTAGAGACCTAATAATGTTTTGTATCTTATATGTTTTCAGCATGTTTTTATGTTTTCCAATTTCATGGTTTTTGTTTTTCTGTAGTGTAGTCATATCATTATAGATATTGTAAAGCACTTAGATCTAAGATTAGGCGCTATACAAAGCCCTTATTATTATTATTATTGTTATTATTATTTTTATTATTATTATTATTATTATTATTATTATTATTATTATTACTAATGCTGAAAATAGTTCTTTGTTTCTTGTGCAATTTTCTTTGAATTGTTGTCTGTGATGCATTATTAACATAAGCATCATTTTTTAACAGTTTCTTTTCTCAAGGCTGTAGAAATACTTTGTAACATTATCCCCCTCATCAACCTATTTTCTCCCTCATCAACCTATTTTCTCCCTCATCAACCTATTTTCTCCCTCATCAACCTATTTTCTCCCTCATCAACCTATTTTCCCCCTCATCAACCTATTTTCTCCCTCATCAACCTATTTTCTCCCTCATCAACCTATTTTCTCCCTCATCAACCTATTTTCTCCCTCATCAACCTATTTTCTCCCTCACCAAACAATTTTCTAGAACAGATCATAATCCTTTTCATTATTTTTCTCTTGCATTCCATCAGCTCTTCCATTTTCTTGTTACAAATTCTAGTAAATTTTCTGAAGTTTTACAATTTTTTTTGTCTAACTCCTTAATTCTTCTAATAACTGCTTTTTTTTAAAGCTGTCCTTGTTTTGTAGTTTTACCCGTTATTTATAATAGCAGTGTTTAAAAAAACATAACTGATAATTTATCACAAGTGGTTTTTTTTGACATTCTTCATGTGAAATCTCAAGTGGGTTTTCCGCATATTGTTCTACAAGATCATGTGCAGTTTGTTTAACTGTTTGTACATAGTCTGCATCTTTCAATAAGGAATTAATAAACTTCAAAAAAACATGTTACTTTTTGAAAGTTTTTAAATTAAAATTTAATAGAGTGATCTGATCTGTACTGTGGTTTGATCAAAACTTCCTTAACATCTGTAAGAGACGTTCTGATACAATAAAAAAACGTAACTTAGCTTATATTAAAGGGTTTATTTTCATTCATGTACTGTACATGAATACCTATGGGAATCCATTATTAATTCCCCTCAAATATCAGTCAGATCAAAATTATTAAATAAATTGAGGACTTTCCCACTGGTTTTGCAATTATCGAAATTCAAATAATGACAAATATAATATATATAGTTCATGGCTGACGTTCCCATTGCAAGTCTTAAATTGACGTGTGTGTGTGTGTGTGTGTGTGTGTGTGAAAATAAGTTTTGTTTTTGCCTTTTCATTGTGTACATGATAGTTTTTCTTTGTTTACATATTCATAGAAGACTGGTATACCTTTGTTTCGGTTGTAAATATTTATTAAAGTCATTTAACATGGGCTTATTACCTTTATTTCTATGTACATTTTGAATTCAAAAGTTATTATTTAGTAAAAAGCAACACCTAGCATTTTTATGCATCTGAGATTTAAAAAAATAACCCATTCATTTCCCAGTGTGAACCTAATAAAAAAAATTCATTTTTAATGAAATGCGTTGCTTGTATAAAAAAAGAACCTTTTTTTGCTTTAAAAAAAGTTGAAAACATCTCTTTTCTTCTTAGGGTTCTCTAGTCCTTGACAATTTAATAATTTAGTAATTACTTTAATTAATATTTTCCATTTTGCTGCCTGAATCAATATTTATATGTGGATGTACTTGACCAATGCCAGTTCTAAATGTGAAGTGATTCTGTTAAACAAGATAATGGAAAGTTGCAGATCAGTACTAGACAATTGTTTTATTTGAAAAGTGACTATGTACACACATTTAAATATAAATTTCAAATCAGTAAAAAGATCAGCATAAAGAAGAGAGCTTATATGAAAGAAGAAAAACCTATAATGTATAACCAAATAGTTGACATTTTGCCAATGTTGTCTGCCTTAAATGTGAAATATAACTGTACCACATTTGCCACCCTGGCGACATAAATGGTATCTGCCAAGTCTCATCTTATTTATTCCTATGAGAAATTTACATATTTCCTACCATAAATTCTGCCACTGCAGTCACACCACCAATGTATACCACTAGATTATAATATGGACTATTTTACTTCAGGGACATTCATTCAGTTTTGGCTTGACTTCACTACTAATCAACCATGGCATCATGGAAACTCGCTAACACTTTACTGTGTGATGTTTTCTCCTGGTAATTTGCTAATTATTTGTGGCTAAGGATATTACCATTATTCACACAAGTAATCACACAAATCTAACAATTCCTTAAAATGGAGCTTTAGCAAATGCACACACTCCAAATTTATTACAATACTACATGTATGTAAGCTTGATTCAGAGATACTGTTCTCATTTCAAACTGCCCTTTTTTTTAAAAAGTCACTGGTTTTGGTTGGTGTCTCTAATGTGTTGATAGAATACATAAACATACTATGTTTTTTTTTTTTTAAAAATAATTTAAAAAACAAAATTCTTATTTTTTGACTGCCTCAGGTAGAATCACATGTATGAAAATCCTACTTTATGAAAATTTTAGACGTGGAATTTCCACTTGGTGTGAAACTCCTTGAGAAATCAGTGCACTGGATTATATCTTGGAAAGTGTTAAGATCCTCACTCTATTACCAAATATAAGTTTTAAAAACACGAGAAGATGAAATTAGACTTGTATCCAGTATAGATCCAATGGTCATTCCCCTCCGAATAGGGACATGCCCTTGGTCTTAGCTTGACAGATGTTGATATCCCCACCTTATTGCCATAATGATGTATAAAACTTATGTGGAGAAAATTAGACATATCAGATGTAAGAGACTTGCCCTTGGGTCATAACATGGAAACTCTTAAGACCCCACCCAATAAGTATGTTTACATTTAATGGGCAGAAAGAGATGAATGCACTTGTGCATCACAACACAGATCCCACATATATACTCTAACTGGACATGAATACAATACCAATACCAAAACATGTACACATTTATATAGTTGCAAACTTGGCCCTGGAGACAGGCCATGTGGCATACTTTGGAGTTACAGATATGCAATGGTGTGTCATAGACTAGTCCAATTCTCTGATGTAGCAGCCGACATTTGTTTGATTTAATGTGCCAATGTGGTTAGCTAATGTTCAGAAATATAGACTTTCATCATGATCATTTCTATCTTGCAGCCAATTTTCCTTTATAAATATGAGCTGATATTATCCTGAAAATGCATACAATACAATTTTTTTAGATGTCATAATTGATGTAACATTATGGACACCAAATATACATCTGTACTTGGTCAACAAAAATAGCAACTTGCCCCATGCTACTTTTGTATGCCTGAAGCAAATGCCTGCCACAGATTTTGAGCATGTCATACCAATTGTTCACTACTTTGCTCAACTTTGCTTAACAGATAACTAAAACTGAAAGCAGCAGAGATCCAGCTCTGTTGTTACATAATGCACTGGCAGATCTGGATGTACGATGTTTGCTTAAAGTAACAGGTAGAACTATGTAGCCAGTGACAGGTAGAACTATGCAACCAGTAACAGGTAGAACTATGCAGCCAGTAAGAGGTAGAACAATGCAGCCAGTAAAAGAGTGTGGATCCGTTTTTCACATGAAATCAGAATCAATGTCATTGACCTTGATTTGCTGGTGCACTGTGTAATAATAGATGAGGGTGTTTTTTGCGTGAAATATGAATATCATAGACTGATTTGCCAGTACGCTATGCATTAACAGACCATGGTCTATGGTGTTCACAATTAATTTTGTAGAATTAACATCTTAGACTGATATACCAGTACACTATGCATTAACAGACCATGGTCTATGCTATTAACAATAAATCTGGTAGAATTAACATCCTAGACTGATATACCAGTACACTATGCATTAACAGACCATGGTCTATGCTATTAACAATAAATCTGGTATAATTAACATCCTGGACTGATATACTAGTACACTATGTATTAACAGACCATGGTCTGTGGTGTTCACAATTAATTTTGTAGAATTAACATCCTAGACTGATATACCAGTACACTATGCATTAACAGACCATGGTCTATGCTATTAATAATAAATCTAGTAGAATTAACATCCTAGACTGATATACCAGTACACTATGCATTAACAGACCATGGTCTATGGTGTTCACAATTAATTTTGTAGAATTAACATCTTAGACTGATATACCAGTACACTATGCATTAACAGACCATGGTCTATGCTATTAACAATAAATCTGGTAGAATTAATATCCTAGACTGATATACCAGTACACTATACATTAACAGATAAGGGTGTATACTGTTCACAATAAATCTTGTAACATTAATATCATAGACTGATCTGCCAGTGCACTTTGCAGATGTGAGCATACACTGCTATAACTTAGAGGTAGATTAAATAACATAGACCTTGATCTGTCAATACAGTATGCAACAACAGATGAGAGACAATGTATGAGACAGTGCTATTTACTTGAAATCAACAATAGAATAAACAGCAGACTTTGATATGCAGGTACACTATGCAACAACAGATGATTGATCTGGTTATACTATTGTAGCAGTTGTGTACAAACAGAGCAAATATAGTAACTATAATTGTTTTGTACTCGTGTATAGTTTAACAAATGTCACTGTTTCTTGTTCTGTTTTCAGGCTCCAAACCCACAAAAGAAAATCAGAACTGTCAAGTCAACAGTGCCAAAAATAACCAATTTGAATGCATGTAATCTACTGGTGCAGCAATGTTTGCATTTTTATGAGGACACCTGTCACATGGTGCAGTTCAAGTACTGCGCATACTCAGGGAGCTACCAGCAGTTACCGAGGTTAGTTGGCACAATAAAATAACAAGTATCTGATTCAAGAAATGGAATTATTTTCAGTAATTCACTGACTGAAATCAAGAGAAATATTAGATTTCCATTAAAAAATATCTGCTTCTCTAGTAATAATATCATAATAATTTATTATCTGTCAGATCGATTTTGATAGTTATGTTGCAGTCAGGATGTTTTAATATTGCCATTTATGTTTATCAACATTTTTTTGGAGACTTTTATGGATAAAGTGTCTTTAGTTTTTTAAATAAATGTCTAAATTGTTTAACATTTCATTTACTTATTCTAATAGTGGGTGCATGTTGACTATACCTTAGAATTGCATATCATATAATTAGCTTTCTTCTTCATGCCTTTTGGTACCAGAATAAACTTAATCTGTTTTTTTCAAAATTGAAGAGTAAAGATGGTTATCAGATTCATGCCATCGAGATAAAAATGTTTGAAAAATTTGTGATCTGAAAATGGTGGATGGGTGACCAGATTGGTCAGTGTTCTGAGGTACTTGTATTTCCTGGTCACTCACAGCTCACCTCTGTGAATGTGGCCATCAGTCTTGGCTCAGCATGTTTGGGTATGTGAGGAAGATTCCAGGTAACTTCCCATCCTCAGTTGATTTTCCTGGTATATTCTTCCACCAAGTATACTAGAACCAAAGAAATCACAAATCTCTAATGGTGATGTTTGTTCACTGTATGTTACAGTATGGCGCTTGGAGCTGTGCCTGTGGCCTAAATGGTTAGAGCACCCACCTCAGATGCAGCAGGTTGTGGGTTTGAACCCTGGCCAAGTAATACCAAAGACTTATAAAAATGGTACTAACAGCTGCTTCAATTGGTGCACAACATTAAGAGGCTAGTGCTAGGACTGGCCAGCCTGGTATGAGGCTGGTTGATACATGATGCAACATGTCAGCAGCATGACGCCCCATTGCTAGACATCACTATAAACTACCATACTGTAGACATCTTAGCGATATGACTGAAAAATTGTTATGCCTACATTAAAAATCCAAATCACACATACTGTTACAGCTTGGTTATTAGAACAGTGCCAGTGCTTCTATACTGTTCAGATTCTGGTAGTAATCATATAAGGTGGGGTTAGAATAAAAGCTAAAGTAACAAGTAACATATTTTAGTGTTATGTAGTTTTTAGTTTTTAATCCAGTGGCAAAATGTCTTACCAAATGGAAAAGGTTTTCCCTTGATACAATTTGAGACTGTGCGTACATTTAACAGATCTATTTCACCACTATTTTCACTGGTTACATTCTCATCTTCATCATTGCTGTGAAGGAATTTGCTGTAAAATTCCTAACATTACTGAAAATATTGATTGACTTTGGGTCTTTTATTTTTCTGCAGTTTCATACTCTTCTTGTAGTATAAGGTATTGGAGAGTCTACTTTTGCACAAAAAAATTTACATCTTGTATTATTGTGAGTTTTGTCTATTCAAAATGATTGGTTTTGTGAGTTTAAAACTACTTTTCAGCACATTATAGGCTATATAAATGACAGCAGGTATATTTGGTGAACGAAGAATCTCAAATAACCATTTGGTCCATAAGAAGCTGCTGGCAAGTTTTATCAACTTTTCATCAGTTTTCACTATTTAGAAAACTATGAAACTGGTAGTAACTTTGTGTCTTCATACTTTGTATTTCCGACACTGGTGTCACCTTTAAAACATACCATGTAGAAAGTACCATTCACAATGAGAGCTCTTATGATATCCATATACATGTTTATAATTTTCTAGTACCATCTACCTTTCACAAAGAGAGCTCTTACAATATATATATATATATATATATATATATATATATATATATATATATATATATATATATATATATATATATATATATATTAGGGTGTCCCAAAAAATTTTTTTTTTTAAAATGTGGGTGCATACCCCTCTAAAAGTTTCCTTTGGGTTACAAAATAACACCCCAAAAAAATGAGACTTTTAAAATAATGTTTAAGGGTCCCCCATGGCCCATGAAATTTTGGCAAATCGGTGTAAATAGCGTTCAACAGGTCATAGTTCTAAAAGTTTCTGTGAATCAACCACTGTTCCCATGATATATTGTTTGGTACCATTAGAAAGATCTTGATTAGTAGGTTCTAGCAATGTATACACCTTTATGTTTATGCTAATGTGGTTTCAAATACAAACAATGCAAAACTGTGAAAAACTGGATTTCAACAACTGCATTTTACAAGTATATATATTACTTATTATTAATTATTTTTCATGTCACTTTTTGTGTTAGTTGTGTATTTTTAACAATGTTTTGTAAACTTAATGTAAGAATAAAACTTTTCTTGAAAAAAGGATTTTTTTTGGTAACTACCCAGGCAATGCCGGGTACTTCAGCTAGTGCATAATATTATTAATTCATAAAAAAAAGTATATTTACAGAATAAAAAATATTATTAATTGAATTGAATTGAATAATATTAGTGTTATTATTATTTCCAGAGCAATAGCAAAATCGACTAGTACTCGCAGTAGGGATATCGTTTGGTTGATTGGACATCCCCATGACATGATCACAGGTGCTCGCCTTCCATCTGGTCGTGATATCATGAGGAATTTTGTCTACTACCACCGACAGCAGAAATTGACTGTTGCAGAGAGTGCACAGCGAGTGTTTGATCAACTGTTGCCCTTCTGGATGAAATCTCGACTTCCGGTGCACCACAAACCAAACATTATTCAGAAGATCAAAGATCTTTATTATCAGCATGTTGGTTTGGTGAAACATCGCTCGAGGAACAACACCAAGGACCAGCAGAACCAGAAAGAATATGGTGAAAAACTTGATATTCTGTTTGACATCAGTCATGCTAATTCTAATGAACTGATTACAAACAAGGAAGACCGACAGTTTCTGAAACTGCAGCAAGAGTCAAGAGCCGGATGCCTTGGGTCAGTTGACAGGAAAACTTTTTGTCGTGATAACGATCGGTTGAGTGCAAAGAACAACAACTGAGGCGAGCCGCCGCAACAGCAGAACAACTCTGCAGTGTTCAGGCGACTGTCAGAGCTAAAGAATGTGAAGATGATGAAGACAAAACAACAAACTCGTCACAGTCAAGCAGCAGTTCCTCAAAATCAGATGAATCTTCAGCAGACGAATTCATCGTTAAATCTGCGACGCCAAGTAGCAGTAAACAGTGTAAACGCACTCGTCGCACTGTAATCACTCCGAAAGTGTCAGCTGTATTAGACCGAACAAATACAAGCGTTCGTACAGCAACTATGATCCTAGCTTCTGTGGTCAATGAAGTAGGCTGCTCAACATCCTCAGCAATACTTTCAAAAAGTACAATTCACCGCCAAAGACTGAAGTTTCACTGTGAAGCTGCCACCCAGATCAAGGATGACTTTAGACCCAGTAAAGCTGTTGTGCACTGGGATGGCAAACTGCTGCCTGATCTCACAGGAGTAGATACTGAGCAAGTGGATAGATTGTCATTTTTGCTATCTTCTGTTGTTGATGGTAGCACAAAACTTCTGGGTGTGCCCAAGTTGACATCAGGATCAGGAAAGGCAGCAACAGAGGCAGTTCTGGAGTATTTGAAGTCATGGCAATGCAAATTGCTTGTGATTGGCATGTGTTTTGACATGACAGCATCAAACACTGTTAGACTTAATGGAGCCTGCACACGTCTGGAGACAGCCATTGGTCGCAGTTTGCTATGGTTGGCCTGTGGCCATCACATGTTCGAGGTACTTTTGTCCGATGCATTTGATGTGTGCTTCTTTGGTCCATCAGCTGGGCCTGAAATTCTGCTTTTTAAGCAATTCATAGAAAAATGGTCCAACTTAGTCCACCGTCAACCAAAGCCAACTGTGACACCATTAATCTCTGCGTGTGATAAACTTAAAACATTCATTGCAGAACAGTTTCAACTCAGCCACCCTCGAGATAATTATCAAGAATTTCTTCAACTTGCAGCATCACTGGTTGGACGGGACAGTTCAGCGACGCTTCGAAAACCTGATGCCCTTCATCGAGCTCGCTGGATGGCGAAGGCAATCTACTCCATGAAGATTGAATTGGTCTTTGATGGGAATGAATCTGTTATCAAGCTAACAGCCCGTGAATTACAGGGAATCCAACGATTCAACAGATTTGTGGTGAACATCTACCTTCAGTTTTGCTTCACATCTCGAGTAGTGGTTGATGCGCCATACAATGACATTCTACTCATCCAAAGACTAGATGACTACAATGATGTTGCACTGAAGAACATTGGCTTAAAAATGATGTTGCGTCACTCGTGGTAATTAACCGAAGAACTAGCTACCCTATCTCTGTTTTCTCAGCATCTGTCGTGCGAGGAGAAAAAACAGTTACTGTTAGCAATCAAAGATGACCGAGGATTGCATTTGGTTAAGTCACTGCAGACACTGCCGCACACACTGCATGAATTATCGATCTCACGAAGTTTCTTCAAAACCACTGCCATCGATGATAGTTTCCTCAACATTCCGGCTGAAGATTGGCCTGAAAGTGAATTGTACAAGATTGCATTCAAGTTGATCAGTAATTTGGCCTGTGTCAATGACGTTGCTGAACGGGGTGTCGCCCTTATCCATAATTTTAATGCTACAATAACTAAGGATGAAGAACAAAAACAATGCAAGTTATCGAGAAGCACAGGCATGACTTTTGTGACAATCTTTTGGATATGTAGAACTGAGCGTTTTATGTTGTATTTGTACGATTTTCAGTTTTTTCACCTTAATTGTTGTACAACTGCAGCTAATAAAATCTAGGTGTATACCACTGTAATACATTTATAGATTATACTAATCAAGAGCTTTCTAATGGTGTCAAATAGGCTGTCATTTTGTCATGTTACGAACGGTTAATGTATTACACCGTATCGAACTGTTTTCACAATGTCGAATGCCATCATGACTATTGCCTAAAATTTCATCACCCTTGGGGGACCCTTAAATATTATTTGAAGGACCTATAATTTTGTAGATGTTATTATGGAACCAAAAGGAAACTTTTAGGTGGGTATGCTATACAATATTTAAAAAAAAATTTTTTTTTGCATAATATGGGACACCCTAATATATATATATATATATATATATATATATATATATATATATATATATATATATATATATTTCATTTTTCTTTCTATGGTGGATGTTTTATATAAGTTTCAATACACAAAAGTTACTCATGAAATTGTAATAGAGTTGAAGGTTGGGAAAAAGGCCAAAGATTTCAAAATAGTTAGACTGATTTCAGTATGTACTCTTTAGCAAAACAGTAAAACGTAATTAGTTTCAAATGAGTCAACTAGCTGGGAATAAATGAAAAGTTGTCTTTGATGTAAGAAAAAAAAGAACAATTTAAAACGATCAGTAGATATTGAAATGCAGTTTACTATAGTTTTCTTTGTTGAGTCCAAGACTGCGCACATCTCCATTGTCGTGAGCCGCATCAGTAAGGTCCTGTCAGTTTCAGTTTCAAGATAGATGGTAGCCTGGCAAAGAAACCTGTCAACCCAGCTTAATTTCAGTTGCCCATAGAATAAAAAACTTTCAGGTTTAAGAATTCTTGTTACTGTTAATAATTATTCTCTCTTGATATAGGGTGTTTTGTTAGGTGTATGTGCGTGTGTGTGGTTGAAAAAGACTTAGATTTTAAACAAAAGACTACTTTCTCTTGCAGTTTTAAAAAGCAGCCAGCCCTACAAGAGCAGACATTTGAAATCGATGCTGAAATTGATGACAGGCACAATGATGTAAGTATACATCTTGTCTTGCCTGCATTAGAAAATTGAGAGATATGTAATTTCTCTTCTGATGTTGAGATTTTATGCCTAGTTTTACAAAACTAATGTGTATCTGTAGATGTATTAATGTTATGGAATATATGATGTGTGTTAAGCATGATGTTTTTACAAAAATTAAGATTCCCAAATCGGACATAGTGTAATTTTGTTAAGACTATAATATTTAGACTTGATAAAATAATTGTTTTAACTGAAACTGGCTCACAGGTACTTAACCTAATTATTTTAATTACATGTACATTGCAGCAGGTAGGAAATTGCCTTGTGGGCTTCTGCATATAATGTACCCTGTATCTGTAAGTTGTTGCTTGACTCATGCAACTTGTGGTTCTGTTCCAAAGTCAGTGTTCGACTGTAGTCTGGTTTAAAATAATGTCAACTGGTCCGTTTTTATTTTGGTAATAAATTTATGAAACTTATGTTTGTTTTCCTGACACAGTGTTAATAAAATAAAGAAAACTATTGTGCCAAATTTAAGCATACCAGTAATTCCATAGTAGCCACCTTTGGTACCATAGTTATCTCCCTTTAAAAGCTCTCTCTTGTGAGATATTTACTACTTCTGGTAGGTAATATGGCCATTACTCTTGAAGAAGTTAGCTGCTATCCTCGAAAATAAATTCATCCTTTCCAAATGTTTTATATTACCAAAAAACCCCCCAAATATTTTGTTCTAAGGTTCTTTCCTTTTATATTCCTTCATCACAGAAATTCTGTTAATTTAGAAGTTGTTATCAGTCTGTTACACACTTTAACAGATAAAAATGTATCATTAATTTAACTATCAAATTTTGATTAACCATTCACATATTGTTTCCATTCAAAACAAGATTTCAAAGTAGTAGTTAATAAAGCCAGATTGGCAAGAACCCATAACAATTAGTTTACTTTACTGCTATTTATATAGCAATTCATAGATTGTGGTCTAATTATCTTACTGCTATTTATATAACAATTCATAGATTGTGGTCTAATTATCTTATTGCTATTTATATAACAATTCATAGACTGTGGTTTGATTATCTTACTGTTATTTATATAGCAATTCATAGATTGTGGTCTAATTATCTTACTGCTATTTATATAACAATTCATAGATTGTGGTCTCATTATCTTATTGCTATTTATATAACAATTCATAGACTGTGGTTTGATTATCTTACTGCTATTTATATAGCAATTTATAGATTGTGGTCTAATTATCTTACTGCTATTTATATAACAATTCATAGATTGTGGTCTAATTATCTTACTGCTATTTATATAACAATTCATAGATTGTGGTCTAATTATCTTACTGCTATTTATATAACAATTCATAGTATGTGGTCTAATTATCTTACTGCTATTTATATAACAATTCATAGATTGTGGTCTAATTATCTTACTGCTATTTATTTAGCAATTCATAGTATGTGGTCTAATCATCTTACTGCTATTTATATAGGAATTCATAGATTGTGGTCTAATTATCTTACTGCTATTTATATAACAATTCATAGATTGTGGTCTAATTATCTTACTGCTGTTTATATAACAATTCATAGATTGTGGTCTAATTATCTTACTGCTATTTATATAACAATTCATAGATTGTGGTCTAATTATCTTACTGCTATTTATATAACAATTCATAGATTGTGGTCTAATTATCTTACTGCTATTTATATAACAATTCATAGATTGTGGTCTAATTATCATACTGCTATTTATTTAGCAATTCATAGTATGTGGTCTAATCATCTTACTGCTATTTATATAGCAATTCATAGTATGTGGTCTGATTAAATTACTGCTATTTATATAACAATTCATAGACTGTGGTCTAATTATCTTACTGCTATTTATATAACAATTCATAGATTGTGGTCTAATTATCTTACTGCTATTTATATAACAATTCATAGATTGTGGTCTAATTATCTTACTGCTATTTATATAGCAATTCATAGTATGTGGTCTGATTAAATTACTGCTATTTATATAACAATTCATAGACTGTGGTTTGATTATCTTACTGCTATTTATATAACAATTCATAGATTGTGGTCTAATTATCTTACTGCTATTTATATAACAATTCATAGATTGTGGTCTAATTATCTTACTGCTATTTATATAACAATTCATAGACTGTGGTCTAATTATCTTACTGCTATTTATATAACAATTCATAGATTGTGGTCTAATTATCTTACTGCTATTTATATAACAATTCATAGATTGTGGTCTAATTATCTTACTGCTATTTATATAGCAATTCATAGTATGTGGTCTGATTAAATTACTGCTATTTATATAACAATTCATAGACTGTGGTTTGATTATCTTACTGCTATTTATATAACAATTCATAGATTGTGGTCTAATTATCTTACTGCTATTTATATAACAATTCATAGATTGTGGTCTAATTATCTTACTGCTATTTATATAGAAATTCATAGATTGTGGTCTAATTATCTTACTGCTATTTATATAACAATTCATAGATTGTGGTCTAATTATCTTACTGCTATTTATATAGGAATTCATAGATTGTGGTCTAATTATTTTACTGCTATTTATATAGCAATTCATAGTATGTGGTCTGATTAAATTACTGCTATTTATATAACAATTCATAGATTGTGGTCTAATCATCTTACTGCTATTTATATAGCAATTCATAGTATGTGGTCTGATTAAATTACTGCTATTTATATAGCAATTCATAGATTGTAGTCTAATTATCTTACTGCTATTTATTCATAGTCTGTGGTCTAATTATCTTACTGCTATTTATATAGCAATTCATAGTCTGTGGTCTAATTATCTTACGCTATTTATATAGCAATTCATAGTCTCTGGTCTAATTATCTTACTGCTATTTATATAGCAACCATAGATTGTGGTCTAACTATCTTACTGCTATTTATATAGCAATTCATAGTCTGTGGTTTGATTATCTTACTGCTATTTATATAGCAATGCATAATCTATTCTGATTATCTTACTGCTATTTATATAGCAATTCATAGATTGTAGTATAATTATCTTACTGCTATTTATATAGCAATTCATAGTCTGTGGTTTGATTATCTTACTGCTATTTATATAGCAATGCATAATCAATTCTGATTATCTTAATGCTATTTATATAGCAATTCATAGTCTGTGGTCTTGTCATGTTACTGCTTTTTATTTGACAATTATCTTACTGTGTCTCATGAAAAACCCTAATTTCATTGTAGGATACCCTTAATCGCAGCTATAGCAATGTGTCAATGTCAGCCATCACAAAGGCTGGTTGGCTGTACAAGGGACCAGACAGTGGAGGCCGGGAGAACATTATTAGTTTTACAAGGGTAAGTTAAGTTAGTAAAGGTTATCATATAGCTCTGATAGGTCAGGTTGTAGTAACTTAAATTCCATTTTTGACGAGATTGCATATTCTGCTGGTAGAAATTGCAGGTTGATGGTTTGTAAATCCTGTACATGGGTACAACAGCACTTATTGAGGGTGTAGAGGGGTGGGGAGTCACGTGCTCTAAGTCACTTTGAATGATGAAAGCTGGGCTAAACTATGGAAGTATCAGCAGCATGGAGTCTAGGAAATACGTTAAATTAACTGCTCACTTCATGAACACTTGATGAAGTTGAATGTGTACATAATTAAGTTGATGGTTGATTTGAGGACATTGATGGTACACATGAATAAAGAAAATTATTACTTTATTGTTCACCTGATTCACCTGATGAAGTTGATGGCTCACATGAAGTTGATGGTTCAAATGAACCTAATTACTCACTTGATGTTTTACATGTTAAAGTTGATTGTTCATGATGAAGTTGATGGTTTAAATGATGGGGTTGATTGTTCATGATGAAGTTGACGGTTTAAATGATGGGGTTGATTGTTCACTTGATTGTTTACATATGATGAAATTGATGATGAATTTATGATTCACATGATGAATTGATTTTTCATAGTATGATATTTGGGCTCCGAGTGGCCGAGTGGTCTAAAGTGCTTTCTGTTACGGATCACTGTCATGCCACTTCTGTCTGTGTGGGATCGATTCTAAGATTCGGCTAATGTAGTTATGTGAGAAAGCTTGCCAGTAGCTTCTCGTGGATAGGTGGTTCTTTCCACGTTTTTTCCTTCATTCTTCCTCCACCAATAATACTGGCCACCATGTATAGCCTATCGTGTGCTGAAAAATGACATTAAACCCTAAAACAACAACAACATATTATGATTTTGAAGTACATTAGAACTTCGATTATCTATCAGGGGTATGGGACAATGATGGATATGAGAATAAATGGATAATAGAATATGGTAATGAAAAGTATTATACAATAGACTGGGTCATAAAAAGTTTGTACATGTACCTGTTTTTAATATTTTGACATACAATGTCCAGACGGTTAACAGAGACTGATGGTTAATAGAGTGATGGATAATCAAAGTTTTACTGAACTGATAATAAAGTTTGTGATATTGAAACAGATTTCTGGATACTAATTGTCAGTTTGATGATAAAATGTGCAGTATATCAAAGTTTAATATACATGTTTTGATTGTGATTTTTTTCATGCTGAACAAATAAGGGCCAAAATTCTTTTCGTATTTACTAGGGGGAAAAAAAAGAGATCCACTCTCGACCCTGCATCATTAGAAGTTTTGCAAATTATGCAGGCCTGAGTTATTCAGCAAGAGGCATATCTATTAAAAAAATGACAATTATCATGATCTGAAGCACCGTTAAAATGCTAGGTCAGTTTTGTCAAAGACATATCTATGAATTGAAGTGCCCATGAAAAGGTCACTTTGAAATACATCTATGAATTGAAGTGCCCATTGAAGTGCCCATGAAAAGGTCACTGAGATACATCTATGAATTGAAGTGCCCATGAAAAGGTCACTTTGAGATACATCTGTGAATTGAAGTGCCCATGAAAAGGTCACTTTGAGATACATCTATGAATTGAAGTGCCCATGAAAAGGTCACTTTGAGATACATCTATGAATTGAAGTGCCCATGAAAAGGTCACTTTGAGATACATCTGTGAATTGAAGTGCCCATGAAAAGGCCACTTTGAGATACATCTATGAATTGAAGTGCCCATGAAAAGGTCACTTTGAGATACATCTATGAATTGAAGTGCCCATGAAAAGGTCACTTTGAGATACATCTGTGACTTGAAGTGCTCATGAAAAGGTCACTTTCAGATACATCAATGAATTGAAGTACCATTGAAATGGTCACATTTGTGAGACAAATCAGTCAGTTAACTGAAGTATTAATGCATGCTGTACTGTTGTTGAACTTGACTCTTACATGTTTAAAGCCAAGAAATATTTATTGGAGGCATTTTTTTTGGTATACTTATTGCTTTCAGCAATTCAAGAAAAGATATTTCTGTGTGAAACAGCAGCCAGATCAAACATATGTGATGGAGTTCTTTAAGGATGAGAGAAAGACAGAGGCAAAGGGAGTAATATTTCTTGACTGTGCTCAGGAAGTTGTGAAAGTAAGTACAAGGGGTGACTTGTCAACTGTATTTTTAAATTATTATAAAATCGTAATAACTCTGAATGATAATAAGATTATGAAAACATACAGATTTTTGAATTGATCATATTTTTGTGTGCTACAGACACCTGGAGTTTCCTACTTTACAGGAATCAAGTTTCAGTAAGAAAATATCAACTTCTAAAGAGTATATACGGTAATTTTAGTCTTTAAGAAGATTGGCACCTGTCAGCATAGCTGTGTTAAAAATTCTGTAAAAGGTCATCCTTTTATCTCAAATTCTTCAAACGAAGTTATGATAATTTGCAGTACGCAACAGCCTTGGCTATTTTAGCTTTTTGTCTTAAATGGGACTGTTTATGCCCATGAACATATCCCTGGTTTTACTTTTTGAAAATCTAAAGCAAATTGTAATCAAACTTGGTACAGATGTCTCTTGGATGTGCTTAACCATTTTTGCCCCAAATTCTGCTGGGGATGCCACACACGTCTGTAGATATTGCCTGAAAACATACTCAGCAGAGAGACTTCCACAATGATACAGTATCTTTAAGTCCTTGAGAAAAGTTGATCAGATTTTTGGTTGAATGCTAAATATGATGTATTATACATGAGAGGAAAGAAATGACAGAATAAAATTGCTCTCCCATTTGTTATTACCCCCACCGAGTATAAAAAAGAAAAGCATCAAGGATATAAAAAATTTATAAAATTTAGTCATTTCATTCATTGATTTATATTTTCCAACTTTGATTGTCACCAAAGGAGCTCTAACACTGTTGACTTATTGGCATTTCAACACAAATGGAAACACCTGATATAAACAAGTAGACTGAATGCTCACTTTTTATTTCTGGTTTCTTATAGTTTATCATATAGTCTATTTGAATGAAAACTGTGTTGTAATGTCTAGTTATAATACTTCTAAGACAAATTGGACAAATAAATAGGAGGAACTCTTGCATGCATGTATTGATCACATAAATTTAACTCCAAAATGTTGAGAATTATTGAGATTATCAAGGACATTGAATTACATCCCACCTGTTGCCGCAAAACATATTCTAGCTGAAGCAGATCTGGTGAATGTGTTGTTTAAAAAAATTCTTTTTGATTCGAAATGCCAACAAGTTGACAGTGTTTGAAACCCCATGCTGACAATCAGGTTAGAAATTATAAATCAGTGAATGAAGTGACTAAGTTTTGTGCATATTTATGTACATGTTATGATGCCTTATATTTTTAAATGCCTTATATTTTTTAGTATAGGAGTACAAACAAATAGGAAGAAAACTTTTGATGTATAAGTTAAGCTTGGGCTGTATAATAATTATGAAAATATGTTCAGTTTCTTTTATATTCATACGAGGACTATTCATTTAATAATCTATCACAAATTCCGTACTCTGTATTCTATACCTCAGCAAGGTCTTTTTTTTATGATCACTTCTGCATACATATCTGTGGCAGATAATATTTGTGTCAACATGTGGGTCATACATTTAAATGTATTTTATTTATAAATAATGCAACACAAATGTATAATAACATTCAATAATGAATGTTCAGGTAAGAAAAGTGAAAATAAAAGAAACATATTTGACATTTAAACTGTAACTGTAACATTCTTGAATACAGTTAGGATTATTTTGCAAAATTTCTGGCGAGTTTCAGTTTGGAACTGCTTGGTATACTTGATAAAGAATTAAAACAACCAGCTTTGTTGAAGAATCCTGATTCAGGATGCTGATTTAAACTTCCTCATTTCAGAATTCAAAGAAAGGCAAACATTGCTTTGAGGTAAAAACTCCACAGAAAGCCTACTTGTTTGCTGCGGAAAGTGAAACAGAAATGGAAGATTGGATTCATACATTAGATAAAGTCAGGACAGCGGCTGAAACCCTGTCTCAAACCTCACTAGACAGAGGCAGAGGTAAGATTATATAATGTCTTAAAGCCACATTTGACAGACTGAGGAGAGAGTTGCTTTGTCTCTGACCTTGTTAAATGGAAGTAAAATGGGACCTGATTTCAGATCCAATTTGACACAAACAAGCAGTTAGAGGAATCAAGTGGTTTACACTTGTTTGCCATAGCCTCATTACTTAGTGTTAGTAAGTGACAGATTCATACTTCCAGGACTTTTGTTACATTCAGAATGGACTATAAAGTTTTCACATTGCTTTTAATGGGATCTAATCTCAGCACTCAGACAGAAACTAAATGTCTTCTTGAAATTTAAATGTTAAGCCATGTGATTTATTTGTATTAATTAATAATTAAAGATTTCCTTTACTTGGATTTGTTACCAGCACTCAGACAGAAACTAAATATTTCACATTGCTTTATTGGGATTTGTTACCAGCACTCAGAAACTAAATATTTCACATTGCTTTATTGGGATTTTGATCTCAACAGTCAGGCTGGAACTCTGAAGATTTCACATTGCTATAGAGGGATTTGATTTCAGATATATTTTTGACATACATTAGGGTCAGATAAATGTTTGGCTTGATCATCGTTGATTCAGATTTAACTGAGACAGAGGTAAGAAATAAATATCTCTGTATTCTACCACCATCAGCAACATTTAATCATCCTTAGTTTTCAACCACATTCAGCAACATTTAAAGTCTTCCATCTTCTACCACCATAAGCAACATTTGTAAGTCTTCAAGTCTTCTACTACCATCAGCAACATTTTTAATCAATTGTCTCTTACCACATTCAGCGACATTTGTAAGTCCTCAGTGTTTTCTATAGGAACAACTTTTTTATTCTTTGGTAAGGATTTTTTTAACATATCAAATGTCTTCTTGAAATTTAAATGTTAAACCATGTGATTTATTTGTATTAATTTTCTTAAATGACAGTTATAGAGTCTGTGGTGCTATCCATGTCCATTTGTCTGTCATATTATGGTTACTTTTGCATTATGGTTAGATTCAGGCATTATGTTGGGATATAAGTGTTCTGTATATATAATAGCTTATACTGATTGATTGTAAACGAGACTATTTGATTCTCAACATGTAAATAACAGTGAACACAGAATTTCCTTCTTGAAATACAGTGGTTTAACATATATATTTATACATCTAATGTTTGTTCCCCAGATGATGTATCCTTCCATGAGAAGATGGATGAGAAGGCACTGGAAAACAGCATCCATCCAGAGCTGCTAAAGGTCAGTAATGCCTTAATCTTTGTTTCTCCATTGAACAGATTCCCAATGACTAAGGTTATAGTATATATATATATATATGGAGAGAGACAGGCAAGAAAGAGATCAAGGGAAGAGATTATTGCAATTTTATCTTACTTCTCTAACACTAGTTGGCTGATATAGTAGATATAAATCCAGTTTAAGCTTTTTTTCTTCAGTATGAGTAACATACCACATTGCATCTCATAATCTGTCTAGATCTTGAGATAGTTTACCCATTCACTTTTAAAGTTGATCAAAAAGTATTAAGTAAGGTTGCTGCAAGATAGTGTCTCTTTTTTTTGTTAATTGTACAGATTTGTTTCAGCTTGTCGACTTTGTTTTTTATGTTGACCTGGTAAGGCACGCATGGTGTTGCTGATACTGTTTAGTTTTTGTGTGCACTGGTGGTATTACTTTAGGCACAACCTGAAATGACATGAAAAACTGTTGTGAAACTCAAAACCTTGGTGGCATGGCTTAAATGGGTGATGCAGTCTGCATAATCTGAAACTAATTAGTACCAGATATGGGAGGTAATTTGTGAGAGTTTCTTCCCTTTAGCAATATAGATTGCAAAGATCGGGAAAATGATTCAGGATGTAGTGGAGTTTATTTCCTAATATTAATGTAAACATAAATAATTTACTTGCATATCATTTTGTTTAATTGGAATGTTTTACCATTGATAAGAATTATACATTATTTTACAGTCTTGATCAAAATAGTGTAAAATATGAAATAATTTAAGGACATGGTTTGTTAAAATGATCACTAACTAAATTCATACAAATCAAAATGCAACTTGTCACTAATTAGGCTGCAATATTAAAATTTGACAACATAATTATGCTAGAATTTTGAGTTAATTAATGTTTACTCATATAAATATATTCAATTATTTTATTGTATTGCAGTTATTTTAGAGTGTGAGAGTCATTTTGTAGTGAAAATTATTGATCAGAAGTACAATACTGTACTCATATTCTAGAGCTGTGATAAAGAGTGTGAGACTGTCATTCTGAAGTGCAGACTATTGCTCTAGAGTACAAGACAAGAGGAGAATGAAACTCAGTAGTCTAAAAGAATGAGACTGTAGTCTAGGAGAAAGAGACTAGTCAATGAGAATGAGACTAGTCTAGGAGAAAGAGACTGTAGTCTAGGAGAAAGAGACTATTCAATGAGAATGAGACTGTAATCTAGGAGAATGACACTTTGTAGTCTTGGAGAAAGACACTGTAGTTCAGAAATATGAGACTCGTTAGTCTAGGAGTATGAGACTTGGCTGTTGTTCTGTAGTGCAGATTATTGATCAAGAGTGAAACTCAGCAGTCTTTTTCTTGTGCAAATTATTGATCAAGAGTTTGAGATTCAGCAGTCATGGTAATTAACTGGTTTAATTACTGATATCAGCACACACAAAAATCATAATGTAGTTATTAATGATGTGGTCTGAACATCTGAGTCACCACAATGTATTACATACATGAGGTAATTAATGTGTTTGTCAAGCACATGAGGGTACTATTTAGTAATATGTTTGTCTTCATTTATTTATGACTTTTGTTTGCATATTAATGTGTTTTTGGTGGTGTAGTAGGTGACATAGCTTGGGCAAATTAGGATGATGAATTTCACATAACACACAGGTTCTCATGCATTGAACGAGAGGCTTTAAAGCATTATCAAAATATCATACCATCAGAAACCATACAATATTAACTGTCTCATAATTTATACATAGCATCGTTAATGACCGCTCTGGTAGCCTAGTGGTTAGAGCATCTGCCTTGGATGCAGGAGGTTGTGGGTTCAAACCCTGGCTGTGCTTCATACCAGAAACTTGTAATATTGGTACTAACAGCTGCCTCACTAGGCTCTCAGCATTAAGAGGCTGGTGTTTGGATAATGTGACTGTGTGGGGCATCATGCCACATGTCTGCAGCATGATACCCCAGTGCTAGACATGACTATTTACTTCCACACTGCAGCCAATGTAGTGATATAACTGAAACATTCTTAAAACTTCATTAAAAATCCAAACCATAAATACACACAGACAGATCATTAATAATGGGCAATCACTTGTAGTTAGAGAGGATATATTGATTTAGGAATAGAAATACACACTTTCAATTTGGATAGTTGTTTTA
Source organism: Unio delphinus (assembly GCA_029339505.1). Lineage (NCBI taxonomy): Eukaryota > Metazoa > Mollusca > Bivalvia > Unionida > Unionidae > Unio > Unio delphinus. Next base: position 4,287,981 of record JAQISU010000174.1, read on the forward strand.
TCACTGTTTATATATTTACACTAACTTAATATATCGTTGGCATGTAATTAGTTACTACACATCTACTGCCTGAATGTCCCCCTCCCATTTTCATATTTTGTCCTTTAAATAGGTATTATTTCGTTTCTGATGTAAATGCTGTTTGATATTTTTACTATAATGTAGTTTGTATCTTCAGTGTTTACATTTCTCTGTCTTCTTTAGTCACATCAGCCATATTAACAAAGCAATGATTATTGTTAATCCTCTGTATCTCATGTTCACTTTTTTATACTTTACATGTTGACTTCTTGGCCTTGAGTGACCGATTGGTCTAAGGTGCATGTCTCTACAGATCTCTGACTGCTTAGGATTAAGCCTTGGGCTAGTTAAACATGGGTGTCAGAAATCTTGCAAGTAGCTTCCCATGGGTGGGTGGTTTTCCTTGGGATGTTCTAGTTTTTCCTCCAACATCATCTATACTGGATGCCATGTATAGCCAAAATGGCATTAAACGAATAACAAGAATAATGTGTTGACTTCTGCAAATAAACTCTGTTTAAATTAGCATACAATTTGTAATACTTTTTTTTTCTTTACTTGCTTATAAGTAAAGTCCAACTAAAAACAACATAGTCTGTGTTGCTTGTTACTGTTGCTAAGAATCTGCATAAAGCCAGATCTGTCAATGCATTACATGACAAGATCTGGGTCTGTAACATTTGGATTTGGACACAACTTGTGAGCTTATAAGGTATCGTTGTGAAATGCAAAATTTGATGTGGACCAATAAATTGTATTACCTGATTTCATCCTTGAAAGGCAGTTGACCATAGTTATAATTGCTTGGTCTTTGACCACTATCAAGAGACATGAAAAACATTTTTTTTGATGATGACAGGCAAAAAAGCACAGGTGAAACATGTTTTACCTGCCACATATGCATGATAGTAAGTCCAACTGCTAACTCCACAGACCCATTTGTTATTCACATGCTTTATATATATGTAAGCATGCTACATGTATTTATATACAATCAACATAGACCTTAATTTGACAGCATGTATGTGATGGCAGATCATCATCTTTGTTGTTCACAGTTGAATTTGACTTTTAGGCAAGTACATATGGTAGTCACAAGATAGATTTGCATGTTAACTTGTCAGTGAGCTGGTACATATTGCACACGCGCCCAAGCATCTCAAGATGTAAAGTTTTAAATGATTTTTTATTCTTTTTATTCAGTATGCCAAGGAGTCCGAGTCAATGTTAACCAGAGCCCGACAGGATGGGCGTCAGAATGTTTTCACTGTCTATCCCAACATTAATGTAAGTTTATGTTTAACCTTGGTAAATGTTTTATGTCTTTGTCTGCCAAACATGTCTACTTTGACAGATGTATTGTCTTCAGTAAGTTTAATTTTGCCTTTAGTACATGCATGAAAAATCTGCCAAACATGTCTACTTCGACAGATGTATTGTCTTCAGTAAGTCTAATTTTGCCTTTAGTACATGCATGAATTGTCTGCCAAACATGTCTACTTTGACAGATGTATTGTCTTCAGTAAGTCTAATTTTGCCTTTAGTACATGCATGAATTGTCTGCCAAACATGTCTACTTTGACAGATGTATTGTCTTCAGTAAGTTTAATTTTGCCTTTAGTACATGCATGAATTGTCTGCCAAACATGTCTACTTTGACAGATGTATTGTCTTCAGTAAGTCTAATTTTGCCTTTAGTACATGCATGAATTGTCAGCCAAACATGTCTACTTTGACAGATGTATTGTCTTCAGTAAGTCTAATTTTGCCTTTAGTACATGCATGAATTGTCTGCCAAACATGTCTACTTTGACAGATGTATTGTCTTCAGTAAGTCTAATTTTGCCTTTAGTACATGCATGAATTGTCTGCCAAACATGTCTACTTTGACAGATGTATTGTTTTCAGTAAGTCTAATTTTGCTTTTAGTACATGCATGAATTGTCTGCCAAACATGTCTACTTTAACATAGATAAATTGCTTTTCAGGTAGGGCCTAAAGATGTATTCAGTATCTCACCATACATCAGTGCAACATATCTGACTTTGGTACAGGTGTAGAGTTTGTTTGGTCCAATGTATTATCAAGGATAATCGTGGGACATGCTTCACCTGTATGAAATGCATGTTATTATTTTCTTGCATTATTCTTGCATTTATTGTCTCACAGAATAAGCCAAGAAATAGCTCGGTTACGCCTTAGAACAATTCGACCATTTCTCATATATGCGTACAACGTTACCTAGGGTGAATGATTTGTTTTTTTAGTTAAGCAACTGAACTAGCATACATCTTGTTGGAAATCACTTGTTGCAAGAGAGACAAAAAGCATGGTATACATGGGTATTTCACCCTGACTAGTGCTCACTCTCCTATGGATTTAGTGAAGGTATTGTGTTTGATTGACACTGGTCTTTGGATCTTGTCAAGGAGGGAACATTCTTCATATTTGTTCTCCAGCCATAAGGGTAAGTGTTACATTTGTATTTTATTTGATATGTGAAGCATGTTCAGCTTTTCATGTCAAATCGTGAAATGATGCCTTTGTTACTACACAGACTTGAAACGTTGTGAACTTTTGTTACAAGCCGTTATAGATTTTAATTCTGTACTTGATATTATGACCAGTTTGGTTTCATTGTCATTGTCTGCAGCTGTTTGTAGTTGTTTGTAGCTGTCTGTATGTATGTGTGCAGGTTTAACAGTCTGTCTGTCTGACCATCTGTGCGTCTATATGAATATGGAAGAAGATGTAACCATCAAGGCCATACAAAGACGAAACCAATGATTTGTAAACGTGTGGGCATGGTGATTCCATGAAGGGTGTGAGTGGCCCATACATGTGGGCCACAATCCCAAACAGATGATACAATCCCAAACAGAAGATGCAACCCCAAACAGATGATACAACCCCAGAAGCCATAGGATCTTGGCTGAAGTGGGTAATACACTTGGCATTCAATTATGTCTCACAAGATGAGATGCACTTGAGAAAACATCATTATTCGATGCACCATTTAAGTCAAGTATGTTTTGAAACTATTGGCTGCCATGCACAGTTAGCCTCCAAAAACTTATATCTCTTAAATCTAGCTTTGCAGAAAAGAGAATTGAATCGGGTGGCTTTAATAGCTATGTCTAGACCACTACACCCAATTAATGTTTGCACAACCTCATTAACATGGTTTCAGTGCAGGATTCACCCGAATACTTCCTTGATAAGAGTCATTTGTTTCTGGTTACCTGTATACAACATATTAAGTGATGGTCAGCTTTGATGTCTGCATGATAGTGGAGTGGTTAATCCTTTATGAAGGGGCTGTGGTTCATTACATTTGAAGGATGCCATTTACATTCAAAGGATGCCCATGAAATTAAAAGGATGCCTATTACAATCGAAGGATGCCCATTAAATTCGAAGGATGCCCATTACAATTGATGGATGCCCATTAAATTTGAAGGATGCCCATTGCAGTCAAAGGATATTCATGGATACTTATGCTTATCCTCTTCTTTTTATCCATTCTCTTAATTTTAATATGACCTGAAAAATGTACCTGATAGAGAAAGTAAATTTAGTAGTAAATCATGTTTTTTTTAATAAGAATATTTACCTGATTATTGTTGATAAGGCCTCTACCACCTCCCAATGCAAGCATACTTGCTGGTTTTTACCCAAGCTTCACCTGGTAAATAACCCCTAATGGGTGGTTCATTAAAATGGAAATTGTGAATTTTGTATCTTAAATGTATGGGAAAGATGACATTTTTCATATTGGTTATAACTATTGGTTATCGTATGAGCTCAAGTTTGCAAAGATTCAATAACCACCCAGTTGGACCACTCAGGTTTGAATGGTGAGTGATGTTGCATAATTGTCAATCTATTTTCCATTATTGCTGAGTCCTTTTCCCTTTCAGAGGCAACCAGATGAGGAGGGTGAGGAAGAGGAAATGAAGGGGGATGTGGAGGTTTTTTCTCCAAAACTGGGAGATAGATTTATGATTCGCTTGCTGGACTTCAGGTTACGTTTACAGGTCAACCTTGGAGATGAGGGACACTCAGCAAAAATTGCAAATGTAAGACATAATTATGTAACTGCTGTATTCATAGGAACTGAAAATGTGGAAAATCCATTTTATAGGCATAGCCACTTTGTTCTTTATTCTCCTCTTAAACACGTAATATGTTTGAAAAATTACATTGAGATTGTAACTTGTATCTGTCACACTGAATATATTTTATTGCATATTTGTAAATGTCAACCAATTTTTTTAGTTCATTATATATATATCTTTTTTCAGCCAGAGCCATTTTACATCACCTTTGCCTTGTATGACACCCGAGAGGGCAGAAAAATTTCTGAAGATTTTCACATGGATCCAAATGAGCCAGAAATTATGGCAATGATTCCAGAGGAAGTTTTGTTGGCTGCTGACAAACTTCACTCAGTGGAGGGCATCAACTCAGCACCAGATCTTAATGGTCTTACCTCAGAATGGCTGCTGTCCAAAAACAAACAGGTACAGATGAGTAATTTTAATTATTATATTTTAATACTGCAGGGTACTGTAATAGTTTTTCAGAATGTAAACGTTGCTACATAAGATCTTTGTGATGTCACATGTGCAGTGGTACAGTCATGGAAGAAAGTGAACAGAGTTGGCAGTTAAGAATAACTAGAATAACATGTTCTGCCTGTTTGTGGTAAGAAACTTGTGAAAAACACAACACCAGACCTTATTGGGTTTAGTTAGGAGTTATTGCCCTTAGTGGTTTAATTTTTGCTACTGGTAAGTTATGTGATTGTTTCATGAAACAATGGCACAGCTTAAATCTTTGTGAGAGATGTTTTTTTCATGATGTTTACTTGTCTCTTCTTGTAGATGTAACAGATGCTCTTTGTTACCGCCTTGATTTGTCATTTTTTCTTTAAGGATTAGTCATTAAAACTAAAGGTATAATAACAGACTTTGTGAACCAGAGACATCTTATAATTCTTTATCTTTCACTAATGATGCGAAACTTGTTGAAAGCATTTTATGAGAACGTCTTCGACGTTTTGAGTGAACGCAGTTTATTTTTAAAAATTTGATTTGATTTTATAAGGATTTTAAATGTTTTTTTTTAAATCATTTATTTTATATCCAGTATACATAAATTAAAAATCGTTTTATTTTATCATCTTATACTTCATTTTTTGTTGTTGTTGAAAGGATTATCTTTCTAAAGTTTTATGTATCTTTTCAGTTTTATACATTCTGTTTTTGGTTTTAAAGATATTTTATCTTCAGCAAACTGGGTGTAAACCATTGTACATCATTGTGGATAAATGATTGAGAAAGTCAGCAAAGATGATCAAAATTTAAAAAGATAACAGACTTTGATTGGAAATTTAGGAACAAGTGTTCTTGCATTCATATTTTTTCCTTAAAATTTGGACATTCATTACTTTTTTATTTTCAAGTTTGCACAGATAATGTCAGTTCCTAAATTACATATACCAGGAGTGCACATAAATGCATAATTTAGCAATAAATCAAACATTGTTGTGTGAAAATAAACATTTCTGATATAAAGTGGAATCATGAAAGAAATTGTTAGTTAATAAAAGTTGAAGATGAATAAAATTAAGATCTTAGTAGATGTTCAGAATGTATCAGTCCTTTCGTGGCAAAATTTGGTGACTACTTTGAATATTATAGTTCCAGCTTACCATGCTATATCAGCATATATAATTTTATCATTGCCCATTACTCTTATCATTTTGCTGTGATAGATGAATGATTGAAATATCATCCGTTTCAGGGCATATTTTCTGTGCTCCAGAAGCACCCTGACATTCACCTTTTTGCTAAGATAGAGAAAGTCCTCCAGGGTCCAGTATCCCAGGCTGTGGAGCCCTATCTGAAGGGAGCTGACCCACGACTTGCAAGTAAGGTCCATCGCCAGATGAAGCAGTTCTGTACTAACATTGGTCACTACAGGATGCCTTTTGCTTGGGCTGCTAGGTAGGTCATAGATATGTATATAAATTGTTGAAAAACTTGGTTGGGATGATTAATATGTTTGGAAGGAAGGCATTGTTGGAAATTCTCCATGAACCCCATATTCCTGTACAGTTTTGTTTTTGAAAACCAAATACAGCTCAGTGGTGCATTAACACACACACACACACACACACACACACACACACCATTATGTATTGTTCTGTGGATGGATAGATAGATAGACAGACAGACCCAAGTCATTAATTTACAATAACAGACGTTTTTTAAAGGTGAATATTAAGTTTTATTAACTTTTAAACCTAACATTGACAGATAGAATGGGGAGATGTGTGTTATGGGTTTACTGGATTGTAAAGTGTTATTCACTGAAATGCAGGTTTGTAATATTCTTAATACATGATTTTAAATACAGAAATTCAGCCTTTTACAGTATTGTATAATTGCCATTCCAAATGCAAAACACACTAAGTTTTTATCACAGTTAACATGATGTCAAGTTAGCCAGTAAAAAAGTGTCTTTCATAGGAATCCTGTAACACTACAGATTGTTCTTCTTTGCATGCAGGCCTTTGTCAACTTCAACTCATGGACCTTATGATATGATACTGTACAAACAGGAGAGTTCCAAAATGTCTGAGGAAGAGATAATCAAGCACTTGCAGGATCTCAAAAAGTAAGTTTAGTCTCATACAATTGGACTCTTTTTGTGATTCCTTGAGATATGTGACAATTGTGGTCTGTTAGTCTCTGTTGGAATCTTTGTTCAAATGAAAAAGTATAGTTATAATCTCCATGATATTTTACAGAGAATGGAGATTTAGTGTCAATGGTTAAATGTATAGACACTTTTAACAGAGTTGCCAGGCTTTACTGAAAATAAGAACTAATACAGTACTAAGCAACCATATTTTGAGGTACAGGAATCACTTTTCTGGTCAAAATTTTGTGCTAATGTCCTCATTCTCTGTAAAATAGTTATCAGGTGCAATTCTTTTAGCCCCTTTCAACCAGTTACCTGTGAATTCAAGAGGTGTATATTAAGCAAGAGTTTGGGTAAAAGCTGTTGTAATCTATGCACAGTAACAATAAAGACCCCTCCACTCCATCAGTAAAAGTAAGGACCTCTCCCCTCCAATGGAAGATATTGAAATGGAAAGGTCCTATCCTTGGTTGACCATATGGCATCTTCTTGTTGATGAGGTTATGTCATGACTTGCTTTTTACAATTCAGTTCTATATTGTGTCCTACTTTAACATAATATTATAGGAAATTGAGAGATATCTTTTACAGTTTTTATGGTGTCTACTCAATCCTAATTAAAAATTACTATCCCACTTTATGACCACAATGGTGGTTATCTCGAAAATATTGTTATCTCTACTTCTCCCAACTAAATGGCTTGTGGTTTGACTTCTTGTAATAACTAGTCAGTCATATATGAAAAAGGTGGCAGTTGTGCATTCCGTATGGCTGCACTGATACACATACACTGCATGGATAATAATTATGACATTGGGTTTTCATCAAAGTCTTTTAATGACATCTACTTTATCATGCCAGTCTAACGTGTATGTTAATCACAGCAGCTAATTTGAGAATTCTATAACTCTAGAATGTCAGAAATGATTTCAACACTGAACAGTTGTAAAGAAGAAGTGGTCTTGCCTTGAATTTCTGGAAATTCTTCTCACTACAACATCAACTTTCTAATACATATTTATCTGATCACTGAATCGCTTGAAAGCACAAAAAAATTACAATATGCAGCCAGAATTTTGATCGAAGATAAAAGATACAATAAGATCAAAGTAAAAAAACATGAAATACCAGTTGTACAGATGCCTATTAAATGTCTTTCAGACCAGAGAAGCAGTCTAAATGGCAAATCATTCCTGCAACATTCAAGATCAGTCTGCACCAAATATCTGCTAATCAACCGCTTGAAAGTGAGTAGAAAATATTTATTAAAATTTTGGATTTCAAATTTAGCTATTGTAATCAAATGGTCTTGTCCATTTAAAAGACTTCTCATCCATTTAAAAGGATTTCTCATTGTTCATTTAAAAGACTTCTCATCCATTTAAAAGGATTTCTCATTGTCCATTTAAAAGACTTCTCATCCATTTAAAAGGATTTCTCATTGTTCATTTAAAAGACTTCTCATCCATTTGAAAGGATTTCTCATTGTCCATTTAAAAGACTTCTTATGCATTTAAAAGGATTTCTCACTGTTCATTTAAAAGACTTCTCATCCATTTAAAAGGATTTCTCATTGTTCATTTAAAAGACTTCTCATCCATTTGAAAGGATTTCTCATTGTCCATTTAAAAGACTTCTTATGCATTTAAAAGGATTTCTCACTGTTCATTTAAAAGACTTCTCATCCATTTAAAAGGATTTCTCATTGTTCACTTAAAAGAACTTCTCATCCATTTAAAAGGATTTCTCATTGTTCATTTAAAAGACTTCTCATCCATTTAAAAGAACTTCTCATCCATTTGAAAGGATTTCTCATTGTTCATTTAAAAGACTTCTCATCCATTTAAAAGAACTTCTCATCCATTTAAAAGGATTTCTCATTGTTCATTTAAAAGAATTTCTCATTGTTCATTAAAAAGATCTTCTCATTGTCCATATTTAAAGATGTTCTCTTTAAAGTCATTGTAGAAATGGGGCCTGTCTCATGAACCAAACCTGTTTTTAATTAGACCATTAGTTTGCTAAAATTTAATGCATGGAAATGTTGTATTAAAAGATTAAAAACCTTGAAAATCATTTCTCCTGCAAATACATTACTTGATCACATTGCATTAAGCCTAACTTTCTTTGCTACATATGAGTTTAACCATTCTGGGAAAAAAATTGCCCCCCTCCCAATCTTTCTGGGAGCAATGGATTCAGATGTAACAAAAAGAGTTATCCCAAATGCAACATGATCAGATAAGTATTTTATGAGAAACATAATTTACTAAAATAATTTTTGTTTTGTTTAAAAAGAAGATATAACAGGAGGCCTCTTGTTCATTTTGGGAAATACATAAAAATGTAGAGTTAAGTCCCTTGTAGCATTAATTTAGGTCATTAACACTTTTTTAGTTAGAAAGAGTCTGTTATCAAGCAGAATATAAACTTGGAGGAATAACAATCCAAACTTAGATCAGTGCATTGTAAGACGACATTTTATTAGGAATTGGTAAGAAGATTGTTGGAGAAATTTGAATGTCGGCAAAATAAATAATTTGTACATTATATAAACAGTTTTTTTCTTTCTTCTCCTTTTCATACCTTCAATTCCCTTTAATTAAATATCAGACGACAAACATTAAGCAGTCATAATGAACAGGTTATTTCTATATACAATTTCGTCAGTACATTATACATATACATTATCTTTGTACACAGATGGTTGCTCTAGCGGATTTGTATGCTTGTTAAAATCAGTATGTAAACATCTTTTTCTGCAGACACACTGACCCCATCTCTGGTTCCAGTAAAGCCTTTCCCTGATCCACCCACCAACCCCCCTGCCATGGAGATAGAGGATTTTTTACCAGAACAGGGGCAGTTTATGTCTCCCTTTACTTCATATATCAACAACCTTTATGTCTATCCACTCTCTCTTAAGTTTGACAGCCAGAAGTCTTTCACAAAGGTCAGTATGTCTACTCATTGTCTCTTGTATGGCAGCCATACAATTTTTTAAAAAGTCAGTGTGTCTACTCATTCTGTCACAAGTATGGCAGCCAGAAACCTTTTTAAAAAAGTCAGTGTGTCTACTCATTCTGTCACAAGTATGGCAGCCAGAAACCTTTTTAAAAAGTCAGTATGTCTACTATGTTTCGTGTATGGCAGCCAGAAATCTTTTAAATTGTCATTATGTCACAAGTATGGCAGCAAGAAACCTATTTAAAAAGTCTGTATGTCTACTCACTGTGTCACAAGTTTAACAGCCAGAAACCTTTTTAAAAACTCTGTATGTCTACTCAATGTATCACAAGTATGGCAGCAAGAAACCTATTTAAAAAATCTATGTCTACTCACTGTGTCACAAGTTTAGCAGCCAGAAACCTTTTTAAAAAGTCAGATTGTCTACTCAATGTGTCACAAGTATGGCAGTCAAAATCTTGTATAAAATTCATTATGTCTACTCTATGTGTCACAGGTATGGCAGCCAAAAATCTTACAAAAATTCAGTATGTCTACTCATTATGTCTCATGTATGGGAGCCAGAAATCTTTACAAAAGTCACTGTGTCTACTCACAGTGTCTTAAGTTTGACAGTCCAAAGTCTTTCACATAAGGCAGGATATTACTACCCACAGACATGATATTCTGAGAATTTGGATTCTAATTATGGTTTTATCGGCCATCTATAGAGGTTACAGTATTTAAGATTTTACATTTTTATGGGGTTTATTTGGTGAAAACTTAAAAACACTAAATTTTAATTTTTTTCACAGTTAAGAATACTTGCATAATGGTATTAGGTTCATTTTTACAGAACATTCATCTACTCCAATTTCTGTTGATCATGAATCTAGAAATGGAAAATAAATGAGTTTAACAGCAACTGCAAGTTTGATCTCAATAAATGATTTTTCTCTTGTTATACAGGCCAGAAATATATCCTGCTGTGTTGAGGTTAGAGAGTTAGATGATGATGGTACTATTCCTTTAAAGGTAAGGTGACTGCATCAATATGTTTACATTTTTATAAGTTTCTCAAAGACATTAGTTTTTAAAGGAATTTCACTCATGCCTACTTAAGGATACTATGTTGAAGTTTTGTGTGAAAGTGTACATAAGTCAGGTTTGGTTGATTTGATGAGGTTTTTTATGGCACATCAGCACAAGTAAGTTATAAAGTGCTGAGGCAATTAGAATAATGTCTTTTACACAGTGACACTTCATGATAACGGAGCATAGCTGTAAAACTGGTGGGATTTGAACCATCACCATTTCAGTCTTGAGTCTAGCATTCAGACCACTGAGTCACCCCAATTCCTGCCTTTATTATTCACTACTTAGGAATATGTGGGATAGGGTATCAGGACCATCATTCATTCCAGAACCAGTAGGGTGTTATAAAGGTCAGATAAAGGGGTTATACTGTCATACTGCATTGTAATAAAGTTCAGGTTCAGGGATGATACTGACCTATAACAGGGTGTTCTTAAGGTCTGATACAGGGTGATAAAGGTCAGATAAAGGGGTTATACAGTCATACTGCATTTGAATAAAGTTCAGATACAGGGATAATCTTGACCTATAACAGGGTGTTCTAATGGTCTGATACAGGGTTATACTGACATATGACAGGTGTTAAAAATGTCAGATACAGGGGTTATTCTGGCATATGACAGGTGTTATAAAGGTCAGATACAGGGGTTATAATGACATGACAGGTGTTATAAATGTCAGATACAGGGGTTATTCTGGTATATGACAGGTGTTATAAAGTTCAGATACAGGGGTTATTCTGACATGACAGGTGTTATAAAGGTCAGATACAGGGGTTATTCTGACATGACAGGTGTTATAAAGGTCAGATACAAGGATTATTCTGACATGACAGGTGTTATAAAGGTTAGATACAGGGGTTATTCTGGCATATGGCAGTGTGTTATAAAGGTCAGATACAGGGGTTTTTCTGGCATAAGACAGGTGTTATAAAGGTCAGATACAGGGGTTTTTCTGGCATATGATAGGTGTTATAAAGGTCAGATACAGGGGTTATTCTGGCATGTGGCAGTGTGTTATAAAGGTCAGATACAGGGGTTATTCTGGCATATGGCAGTGTGCTGTAACAGTCAGATACAGGGGTTATTCTGGCATATGACAGGTGTTATAAAGGTCAAATACAGGGGTTACTAGCGGCAAAGTCCAATCAGATAGTACTGCAGGTGCTTTTCTCATGCATATCAATGTTTGTCAGTACTTAATTCATGAACTGGGTGAGGGGCTCTATTGTCTTTACAATATGCTGGAATGGTTGTTTCAATTCAATGACTTGAGAAGAGGCCCTACTATATTTCCAGGCTCTGCTAAAATGGTTATGTAAATTAATGGATTGTGGGAATGGGCTCTATTGTGTTCCAAATCTGCTAGAAAACTTATTTATATTCATTAACTGGGGAAAAGGCCCTAGTGTTTTCCAAATCTGCTGGAATTTTTTAATTTGTAGATTGGGGAAGAGTCCCTATTGTCTTTAAAACTTACTGGAATGGTACTTTTCAGTCGTGGACTTGGAAGGGACTTATTATCCTCCATATCTGCTGGAATGCTTATGTTCATTCTGTTCTTCAACACAAAATTAATAATTTTGAACTACATTTTATGAGACATCATCACAATGAATGGACATTACGTTGCCACAGTAATCGGGTATAATTTATGTGAAGATTCATTTTGTAACAAGCTAATGTCCCCACCCATCTCAGTTTGCATTGCATACGTTTTGTGCAGACTTTTTGAAAACTAGCATTGAAACCCTAAATCAGCTACCAAAGAACCTGGATTTAACTCTTTTAGACTTGTGAATACTGCAAATGTTCAGAACCAGGGTCACAAGATTGAAGAAGTGCATTAAATCAAAAGGAAGGTACCTTGAGAAGGACTACTGAAATGATCGTAAACAGTCTAGTAACTTTTTCTTTCAGCATTTACTATGGAACATTTGGAGTAGTCTTCATATGTATTTTTGTAAATGCCTAGATGTTGTATTTTTGAATTAAAGTGTTTCATTTTGTGACATTGGTTTCTTTTATGCTAGTTATTATTCTGTTGTAACCAGCAGTGTTGTTTTTTTTATACTGATTTCAGTGTATATATAGTCCACATATCAACACCGTCTTTACCACTGTTGGTAGCACAGCTGTTCTGCACCATTCCAGTACACCAGAATATGTTGAGGAGGTCAGTTTTTTAAATACTCGCTTTAACATATTATCAGAGTGAAGATGACTCAATTTCTTATATTAATACTTGATGCCAGCAAAGTTGTCTCATTTTTTTTTATATTCACATGTAACATGTATCTTGCCATGTTTAGATTAATGATTGATGAACGTTTTGTATAAACAAATATGATAAATTTCTCATGTTCACTTGAATGTGTATCTAGCCATGTTAAGATGAATGATTGATGAATGTTTTGTATAAACAAATATGATAAATTTCTCATGTTCACTTGAATGTGTATAAGTTCTGATGAAGGATTGATCAATGTTTTATGTACAAGCACAAGTATGTTACGATTTTAAATATGTTCCATCATTTTCATTGCTGTACTGCACACTTTTACCAAGTACAGTAGTCCCCCTCTTATGCGGCCACCCCTGCTGCACCGGGAAAGTGGCCTTATAAGACGGGTGGCCGTTCCAGAGGGGGGCTAAATTTATTATGAGAAGTACATGTATATGTAATGTACGTAGTAAGAAAGCTACATACTTCAAAACATTAAATATCTTTGTCTAAATGAAACATTATTCATTACAAGGTACAAGGTTCGTTTTGTTATAATAACAAATTTATTTCAACTGAATATACGTTACTATTTTATCTTTCTTGTCGTAAGTATGATATGCGAGCGGGAATTGTTGTCATGCACATTGCAAATGGATTCAAAAACGTCATTTACATCTTGGTACATACATAATTATGTTTCCATTTGCTCCATTTTCCCACTGCTGCTGAAAAACCTTTTTATCGGTTATGACTTTGTTTATTCAAATTATTTCAACATAAACTTGTCTTTTCGAGTCTTTCCTACATAAAATTGTTCTGCATTCCCCCCCCCCCCCCCCCGACGTCGTCGAGTAGAATAACCGACGACTTTCTTCTAAAATAATGTATCCGTTTGTGTGATGACATTTTAATGTTAGGTAATGTTTTATTCAGTTATTGCTGACTGTATGCGATTTAATTATGAAGACAAAACTTGTGTCGAGCGTATGAAATAAAGTCCTCGTAAAGGAATCCATTACGTGTGGTCACATGATTTTTCCGGTCTTTGTCTGATACCCTGTTGTTTTTTTAAGGTTCTCTGTGTGTGCCAATGTACATAATCTATTTTTAGGCTAAGCTCACCCTGTTATGATTATAACAATTACGTCTGGTTATAATCATCAAAGAGAAGAACTCGACATAGGTGTTAAACCCCAAACTCTATCATAACATTATTGAGCCCATTTCCTGTAAACATCGACTTTTACAGATAATGATATACAATAAATCTTTAGTCGACACTTTTAACGGCGACTTGACACTCGGAGACGTGTATCTACAATAGAGATAATCAAAATTGCTTACCTTACGTCAAGATTTGAATTAATTTTTGGTTCTGGATACATTTGAAGAAACAAAAGTAGCCGTTCATGAGGGGGACATTTTTCATTTTTTGTACTAAAATGCTGGCCGCTGGTCGCGTTAGACGGGTGGTTGCTCTTGAGGGGTACTTTTGAATACAAACTCGTCGGTGCCAAGGGATTCTGGCCATAAGAAGTGGGTGGCCGCTGGTCAGGGGGGCCGTTCAAGATGGGGACTACTGTATTGCCATGCTTTCCTGTTTCTCCCCCTCATGCTTCCTCCAGTGTCTTTAAGATTTCTTCACAAGTTTACATATAAATATTTTGTTTTGTTCAGGAAGATGTAAAAAGATTGAATTGCTGGAAAAGAGTATTGTTTACTTTTTTGTATATCTTGTTGCTTTAGTTTATGGGCTAGATTTGTTTTATTGCAGGTAAAAGTCTGCTTGCCTCCTGTACTGCATGAGCGTCACCATTTATTGTTCCGGTTTTATCACATCAGCTGTGAAGGCTCAAAGTCTGGTTTCAGCAGAAAGAAAGATGGGATTGAGACCCCAGTTGGATTCTCTTGGTTACCATTGATGCACCCTAGTGGCAGGTAGGAAATATAGCTGGGCGTCATTGACTACAATATCTCCATAATTCAGGATACATTATTGCTCAGGCATTCTTTACTGCAAATGGGAGTTTATTCTCGATCAGTTTCACTCACCATGATTTTAATTAATTTAATGTTCTTTTCTTTGCTCACATTAGAAATAGTTTTTGGAACATAGACAAAAAATATGTTCTTTTTAATATGCTGTTAGTATAATTTATTTAAAATGAAACATAACTTAACTACCTGGAGAAATGGAAATGTGAATGGACTGTCATCATTGCTTTCCTGCAGTACGACTCCAGTAATAGCAAAGTTTGTGTACAACCTTTAGGTTTATTCAGTATATCTCTAATCTCAGCCCATCTACAGGTAATTAATTGTGCAGCTTTTAATTAGGTAGTGTTTTGATCAATTAATCATTTTAATCAATTTTTGTTGAAAAGTATGCATGATGATTAATTTTGCAGTTAGTCTTGGCCACAAAACATTATTAATGATAAATAAAGACAGAAGACCATCCACTGATCCCTTTGATATCAGTATTCATGAAGTAAAAATTATTTCTGTAGCAAACCAAGTTATCTTAGTTTGTGTAATATAACAAAATTGGGTCTTGCATTGGGGTATTATTTGTGATATCACACAGAGGAAATTAGAGTTATACCACAACAGCTAATTTGACAATCTTATTATCACTGAAGAATATCAGAGACTCAACAGTTTAAATGAAGAATTTATCTCCTCTTGGATTCCTGGAATTTTTTTTTCCTTATTAGAGTCATTCTCTTTGTAAGTATGTTACACTACCAATTAGAAAGCCTTTTTAAGTTTTTGCAAAAAAAATTAAAGAAATAAACAGGCTAGCTTAACTGTTAAATCAATGTGGGGGTTGTGAAAATAAAATATTAATTCTAATCGATTTTCGTACCACAATCTTACACTGCAGGACATACCTACAACTATACTGTAGTATTTAGCAACCCACCCGGCAGTTTATATCCACACACCCCTAACCAAATTTTAAAATGAAAAGCCTGTAGGCTATAAAAAATGCTGAAAACTTTGCTCTTTCAGTCAATAGTTTATAATTTTAAACCTGACTGTTGCTCGTAGGTCCCTAACATTTTCATCATCACAGGAGTTTCTTTGCATGTTTTCACATTTGAGGACACATTTTTTCCATTTTGATTTTTTCAATTTAAAAAAAATAATATTCGAACCAGAAGTTATAAATACTGGATGTAGAAGATAGTGTTTACCATCTGTGTTATTTATGTTTTGTTCAAAGACCCCATTCCTTCTCGGAAAATGGACTTTTCTTGAAACTGCAAAATAACTATCTATGCCCATTGTTTACATTGGAAACTGAAATTTGAAGGAGATGGCATTGTTAGGGACCTTGTGCCAATATTCAGGTTAGAAATTATACATGAATGAATTAAATGAGTACATTTTGTGCATCCTTCAGTTTTTTTTTCATTTTAATTTCCTTGGCGGTGAATGCTTGAGGGGATTGTGTAATGAAAATAAGCCCCACCTCTCATGTGCCTGTAGTTTTGTCAGCTTAATAATCTTACGGTTAAGTATACAGGTAACAAATATTGCTAGTCCCATTTCATGTTAACGAGATTTTTAAACATAATTTCATGAATAATGAACTTGAGCATATGATAAAACATTCATTGCAATAATGTCCAAGGAAAATATGATACTACAGTGCTGACAACAAAGTTAAGGTGGCATATACAGCTATTTTAATTTGTTCTTTTTAAATGTTGTGTCCCCCAAATTTGAAGGGTGGGAGAATCAGTGTCGTCAGCTCATGGGGTACTATTTGCATCACTGTTATGGGTAATGATTTAATTTTTTAACTGGAGCCATAGCTAAACCTGAAGCTTTCTCTCTTTAGATTTTTGCTGATACACTGAATACTTTCACGTGTTGGTATTTTTCAGTGAAAAAATTGGATACTAGATAAAAACTTTAACTACCAACCTAGAGAAATTTTTTTCTCCCCTAATTACATTAACATTAGAAATATAGGTCTGCTACCTACTGAATCCATCTCTACTAAAAGACGAAAATTGGACTATTCTGTCATTATCATAAAGACAAAGAGCATTGGCTATTACCTCCCCTTGCCATTGATAGGTTTTGCTAGTTTTCAAGTTTCACTTCCATACTCAATATTATACGGAATAAGTCTCCTGTTAAATCCTTGTCTTTGTGTGTGAAGTTCAAGCCATTCATTCAAAATTTCGGATTTATTTGGACCAGTTCATTAATTAATTTATTTACACTGATTCATTAATTAATTTCACTAATTTGGATTCATTAATAGGTAGTATCCATTACTTTTTGGCAGATATTTTGTGAGTTTAACACTTTCTCAGGCTGTCATTTTGGACTTCATTGTACAACATGCTCTAATTGTTGCATATTGACTTTCAGGTTTTGTCAAGCTGTCTTTGGGCCTTGAGTGGCTGAGTGGTCTAAAGTGCTCACTGTTATGGATCACTGCCATCTCACCTTTGTGTGTGTTCAAGTCTCAGGCTTGGCTAATGTGGGTATGTGAGAATGCTTGAGGGTTGCTTCTCATGGGTCAGCGCTTTTTTCTGGGGTTTTCACGGGTTTTTCCTTTACCAGTTATACTGGCCGCCATATATAGCCTATCTTGTGTGAAAAAATGGCATATAACCCTTTAAAAACAACATCATGCTCTCTTTAGTTTGTGTACTCAGTTTATGAACGGTTTCATCAAATGAAATACTTAGTAAATTATTATCACACTGACATGTTAATTTATCTATGATATCAATTATTTTTTCATTTCAGAAACATATCTTTTAAAATTTATTTAGGGCAAGAAATTCAAGAAGGGAAAGACACAAATTCTACTCGGCATGTACCAAATGTACTTCTGCTTCTCCTTGCAGTATATGTGGTCAGAAACACCTGGTCAGCTATTCGGCAAATGTCAGCAAATGGTAAAGAGAAGAGGGGAAAATACATGCAAGATCAGTATGGATAAATAAGAATACAGAATCAGTTGGGAGACTTGGTTTCCAGGCCCCCCCCCCCCCCCAATCACCAAGTGTATGACTTCTACCACTATGACTTTGGCAGATTTGAAGGAGGAGAATGCAGATGTGTTGCAGTTGGATATGCCAGCAATATATGCACCGACTGGTTCAGGAGATGGTGACACAATTCCTAACTTCAGAATTTTGTAAAACTTTCTCATTCCATCTTTCCCTGAGGCAGATTATTGGATACAATGGATTGTTCCCCAGTTTTAGGTAGCCCAGTGGGATTAATTCTTGCTGCAACCCAAAGCTTGGCCTTTGAGCCTATAAAAACAGGTGAATGGGGTATTTTTGGGGTCCAGTGGTCTATGTAGTACTGTCTCACCCTCTGGAGCCATACCAGCCATGCGTCCAGTTGACCCATCCCATTCCAGATAACTTGGTGATGTGACCGTTTAGCCTGACATATGGCTTGAGGGAAGGAAGAAAGAGAGAGTGAGAGAGACTAATGATTGGAATCTGTCAACTAGCTCTGCTTGTGCATGTCTAACAACAATGCTGGTCATTCTCCAAGCTGACCAGCTGCATGCCTGGATGCGACAAAATTGCCTAGCAGAGCAAGCTATAACTATTTCAATGTCTGCCTACAAGATATTTGCGATGATCTATTTAGGGATGATGGTATTGCATTGTAGTTGCCCCAATGCTGCTTCCCAAGTGGAACCTTTTGAGGACCAAGAGTTTTTACATCTGAGCAGCAACCCTTCTCCAGGTGGAAAATGGAGAGGATGGAGTTTTGCTGTAAGACTGACATTAAAGAGGTATACCAGGTGTTTCCCAGCTTTAGAATGCCTTCTACCTCCTACCGCCCACATGACTATAAAGTCAAAGTGTAGGTGATCTGGAAAATACTTACGCTTTCTTTTCAGAAATCCAGGTTCCAGCTGTGTTCTCATCATTCTTATATGGACACATTCCACCATCCACCATATTGAAATTCAGATGTTGGGTAAGAATGTAATTGATGATAACAGATATAAATAATCATCTTCTTAACCTGATAGTGTGGTCACAGATCACATGACCATAGGCTGTGAGTCTCTAAGCTGGAGAATGGGTTATCGTTCACATGGTAAATCAAAGATTTATTTCAATGAAGGAAACTTGCAGTATTGGTAGGATGCTCAGCATCCCCTTCACCTGTTTCCTATATTCCTAATGTTAATGTGATCAGGGAATGTATTCAGTGGAGAAAGCAAATTTTATTGTAAATTATATTTCTAAAGAATACATACTCAAGCACATTACTTGAAGATCCTCCTAACCACCCTGTTGTTCTCCCAACTCGAAACAGCAGGCAATTGTTTTGTTTTTTTGTAGCAAAGGGAGGTAATGGGCAAGATTTTACTGCCCTTTATATATTTTATTGACAGAAAAGACAAAGTTTCATCTTTTAATAGGGCTGGATTTAGGTGCTAGCAGGTTTATTTTCATATTGTTATTGTGATCTGGTAAGTATTTTCAGAGAAACATCATTAACTTTAAAATCTGCTTCTTTTGACTGGCTTGATTTATTCATACAGCCCTATTAACAATTCAACCATCGGATGATCTTTTTTTAATTTCAGGATCAACTTTGGTGAGGTTGCTCTCCCAGTTTCCACAAATCTCCCTCCCAGATACCTAACCTTTGACCCCTTGGTATCATCCAGATCTGTAAGTCAACTGTACTGGACAAGCACAGTGAATTTACTTTTATTTGTGCTATATTAATTTTAATAAATACCATAAACACTACTAACTGCAACAGAATAAACACTGATCCAACTGCAGAGTTAATAGGACTGCTATCCTTTACTCGACTAATTTAATTAAGTTCAATAAAGAATTATCATATTATCTATAATTATACCCATGACAACAATCATTTCAGACATCTCAGACAATGTGACCAATATTCACGCTTTATTTATTTTTATTAATTGTGTAATTAACTTTTTTTGGGGTAGCTCTGTTTAAGATAGAATTATCAAGCCAGATGTTTGTCTCTTTATTAGCACTGCACCCTTACCACAAAGGAAGGTTACTGTGACCTATACTTACATTTTACTGGCCAGGTTTCAGTCATTTTTTTTTCTTCTAATTATTAGCTCATGACCAGATAGGACTTTTTCACCTGTATATTATACTGTTGTTATACCTGGATTCATGAAAGTTGGAAAGTCGAGGCATCTTGAATAAGTACTACACTTGCATCACAAAAGTAGATCACTGTCATATTTCATGCTTCACAGAAGTTGCTTAAATTGTGTGTTTTAAAGTTTTTTGCTCAATCTCTGTTCATGCTAGAGTAATCAAACTAGATGATTTATGCATCTTTTAGCACCACATCCTTAGTTATGTTTTTGCATTTAGCTTATGACTAAATAAGTTTTCAGAACCTTTTGGATATATGTATATACTATTTTATCTATGTTCATTTAAGTTGGTGAAGGGATACATCTTGAGGAATACTATTCTCTCATCACAAAACTAAATCACTGTGACCCATACTTGATGCTGCACTGCTTTGGTTTCAGTTACAAGCACTTTTTATGCCCTAATTATCAAACTTGGTGATCGTGTGCATCCATATTTGCAAAAGAAGGTCATTGTGACCTACCTTTAAGATTTTATCATGCATTTAGCTCCTAATCATGTTGGTGTTTCATCTACAGTATCGTTTCAGGATTAATGACAAGAATGCATCTTGATAAGTACATGTAAATCTAAGTTACTGTGACCTTTATTTCACATTTCACTGACTTGGGTTCAATTTGACATACTTTCTATTCATGCTGTACACCTTAAATAAGGTGATTTCTTTTGGTGTCACACCCATACCTACGACAGTCATATTTTAAATTGCTGTATTTAGCTCATAGCCACACAGGTTGTTATCAGCATTCTTAGTGTATACTATCCTATATAAAATAATGAAACTTTGGGATGCATTGGTATTCCATCCTCAGTAGTTGTAGATTGTATTGACCATACTGTATGCATCACTGACTTGGGTTAAAGTTCATTTCTCAGGATTTGTTGATGACATGCATCTCTGTTACTATCATACCTTTTCAACAAAAGAGGTTCTTTGTGACCTTTATTTCATCTTTTACTTACCATGACCAAGCTTTTCCATTTAGTTCATGACCACTTGAGCTTTTGGCTTGTTACATGCATACCATTCTACCAAGAATCATAAATAGATGCATCTTAAAAAGTACTCTTTCCATATTTTTTCAATTGAAGTTTCAATGATATATATCTCATGATCTATCATTTTGTTAAAATTTCTTACTAAACGTTTTGTTGGTGCTGTTTATTCTGTTTTCAGTCAAGAAACTTAACAAATGGATGCAAATCTGTTACTATAATGCCCATAAAACCAAAGAATGCCACAGTGCATTTTTTCTTTACCGATGTGAGCTAAATATTTGTGTTTATAATGATGTTTCATCCCTGCTTAAACTATACATCCTACCAAACAAAGCAGTTGTGAAAAAGGATTAAATATCTCTTCAATGGTAAAATTTCCATATTAATATTGTTTAATATGAAATGTGAGTTCAACAGCTTAACCCAGTATCATACATGTCAAGGGGTATATGTACTGGGTGAATGGACTGCATGCTTTTCATGAAATGCTCATCTTTAGTTAATCAGTATCTTGGTTAATGCATAACAGGGTTACTTAAGGCTTGTAACTCACATCCAGTAATAGCTGTATTCAAAAGTTGAACAATAATACGTTTTTCAAGCAACACTATAAATAATAATTTAAAAAAAAATAATGCTAGAAAAATAGCATGAATTGTTTTTTTAATCAGCTTATTACATCTACTTGGATATGATCGAGATGAGTGTTTTATTTAATTCTGTGTGGGTGTGTTGGTAGGTTGTTTAACAATAAAGTGCCAGTCATTAGTTCAAATCTTAAATTTTAAATTGATTACAAGTTCAGATGAAAAAGATATTTAGTTGGAAAAGGGACTAAGATCACTTTAGTTTGAATTTATTTCCTGCATGCTAATATTTACAATGGCTACTGGAAATTACTTAAAGTAGAGATGAACTATGGAATCGCTGGTTTTTCTTGCATAGGACATGGAATCATGGACATTGTCAAACTGAATCCTATTTCAGATATCAGCAATCAGCATGGAGGTTTTCATGCAATTTATTCTTAGCAAAAAAAATCAAAATATCACTCTACCTCAGAAATTGTAAACAGGTATTGTAAAGTCTGCAGTTGTCATTCCATCCATTGTAGGTTTATGCTTCATAGGAAATGTGGAGATTTATGTCTCGTGTAAATAAACTGATGCCATCACATTTTCTTGCATGATTAAATTTGAGTTAATCATCAACATTAGCAACATAAAATTTTAATGACTTACAGACCCTGAAACAGGTAATTTTATCAAATATTTATTTGGTCTGCATCTCATTTGCATTTTGTTTCTGTTCCCTTTGCATTAAATTAATGTTTGCATTTTATCTGTTTCCTCATGAGCTTTGACAGTAAAGATCTTTGTCCAGAACAACTAATACGATGTCTTATTTCCATTATTACAAGTTTATGATTGCTACTTTTAAAAAACTTTAGAGAGGATTGCCGCCAAGCATAAAACATTCATCCAAAGGTCAGGTTGGTCCTAATTAGATATGGTACTGCTCAGATACCCATGGTTATCACAGCTTTTATTTGAAAATCTTATTGCTACTAGTTATAAATTGATGTTTTCATGAAAAGACCAGTGTTGTCTGGTTAGTACTAAATGAAAATGGTGCTGATGTGACATACACTATGGCTTTCATGTTATTGTGGTCATATAGAAAATCATCGCATACTTCTGAATATATGGTGATATTGACATAGGGTTTTCACCATAAGATTTCTCATGATGTCTAGTTCTTCCTTAATGAAAATGGTGCTGATGTAACATCCACTATGGCGTTCATGACATTGTCAGATTTCTCACGATGTCTAGTTGATCCTTAATGAAAATGGTGCTGATGTAACATCCACTATGGCATTCATGTCATTGTCAGATTTCTCACGATGTTAAGTTGATCCTTAATGAAAATTGTGCTGATCTTACCTCCATCATTGTGACCATCTTGAAATCTTTTTGAAACTATTCCTGAATATATGGTCATAACAGGATAGGATTCTGGCCTAATGATTAATTATGATGTCTGGCTGGTAACTAAATTTGAAATGATGCAAATCTGGTATCCTGTATAGTGATGATGGCAGCCATCTTGCAAATCTTGTTGATGCTGCTACTCCTAAATGAAATGTCAAATCCAACATGAGATTTGACCAGAAGACCTGGTGTAGTATTCAGTTGACCTTAAGTGAAACTGATGCTGATGTTGATCCATCATCCAAAATTTTCTGCCATGTTAGCTGTTTTGATAATCTTGTTATTTCCAATTTTCGTCCCAGTATGGGCACAAGATGGTTTCAGTACTCAAGAAGAAATGGTGTTTGGATGCTGGAAATTTTGTTTTGTCCATTTGAGGGACAGTTGTTCATTTATAGTTTCCAAAATGCAATCAAATTTTGTGTTTATTGCATTTTTTCCTTTCAGTTTTCCTTGTTTTGAATGGAATGGGAAAGGTATTTACTGTAGTCTGGTTTTCCACATAGTTTTCATATTATTAAAGTGCATTAAAGGGACAGAACTCTAGCTTTCATTCATTGTCTCATGAATGAGTATTCAAGGGAGAGCGTTCATATCATGTTTTTTTTTTTTTAAAGGGATAGAACTCTAGATTTCATACCTTGTCTTATTAAAGAGTATTAAAGGGATAGAACTCAAGCTTTCGTGGAGACAGTTTCACAAATTGCCCCTGGCAAATTTCTTAACTTAAGACTATGGTGTCACTTTTTGAGCTATTGTTGTGTAATGATTAAAGATATGGATATATTGTGAATTTGGTGTTTTCAGCTTGTGTTGTTCTTAAAATTGATGTGAGGCATGTACCCCTCATGTAATCACTGCACAGTATGTAGCCAGTGCAATACAAATAGTTGGTTAGGAAGCAGATCTAGCCACTTATAGCAATAGACAAATTGGTTCAAGGCAGGTAGAATATCTCAAACACTGCCTGTATGACAACCATTTTGAATTGCATCAAGCTATTAAATCAAAATTATGTAGACATCTTACAAATGAAATTGGGTAGAGAGGCATATTTTTGTAAAAAATTGAAACTAAAGAATTTATTTTATGAAAATATTATGTTTCACTTTCAAACTTTGTTTTTGCAGTCAGTTGTACCTGATCTGAAACTTATTGAGGGAGGAAAGCCATTGTTCAAAGTAAAACTGCTTCTCAGGTCAACAGTTCATACAAAGGTATAATACAACTACACAATTTACCTACTCATATTTCAGAGAAATGTTTATGCTTTTTTATGCCAATATAAAGATTTTATGAATCATCCAGGGACCATAAACCTGCCATAGTATGAAAGATGAGGGTTTCAAACTACTGGAGTTTGTTTATGCTAGAACCTTTAACATTTGAAGATTGACACATCTTTTCTCTTGGTATGTTCTGCAGTTGAGCATAATCACACAGCAGAGCATAATTGTACAGTAGAGGATAATCATACACCAGAGTATAATTCTACAGTAGAGCATAAACAAACAGAGCATAATTTTACAGTAGAGCATAATTTTACAGCACATTTGTTTGGTAGAGCATAATATGGCAGAGTACAATTGTACAGTGCATCAAGCAGTGCCAATCTAATTATAGATTCTGATCTACTAGTGCATCAAGCAATGCCAATCTAATTATAGATTCTGATCTGCTAGTGCATCAAGCAATGCCAATCTAATTATAGATTCCTATCTAGTGCATCAAGCATTGCCAATCTATTTATAGATTCTGATCTACTAGTGCATCAAGCAATGCCAATCTAATTATAGATTCTGATCTGCTAGTGCATCAAGCAATGCCAATCTAATTATAGATTCCTATCTAGTGCATCAAGCAATGCCAATCTAATTATAGATTCTGATCTGCTGGTACATCAAGCAATGCCAGTCTAATTATAGATTCTGATCTGCTGGTACATCAAGCAATGCCAATCTAATTATAGATTCTGATCTGCTGGTACATCAAGCAATGCCAATCTAATTATAGATTCTGATCTGCTGGTACATCAAGCAGTGCCAGGTCTTAATATAGATTATGATATGTAGGGATATCAGATGATACAGATTTATATATGATATGTAGGGCATCAGGTAATGGCAGATTTATTATTGACTTTTGGCAGTAAGGTATATGATATACATGGTTAAATTTGTTTGGTGTATTTCAGACAACACATAGCAGGTTATATTTTGCTCAGAAAATCAGAGTAAAAATTGATACACACACACTAGTGTTCAACTGGCCAAATCTGAGCCAGACTAGAACCAACATTCACCTCTGTTCACGGGTCTTTTACTATGCCCAATATCTATATGCAGGTGATTTCTATTCCAGGACCAGCACCTCCACAACTTCTTTTTTCACTGCCAAAAACTGCTGTCCACCAGTTCTCCTAGTGTAGACACAGAAATTATCAACAAGCTCAAGGTAATTTTTACAAAATTTCCTTCACAATGATACAGTCTTTACATCTTTAATGTTCCTGTTAGGGCTGGATAAATCCCTATGAGTTTAATTTAAGATCGTACAAACACATTTCTGCAAGGTGCTTGCCTATGGGCATGTCAGTGAAACTGAAATTGTGAGAGGTCATGATCAGTTTCAAAAGTATTGTGTATTGCAAGCCAGAGTACATACATCAGATATTTATTAAATTGTTGTATATACCTAAACCATTTGTTGCATAATTGCCTTCAATTTAATTAAGTTATCAATCATTATTTCATATAATGAACTGTCAGAATCTGTCACTTCCATTGTTTAATTATTGTAAAAGTCTCATTATTTCCCAGGCATGTGTGAATGCCTAGTATTTAAAGTTTTATTTTGACAAGTGCAGAATAATTATTTAAATTTTTAACTTGCTGTCAGTTGCAGTTTAGTCATGATATTTGTAAGTATAATGGATTTACTAAGTTTAAAATCTCAGCCTAGTCAAAGACAATTTCCTCCTTAATTAATCTGCTGACTAATGAAAAACTGCCTGGCCAACTTTTGGGTCTAATTAAATGTAAATTCTTGCTAATTCTCAAAAGTCAGTTTGTCGAATTGTTTTGATGCATTTAGATTTAAAAGGATTGGGTGACATAACTCATTTTATTTATGTTATAGGTGTGTTGGGAAAGAAGTGTGATATGTCTCTAATGTTTAGTCATATAAATATCTATATAGGTATGTTTGGTATACATTTGTCATTCATGAGTCATTTTTACCATTCATCGTTTACATAAGAGACCATGAGTATCATATGTGCTATAGGGCAAATAACTACATAGATAAAAATGTGATCCCAAATCATTCAGGTGTGCCAATAAATAAATCATGATGAAATGTCTCATTTCCAAATCCAGCTTTCTTTGTTCTTTATGAACTTTTGAGCTACCTAACCTTGCTTTTGTAACTTAATATTCATTCTGTTCTCCAGCTCACCACCTATTGATTCAAACCCTTTTTAAAAATCTCATCTGCATATCTATCTACAAATACACTATTCTATTACTATATGTTTTAGATATGTTTAATTATTGCCATTAGTATATTTGTTAAAATCACCCCCCCCCCCCCCCAATATAATTTGAAAACAAGATATGATGTTTGTTTGTAGAAGAAATATATCATAACTTCAGGTAAACGTTGTCTATAATATTTTTGCAGGGGCTTACTTTTCAGTGTTTGTTGTAATATTATGCTGTAATATTTCTGGGCAGCTCATATATCCTAAGGGCAAGTTTAATTCTCCAGTCAGCCAGCCATGGAGCTTGCTGACTTTTATCAAATTTGTCCAGCTCAATCCATGTTCTGATCATTATAATACAGCTCTTGTGTTTCTACTGTTAAATATTCTTCAGACTTGACACGTGTAGTTTTGTTATGAGTTTGGAGTTGACCATGTCCAAATTCACGATCACTTTGCACCTGACTAGAGATGTTGTTTTTATTTTGTAAACAAATAATACATAATATTTCTCAAGGAGTGGATTAAATATGAGTATAATTATCAATATAGGTAAACATGTTTATTTCGGTCTTGCTCAAGGATAGTGGAATTCCCCTATGAAGAATCTGTTGTACCTGATCTTTCCATGTTCTGTCTTATAATTTTAGTAAAATATTTTAATTGTTTACAAATGATAGTTTTCTGGAAATGAACTTTGGACCTTTATCCTGACCCTACTGATATGTCTTTGTTTTCTATATTCTTATTAATTCTTGTGATAACACCAGAAGCAGAATCATTTGTATTGTTGTAGTCATATCTTATTTTGGGGTGGAATTAATTAGTCAAATTATTATTCTCTGAAATTAGAAAATACTCAGTAATATTCTTGGACAGAAACATTAATTTGGAATTATTGTGAATTCAGACAAGATCACAGATAATATACCAGTAAATCTGTTTCACTGTAGTATTTTTAGGAATTATCAGTAGAACAAACAACATGGACTCAAATCTGCTATTGCATAATGCGCTGGCATAGCAGGCTCATGTTGTTTGTAGTTGGACTCGACTTGTAAATGGGTATGGTCTGTATTCATGTTATTGAGTAAGGTCTGTGGTCATGTTATTATGTATGGTCAGTATTCATGTTATTATGTATGGACAGTATTCTTGTTATTGAGTATGGTCAGTATTCATGTTATTGAGTATGGTCTGTAATCATGTTATTATGTATGGACAGTATTCATGTTATTGAGTATGGTCTGTATTCATATTATTGAGTATGGTCAGTATTCATGTTATTATGTATGGACAGTATTCATGTTATTGAGTATGGCCTGTAATCATGTTATTGAGTATGGCCTGTATTCATGTTATTGAGTATGGTCAGTATTCATGTTATTATGTATGGATAGTATTCATGTTATTGAGTATGGTCTGTAATCATGTTATTGAGTATGGTCAGTATTCATGTTATTGAGTATGGTCTGTAATCATGTTATTGAGTATGGTCTGTATTCATGTTATTGAGTATGGTTGTAATCGTGTTATTGAATATGGTCTGTGTTTATGTTATTGAGTATGGTCTGTAATCATGTTATTGAGTATGGTCTGTAATCATGTTATTGAGTATGGTCTGTAATCATGTTATTGAGTATGGTCTGTGTATATGTTATTGAGTATGGTCTGTAATCATGTTATTGAGTATGGTCTGTGTTTATGTTATTGAGTATGATCTGTAATCATGTTATTGAGTATGGTCTGTGTTTATGTTATTGAGTATGATCTGTAATCATGTTATTGAGTATGGTCTATGTTTATGTTATTGAGTATGGTCTGTAATCATGTTATTGAGTATGGTCTGTATTTATGTTATTGAGTATGGTCTGTATGCATGTTATTGAGTATGGTCTGTGTTTATGTTATCAAGCTGTACACATGATGCAACAATGATCTGTTCAATTTTAATTAAAGTATTTAACTGGTCCCAAGGGTTTGTTCTGAAAAGGTATGTTTGTGGAGATAAATTTGAAGGTTTTATGTAAAATTACCTTTTTGTTGTTGCCTATATTCATGAGAAGTGGTTGTTTTGTGTTCACTAAATGATGATTCTTGTTTTAATTAATGTTTTTGTAGCAACCATGCATCTAAAAAAAAACTGGTAACCATGAAAGATAGCGAATTCATAGTAATTAAAATAAATTTAATATTTGACTCGAGGTCAGCTGAATGGAATTTAATAGTTTTAATTTATTATAATTAATAATCTAGTTTATTTTAGAAAGCTTTAGTGTTTTGTATTGTATATCTCTGGCTTTTTGCTAAGAGAGTTCATATTTTGTTTGTACCCAGTGATAGAGTTTATATCTTGTTTGTGTCCAGTGATAGAGTTCATATCTTGTTTGTGTCCAGTGATAGAGTTTATATCTTGTTTGTGCCCAGTGATAGAGTTTATATTTGTTTGTGCCCAGTGATAGAGTTTATATCTTGTTTGTGTCCAGTGATAGAGTTTATATCTTGTTTGTGCCCAGTGATAGAGTTTATATTTGTTTGTGCCCAGTGATAGAGTTTATATCTTGTTTGTGTCCAGTGATAGAGTTTATATCTTGTTTGTGCCCAGTGAATAGAGTTTATATCTTGTTTGTGCCCAGTGATAGAGTTCATATCTTGTTTGTGTCCAGTGAAAGAGTTCATATCTTGTTTGTGCCCAGTGAATAGAGTTTATATCTTGTCTGTGTCCTGTGAATAGAGTTTATATCTTGTGTGTGTCCTATGATAGAGTTTATATTTTGTGTGTGTCTTTTGATAGAGTTTATATTTTGTGTGTGTCTTGTGGTAGAGTTTATATCTTGTTTGTTGCCAAAACATCTGTCCATAACCATGTATCCAGTTAAATGACTAACTTACATGTTTTAACATACGCAATCAATTACAACATGGTCACACAGGTATACTCTTTCCAGTTTTCAGAAAAATATACCTCACAAAATTAAATATGATAAATACAAACATTGACAGCACAATAGCTCATTTGTTTGAAGCAGATAAATGAATGCCAATTTTAGGCAGGTAAATGGATGCCGATTTTAGTCAGGTAAATGTATGCCAGCATTAGTCAGGTAAATGTTTGCCAGTATTAGTCAGGTAAATGGATGCCAATTTTAGTGAGAAGGATCAGTTTATAGCAGATGATGGCAAACATGGAAATTCAATTGCAACTCTGTCTTTTTTAAGAGTCATTCTTGGTAATTTTCTGTGAGGTATTGTTGGTAAAGATGGTACAGTTAGATTTCACTAGTTCATAAACTATATCAATGAAAATCTTTATTAACATGGAAAACCTAATACCAGTCATGTCCATAATGCAGTGCGGGAAATTACCTACAAAGAATTGTGTAGTCAAAGCTGTAGTTATCATTTTTAAATATGGTGATTATTTCTTGTGAAAACTGGAAGCGTATACCTGCTAGACCATGTTGAAATGGGCTTTGACCTTGTCAGATTGGATTACAAATGTGCAAATCAGTTTATATTTGATCTATAATGATTATTCAAGATTCAAAAAAGAATTTGTTTAGCATACCAACTGAAAACTTTCTATTCTAATTACTACTCATATTAGTTTATGTAAAGAACTAAAAAAAAAATATTAGTCGTCTGCCATTTTGGAGAGTAATTGATGAGTCAATGCAAGTTAACGGCCTAAAAATCATTCCTCGAGATCGACTTAATTCCCCTATTACCAATGATTTGATTTTAAGCTTGAAAGTCTGTTTCATGTGTTTGAGATTTTGAAAATTTGAAACGGTCAATAGACACTTTATTGGAAACAAAAACAATATATATATATATATATATATATATATATATATATATATAAACATAATTGTATGGCATGCTTCAATGTAGAAAGTGGCAAGACAAACTTTATCAGATAATAACCATTTAATAAGCTTTTGTGGTTGAATATTCAGACTATATTGGAATAAATGTTATGATTGTTGTGATTATTGGAGCTTTTACACATTCTCTCAGACTGAATGCTCAGTACAGGATAGCATGGAGCTGCAGTATTTACTGAACTATGTGAAGGTAGGTAGAGAGCCAGCTTAAACTGTGTGGTAGCCATTTTGTGCACTAACAATAACAACATGGAATGTTTTCAAGAATTATTAAAAACAATATTGACTTTCTCATTACTGAGTAAAAACCATATAATTCAGCTCAAATTTGTCATTATTAGCATTATTAGGAAATAACTTACTTTTCAGCTCTTACTACAGAATATTCAGACCATTAAACAAAGCATACAACCATACATTTTGATTTTGAATTCTCAGTCTGGAGTAAAATCTATCACAAACTGTTCAGCTATGCTCTGTGAAGAAAAGCTTGATTTTCAGTTTACTTATCATAGATATTGCAATTAAGTACCATTAAATAAAATAAAGTTAAAAATATTCCTATATTTAGCACAAGAATGTGAATTATTATTGATCTACCAAAAGATAAATGAAAATGACGTTTTTAAGAATGCCAGTCTGTAAGACTGCAGATGTTTGAAGAACAAATAATGAGAAAGTTATAATAAGTTGTAAATACTGTAACTGCAATAACTTAATTACTTTGATAGTTTCTTAACTTGGACTGTCCTTAATGTTAAATGTTTTGTTAAATTGGAGATTTATCCTTCTTGCATTATAAAACAATCTATTTGATGATTTGTTTTCATTTTCCATGTTTTGTGGCACACCTTGTTTGCACCATGAATTCTTAATACAGTGTTGACTAATTTTTCGCACATTCAGATTTTTCACACACATTCAGTGGATAAAAAATATAATTATTTCTTGTCTTCTGTATTTCGGTTCAAGAAACTTTTTATTCTATATTGTAATCTCTATACCTGTCCAACCTTCCAGCCATACTTCTGTTCTTCATAGAACCTTGTGTTTTTGGATTGATGTGAATTTTGGTAAACATTTAAGTATCATCACCTGAAGATATTGTATAATCAAGAAATCATATTTCTCCCATATTTTGTTATAAGAGTTATTTCCCTTTCTGGCTTGTAGCTGAATGCTGTGCATGACAAAATCTTGCATTTGATATTACATTTTACAGTGGAATGCTGTTAAACTTGATAAATGTTCAACATCTGAAGATGTTCATTTTGACAAATCACCTTGGTCATCAGTTTTTTTTCTCTTTTGACATGTAGCTGAATGCAAAATCTTTCAGTTGGTCTCACAAGTTAGAAAATTCTGTGAAATTTGGTAAATGTTATGGTCAACATATGAAGATGTGCATTTTGACAAATCACTTTTATCCTCACAGTTATTTCCCTTTTTTATTTTGTAGCTGAATGCAGTGCATGGCAGAATTTTGTAGCTTCTCTCGTAGTTTCATTGGAATTCTGTGAAATTTGATAAATACTATGGTCAGCATCTGAAGATGTACGTTTTGACAAATCACTTTGCTTTAGAGTTTGTGTGCAATGTGAACACTGTCTTATAATGTTTGATGGATCACTGTGAAATTTGGTACATATTAGTCTGAAGAATCATGCATCAATGTATGACAGAATCTTAGGAACAAGACTAATCTAGCAGATTTCAGTGAATCACCTTGAAATGGAAAGATGTACATATTGACAAGTCTCCTGTGTTATTCTTGGAGTTATTGCCCATTCTTTCCTCTGGAGCTTGGTGTAATCTTTGAATGTAACTAATTTCTTGCTCAGATACATTACTGTATTTACTAACTTTTTATTTCAATTCTAAATGCAGATAATGTAGACCTTGATTGGATGTTTCATAATGCACTGGCAGACCAGGGTCTATGTTGTTTGTTCTTTTGATCACTCCTAACAAGCTGCATAGATCCAGAACTGCTGGTGCATTATGTTGTTGTTGTTGTAGGGTTTAACGCCATTTTTCAGCACACGTTAGGCTATATATGGCAGCCATTATTAATGGTGGAGGAAGAACCTGGGAAAATCCCTGGAAGAACCACTGACTTCATGAATCCTGCAGTCTAAAGCATATTTTTTTCCAACGAACATGCTAAATGTCATCTATCTAGTTGGAAGCAAGTGATTGGATAGAGGAATTGGTGCCAAATTCCATATGTACTTCAATTATGGCTGCTGGTGCTATGAAGCATGATCTTTTTAGAACCTCACAAAACTGATTGCAACATATCGCATTTCACAATTTGTGCAAGTTTAAGTAGTAACTGGCACAGAAGAGGTTCACTCCAGAGCTGTATTTCTGTCTGCTGCTAGCTCTACTCATAGAAAAGAATTGATATATGTCTACTTCATTTTAATTACACTTTTAATATCATCTCAGTCCAGATATATGAATTCAGTGAAATAATTATCTTTTATTATATGCCATTGATGTCAACTTACAGAGTTCCTGCATCCTCAAAATGACCCAAAATCCTGAATCTCAGTCTGCATTTAAGTGTAGCGGCCAGAGAAACAGGAAGGGCCCCCAACCCCACCAGAGCATGCAAGTTTTGAAAACTGTCCCATGAATTTTTTTCTGAGAAATCAGTTTACATGTGTCAATGGTGACAAAAAGCAAGAATATTAATATTGCTCCCATTGTAGTTTCTCTACCCACCAGCCTCCATCACCTAAAAAATGAAGCCTGCTCATGCCACCCCATTACAGGTCACAATAGCAGAAGAACTCTTAACACTTCAACAAAGAATGGGAAAGACCTTGCCTAACTGTTCATGGGTCTTTCAAATCATCTCAGGTGGGTGTGGCAGTCTTCAGATCATGTTCATTACCCCTGGCAAGGATTCCCATTGCTAAGGTTATACCAAGAGACCCATTCAGAGCTGACCTGCTGTCAAGGGTTCCCTTTGCTAAGTTATTCCAAGAGACCCAATCAGAGCTGACCTTCTGCTGTCAAGGGTTCCCTTTGCTTCAGTCATACTGAAACCCATTCAGAGCTGACCTTCTGCTGTCAAGGGTTCCCTTTGCTAAGTTATTCCAAGAGACCCATCAGAGCTGACCTTCTGCTGTCAAGGGTTCCCTTTGTTTCAGTCATACTGAAACCCATTCAGAGCTGACCTTCTGCTGTCAAGGGTTCCCTTTGCTAAGTTATTCCAAGAGACCCATCAGAGCTGACCTTCTGCTGTCAAGGGTTGCCTTTGCTAAGTTATTCCAAGAGACCCAATCAGAGCTGACCTTCTGCTGTCAAGGGTTCCCTTTGCTTCAGTCATACTGAGACCCATTCAGAGCTGACCTTCTGCTGTTAAGGGTTCCCTTTGCTAAGTTATTCCAAGAGACCCATCAGAGCTGACCTTCTGCTGTCAAGGGTTCCCTTTGCTTCAGTCATACTGAGACCCATTCAGAGCTGACCTTCTGCTGTCAAGGGTTCCCTTTGCTAAGTTATTCCAAGAGACCCAATCAGAGCTGACATTCTGCTGTCTAGGGTTTCCTTTGCTAAAGTCATACCAAGAGACTCATTCAGAACTGACATTCTACTTTCAAGGGTTAGCTTTGCTATTAAAACCAAGAGACCCATTCAGAACTGACATTCTGCTGTCAAGGGTTCCTTTTGCTACATTCATACCAAGAGATCCATTCAAAGCTGACATTCTGCTGCAAGAGACAGGTGACCTCAGTTGGTCGAGATTGTTCAAAACATAAATTCACTAGGATTTCCCTCCTAGGGCCAACAGCATACTTGTGCTGGCCATTTCATTTTGGAACCATGGATTAGAATAGAGGCACTAAGACTGGTTCTCCATTGTTCTTAACAACAGTCCCTGTATTTTCCTGATAATTATAGAATTGTGTTGAACTGAAGAGCCACTTCCACATTTAAGCATATGTCAGATCTGCAGTGGTAAATTACATCAGATTGCAAGGGGAATCAAATCCTCAGATATCTGCCAGCTGGTCTTGGACTCATCTAAATTAAACCAAATTCTCTGTCTTCACCTACTGGTATTCAGATGAATAAATACTTTTTGGGGTTGAACATTTGATGATCTGTATGTGGATAGGTGGAATGCAAAGCTACCCCACCAGGGCAATTTAAACTCTTTCCATGAAGTGGAATAGTCAGTATGCATACATCTCCCTCCAACCCTCCTGATTTCCTAAGTCATGCAGAAAATGACAAAATCAGAGTGCTGACTGGTCCTGATTGCTTTATTCAGTGCAAGTCGTTTTTTTAGATAAATGATCTATTCAACTTGACAATAGAATTGGTATGGAAAATTTTGGTTCTTCCCAACTTGTTTAAGTAACCTCATATTTTTGTGTTTCATATAAATCATAATTGTTGAACCTGCATGCTTGGGTCATGTTGCACAACCCCTTGTGTGAGAGCAACTATCAAAATTAATAGTATTATTAATGTTCCTTTATGAAAATTATTTGCTAACAGATTGAAAACGGAAGTCAAGAAAAATAAAGTGCATTTTTTTGCCTCATTTTGTTATTGATTTTTTTCCCAAGCACTTTTGATACTAATCAGTATAAAACCACATTAGAAGACTAATACTGTCTACATAGGATTTATATTTGCCAGTGTAGAAAAGTAATACTGTCACCATAGGATTTATACTTACCAGTATAAAAATGTAATACTGTCACCATATGTGGAAAAGGTAATACTGTCAGCATAGGATTTATACTTGCCAGTGTAGAAAATATAATAGTCACTATACATTTTATACTTGCCAGTGTAGAAAAGTAATACTGTCACCATAGGATTTATACTTACCAGTATAAAAATGTATTACTGTCACCATAGGATTTATACTTGTCAGTGTAAAAAAAGTAATACTGTCACCATAGGATTTATACTTGCCAGTGTAAAATAGTAATACTGACACCATATGATTTATACTTGCCAGTGTAAAAAAGTAATACTATCACCATAGGATTTATACTTACCAGTATAAAAATGTAATACTGACACCATATGATTTATACTTGCCAGTGTAAAAAAGTAATACTGTCACCATAGGATTTATACTTACCAGTATAAAAATGTAATACTGTCACCATAGGATTTATACTTGTCAGTGTAAAAAAGTAATACTGTCACCATAGGATTTATACTTGCCAGTGTAGAAAAGTGATACTGTCACCATAGGATTTATATTTGCTAGTATAAAATAGTAATACTGACACCATATGATTTATACTTGCCAGTGTAAAAAAGTAATACTGTCACCATAGGATTTATATTTGCCAGTGTAAAAAAGTAATGCTGTCACCATAGGATTTATGTTTGCCAGTATAAGAAAGCAATACTGTCACCATAGGATTTATATTTGACAGTATGAAAAAGGAATACTGTCACCATAGGATTTATATTTGCCAGTATAAAAAAGTAATACTGACACCATATGATTTATACTTGCAAGTGACCACTTAAGTGGCCTAGTGGTTAGAGCATCTGTCTTGGATGCAGATGGTCATGGGTTCAATCCCTGGTTGAGTCATACCAATGACTTACAGAAATGGTACTAACAGCTGCCTCACTTTGCACTCAGCATTAAGAGGTTAGTGTTTGGACTGGTCTGTATGGTGTCAGGATAATGTGACTGGCATGATGCCTCATTGTTAGACATCACTATTAACTGTCACACTGTAGACATTGTAGCGATATTACTGAATTTGTTTTAAAGCTATGTTAAAAATCCTAATCTCACACACAAGTTATATTGTCACAATTGTATTTATACTAACCAGTGTGAATCACATCAGAAACTAATACTGTCAACACATTAATCACATCAGAAAGGTGATACCATCATCATTGGATTTATGGGACTAATTGGTAGAAATTCAAGCTAAATCTACTAATCATCAACCAAAAGATCTTATGAGATGGCGTCTTGTCCATCACTGGTCCATTGATCTGCTAGCACAAGTTTGTTATTGCTACAGTGCCACCTATATGGTCACCATAGCAACCGTTTTGATTTTTTTTTTTAACCAATGCTATACACAGGTGAAAAGCAATTTTGTTATGGGGTCTTTCTAAGAAGACTTATTGTGATACCCAGTTTGTCCATTGAAAAACTGATGGTAATCTGACCTCAAAATTTAGCTGCCATGGCAGCTGTCTTTAAATCTTGTTATTGCTACTCCTCTTAAATGGAAGAAAAAAACAATATCAAAATGGGTTTTCCATTAGAAAGTTTCAAATGGTATCAGGTTGATATGAATTAAAAAGATACCAGTCTAACATGGTGGCCAGCTTGAAAATCTCATTGTTCTCCAGAATGAATGGTGATATTCACATTGGGTTTCACCAAACGACTTCTTATGATATCAATTTAGTCCTAAATATTATATGAAATTTGAATGCAACAATGTCTATCTTTCCTGATTTTACATCCAATATGGCTGCCACAGCAGATAGTTTGAAAATCTTTATTGCTAAAAAACAATAGATATAGTTTAAACACTGCAGTGTAAAAGAAGAAATAGTCTGATCTTCAATTCCTGTAAATTATTTTCAGTGAGTAGGATGTCAGTCCTTTCAATGGTACTTGTTTCAGGGTATTTTTGCTGAAATTCTTTCAATCTAGAAACAGTTTTTGTTGTTGAGGTGTAAAAATATCATGTATGGTTGATAGCTGCTTGAAAAATTACCATGGTCATGTTGGTCCGGAGTGAAAATGGCACCCATTATACATCCAGGGCTGTTATCTTGAAAACCATGCTGTGACTACTCATTCCATGATTTATTAAAAGTCTTTTTTTGGATGTCCTAAATAAAAATGGAGCCAATTAAAATGGCCACTGTGGTAACCAACGTTACAATCATGTTATTGCTACTCTTCTTGAATGGATGTGAGGCTTTCACTTAAAGACTTCATCAGTAACACTAATGCAGATCTAATCCTAAAAATGGTTGTCTAGATTACCATCCTGAATAGATGGTCATGTTGATATTAAGTTATCACAAAACTAATTTTGCAGCATGTCACTGGTTCTTAATGAAAATGGTTTTTATCAGACCTCCACTATGGTGCCATTAGGTCTGTCTTGAAAATCTTGCCATAGCCAATGTTTTTGCAAGAATGATGGCCTTGGTATTAAATTTTTTTAAAAATTCTATTGATCATGAACACAAATGAATAGCACTGATCACAATTAAATATTATAACCATAAACTGTCTTTCTTAAATGAATTACCTGCAAGTAATTAGTTATGAATAATTCACCTTAAAACTTCAGATTAGCCTATTATGTCTACTGTCAGCTCTAATCTATGTTGACATGAATGTTAAATGTTATAACTTAGTTTTTGAGTTTATGTCTGACAGATAAGCCTATTACAGTACTTATTAAGTGTAATTAATCTGTTCCAGCATGTGTCAGATAACACACATTTCCAAGTTTGCCGTGATTTTCAGTTTTACGGGGATCTTCGTGTTAAATTGAAATAAGGTATGGAAATTTTTTTCAGTATTTGCACTTGAGGGGTTTGATTTACATGGAATGAAAATGATGATATTAAAAAAGGAAAAACTCTGGACTTGAAAAAAAAATTAGTTGTGAAGGAATTCATGTATACTTAGGTTTCTGTTCTGAGAAATTTAACTGTATTTGTGTACAAGACTATAGTAAAACACGATTCTTTGTTTTCAGTCCCTGCATGCAGTGGATGTCAGTACATACATACAGTTCCTGCCCACCATTTTGAATCAGCTCTTCACCCTGGTTACCAAGACAACAAGTGAGGATGTGGCTATGAATACTGTCAGGTAATGATCACTTGACATAATTAATAAAAACATTAATAAAATTATAGCTGATTATCCATTATTGTTTTATGTAATATATAGTTTGAAATAAACTTTAAATCTGGACCAGATCAATTAAATATTTGTTAAAAAAGCCAATAGCTAAAAAAAAATTTCATTTGAATGAACATTTCTAATTTAATCTTGCTTTATTTTTCCCCCACCTTTTTGTAGAAATTGTAGTATATTAAATTGGGATCTTTGTCTGTCCAATAACCTTCTGTCCATCTATACATCTCATTTGTTAACTCCCTTGATTATTGTTTTTATTTCAACTAAATTTGGAATGAAGCTTGATATTGATCAAGCCTTCACCGTGTTTGATTACCAGCATCATTAAGCTGAGTTATGGCCCATGATTGATAGACCGAATCATTTTTATTTGTGCATAACCGTTGTGTCACATTTTTGTCATTACTTGGTGGATTTTTTCTCCACTTACATTTCTACACAGTAACATTTTTAATTATCATTTGATATCAATCAAATTTGTTATGAAACTAGATATTGTTGAGACCATGGGGTACTACTAGTACAATTAATATGAATATTAATTGCTTGTGTGGGACATGCTAGCATAAGTAGTATGAATATTGGGATTGCTGCACCATAGAGTACTTGCATAAACAGTATGAAAATGTATTGTTTGTGTAGGACATTCTAGCATAGTAGTATGAATATAGATGTTGGGACCATAGGATACAAGCATTAGTAGTATGAATATTGGGAGTACTGCACCATAGGGTGCTTGCATAAACAGTATGAAAATTGTGGTGACCATAGGGTACTAATGTAAGTAGTATGAATATTAGGTGTGTGGGAAGGTAGGGTATTAATGTAAGCAGTATGAATATTAGGTGTGTGGGAAGGTAGGGTATTATTGTAAGTAGTATGAATATTCAGTGTGTGGGAAGGTAGGGTATTATTGTAAGTAGTATGAATATTCAGTGTGTGGGAAGGTAGGGTATTAATGTAAGTAGTATGAATATTATGTGTGTGGGAAGGTAGGGTATTAATGTAAGTAGTATGAATATTATGTGTGTGTGGAGGTAGGGTACTAATGTAAGTAGTATAAATATTAGATTATTTTGGAAGGTAGGGTATTAATGTAAGTAGTATGAATATTAGGTGTGTGGGAAGGTAGGGTATTATTGTAAGTAGTATGAATATTAGGTGTGTGGGAAGGTAGGGTATTAATGTAAGTAGTATGAATATTAGGTGTGTGGGAAGGTAGGGTATTAATGTAAGTAGTATGAATATTAGGTGTGTGGGATGGTAGGCTACTAGCATAAGTAATATATGTGTGCAGGACCACAGGATGCATTCAATCTTTACACAAGTAGAAGATATATCATTTCTGAAAGACTGTTCTTCATAAGTCATGTCCAACTGCAAACTGCACAGACACAGATCTTTCATTACACAATATGCTGACAGATCTGAATCTGTGCAGCTTGTAAGGAGTAATCATTAGAACAAATAATATAGACCCTGCTTTGCAGACGCATTACTCAAAGGTGGATTAAGGTCATTGTTGCTTTCAGTTGGACTTTACTTTTAAACAAGTATATATGATGTACACAGTGGATGGGCAGATGTATTTTTTTCTCATTTATTCAATTTACTTATCTTATTGACAGCAGATATTCTCTTTCATTGTACATTCCTTTTTTTCAGGGTCTTGGTCCATATTGTAACAGAGGTTCAAAACGTAAATCAGACAGAAATACTGGAAGAGTATGTTAAGGTAATATTTATGGAAACCGCTCATGAGAAATGTAAATGTTAATGTGTTACCATGGGGACAAGCAGTAGGAACATACACAATGTCCTTGTCTGAGTAGAATCGGAATATATTAATGTATAGTTTCCTATAATGTCTCAGTCATACTTTAAGAAGAAAAAAAATGTATTTAGATGAAACATAACATATTTTATGGAAGCTGCACTTTGATATTACAAATCATGTGGACTATTTTTGGGGATGTCAGACTTTAATCCTAGGGGAATGTTGGACTGATTACTGCAGTCATGCTATTTTGGGATGTTGGACTTGGATACGGCAGTCATGTTAATTATTTTGTGGGATGTTGGACTTGATATGCAGTCATGCTGGCAATGAGATGTTGGACTTGGATACGGCAGTCATGTTAATTATTTTGTGGGATGTTGGACTTGATACTGCAGTCATGCTGGCTATGAGATGTTGGACTTGGATACAGCAGTCATGTTAATTATTTTGTGGGATGTTGGACTTGATACTGCAGTCATGCTGGCTATGAGATGTTAGACTTGGATATGGCAGTCATGTTAATTATTTTGTGGGATGTTGGACTTGATACTGCAGTCATGCTGGCTATGAGATGTTGGACTTGGATACAGCAGTCATGTTAATTATTTTGTGGGATGTTGGACTTGATACTGCAGTCATGCTGGCTATGAGATGTTGAATTTGGATACGGCAGTCATGTTAATTATTTTGTGGGATGTTGGACTTGATATGCAGTCATGCTGGCTATGAGGTGTTGGACTTGGATACAGCAATCATGTTAATTATTTTGTGGGATGTTTGACTTGATACTGCAGTCATGCTGGCTATGAGATGTTGGACTTGGATACAGCAGTCATGTTAATTATTTTGTGGGATGTTGGACTTGATACTGCAGTCATGCTGGCTATGAGATGTTGGACTTGGATATGGCAGTCATGTTAATTATTTTGTGGGATGTTGGACTTGATACTGCAGTCATGCTGGCTATGAGATGTTGGACTTGGATATGGCAGTCATGTTAATTATTTTGTGGGATGTTGGACTTGATACTGCAGTCATGCTGGCTATGAGATGTTGGACTTGGATATGGCAGTCATGTTAATTATTTTGTGGGATGTTGGACTTGATATGCAGTCATGCTGGCTATGAGATGTTGGACTGCAGTCAACCTGATTAGTTGTTCTGTTATTCTTTTTTTTATTATCATTTTTGTATATTAATCAGGGTGAGGTGCTTGTGACATTCTTGACAATAAATGTTCTATCTGAGAATTGATCAGCCATAAATATAGTCTTATTGACGTTAAAAATCCTAATCAAACAAATAAACAAACATGACCACAACTAATTTTGTCAAAATGGCAAACCAGTGACTTAAGTTGGAGTAGTGGCATTATAATTCCCAGGTTAAATTTCATTTTATCTTTCAGAATAGTTAATACTGATTCCATTTTTCTCACCCATATGACAGAGAAATCAATGTGGCTCTTTTGCTAACCTTACTTTTCTTATCTCAATGTAGTCATCGCAGACCAGTCATCTCACTCAAGGTGTATATAAGCTCAAAACTATGTTTTAAAAAGAGAACCCTTGTCATCTTCTGCTGTGCCTGACATAGTTGTTCTAAATTTAAACAGAAACAATAACAAATATATAGCAAAAACATAGTAACTTAAGGTCAATCCATATTTGAGAACACACCATACAGAACATTTTGAGAGAGACAATCACACACACGCATGAGATGTCAAGCTTTTTGGCATTATTCTAGTTCGTTACACACAGTATGGTCAATTTTATCCTATATGAAGGCCTAGCTCAGTACATTTTTAGGTTAATGTCATTAAATGTAGCTAAAGCTACCTAACTAGTTTTAAATACATCGTGTGAAACAAATTATATACTGTTAGCTACATTTAACGATGCTGACCTCAAAATTGACTGTGCTAAAGATAGAATGAAATTCTCAATGCTGTGTGAAATGAACTATGACAGAAAACACTGATCCATGCACACAGACTATAGACCTATAAACTTTATATCCTCCTAACTCTCATAACAGGTACGGAAAACTTAGTAACAACCAAAAATGTGTTATGTCAAACATGCTTTATTCTTATTTTATTGAGCATTCTATTGTGTCCCAGTTGAATCAAAAATATACTCACAATATTTAAAGACAAATATTATACTTACCAGCCAGAATTAATCATTTATCTGTCAACACATTAATCCATAAGCAAATTTCACGATAGCACTTGCCTTCTTTCCAAGAGCGAAATATAAATTTTCCAAGAATCCGTGAACTTGAAAGCTTAGTACGTGGTTATCCATTAGTGTCCATATCTGGAGGGTCTTTTATACACAGGGGTAATTTTTCCAATCAATATTAAGAACAACACAAGTATGTCACAAACAGTTTCACCTCCTACAAAGAAAAGGAGAGCTATATACGATAGTGACACAGATCACATATTACGCATGAATAATCTATATTCGACATGTTACTCTTTATTACAGCTTTTACTAAGCATGACTACAGTAGAGCTGAATACAAAGTATCGTTTCATTATTAAGAAATATGGCTTTTCAAATTTGGAATTGATGAAATGAAAAAGTTTCTTGTAATAAATATTATTTTTTTCAATTTCATATAGCATCCATATATTAAATGTGAATATCTCATTAATATGTAATGTTTTATTTTGTTATTTTTCCTTACTCTCGTATATAAACTGTGTACTTTCAATATAGAAGTCACACCACAGACCTCATTAACATATTTGTATTCATGCGCTGCATGTTAACGTTTTGAAGTGAACACAAGTATAGAGTTCTTTTCACTTTAAAGGAAATTATTGCATGAGAAAGTTAATCTACATTGGGGTTTGGACTGAGACAAGGAAATCCCAGTTGTGGGGTTACATTATATGTCTCCCCACTGCAAGCCCCATTGGGAGATAAATAATGAACTACTTGACTGGGATGTCTCGGTAAAAACCCAAACTTAGATTCTTTATTTATGTAGTCTACTTCATGCTCAGATGTCAGTCATTCCTGTTATGGTTGAATTGTTTCTGTTTTTAATCAAAATTTACTCTTATTTTAGTTGGTGTTTCGAGCTGAGCCAGTGCCCAAGGGAAGTAAGCAGAGGACTGTTCATGAGGAGTTGGCTAAAAGTCTTATATTACTGCTCCGACCTGCAAATGCAGATATGCTTGTCATCTCACGGTTCCTGCAGCAAGCATGGTTCTTCTTTGAGGTCATTATCAAGAGCATGACCCAATTTCTTATTGATGGGGAAAGAGTCAAGGTCAGTCACTATTACTCAATTTTTTAAAAGTATTCTCAGTACATTGCTTTCTGTTAAGTTTTGTATATGCATGCCAAACTAATTTCGGTTAGGTATTTCAAATGCACACAAAACTAGTTTTTCTGTTAGATGTTATATATGATTTTCCATTTTCTGTTGGATGTTTTAATTGATTTAATATTTTCTGTTGGATGTTATATATGCACACTAAAAAGGTTTCTATTAGGTTTTTGTATATGCACACCAAACTGCAAACAGTTTAGACCCGGAAAGTCAAAGTAAACAGTGACCTACCAATGATCCTAATCTATCAAATGTACATCTTTGATAGCCAAGCATCTTGGACTTACTTCCTTCCACATCAACCGTTGGAATGTACCATCAGATTTCATGCAAACTAATTATGTAAGATTACTCACTTTATTTATCTTGGAAGATCATTGGAATAGTCATAGAAACCTCTTTAAAAAGACATGTTGCAAACAAAAAATTGCATTTTAAACCTTTCACAACAAAATTTTATTTCAAGTCAAGGCACAAAAACAATTGGGAATTTACTGTATAATATCAGACAGTTAACTTGGCGAAGTCTCTCACTGGTTAGTTGATATTTTTCTTGTTATGACTACCATTACTAAAATTTAGAAAACTTTGAAATGACTTTTTATCCAAAACTAATGAATAGAATTTAACCAAACTTGACAGAAAGCATCCTGGCATAAATATATTTAAGATTTATAGAACAGATCCCACTCTACCATTAGATATGATAAAAATAGAAAAACCATTAAATGGCTTCTTCATAAAAACCATTCAACTGAATTTAACCAAATTTGAAGAAAGCATACCAGTACAGTAGAATCTGTCTTGAAATACCACCCCTTCTGCCAAAAAAAAATGGTCTCAAGAAAGGTGATCTCTC
This sequence comes from Unio delphinus, assembly GCA_029339505.1. Lineage (NCBI taxonomy): Eukaryota > Metazoa > Mollusca > Bivalvia > Unionida > Unionidae > Unio > Unio delphinus. The sequence continues at coordinate 4,332,409 of JAQISU010000174.1, forward strand.
ATAACAGGTCATAACACTATATAATCAATTCATCAGTGCATTGAGAATCTCTTCTTCCAAAACAGGTGGTCTCTCAAGACAGGTTATGCTGTAAAAAAGAGCTTTCAAGTTTGTACAAATGTTCCTGATTCACCATCAAATGTGACCCTTGTTACTAAAATTTTAAAAACTTTTAATGACTTCTCATAAATTGCTCAGTAGAACTTGATTATATTTGAAAGAACATATCTTGGCATGAGGACCATTCAAAGTTAGATATGGTAACAATTGCTAAGTATTGAAAAACTTGAAAATGAGATGGTTTCTTTGCTAAAACTATTGAAATGGACCACACTTGCCAAAAGGCCTTTAAGATTTGTACAAATATCTATCTGCCATCAATTATGGGCTTTGTGAGTAAAAATAGACAAAACATGAAACTGCGTCTTAATTCCAGTCAACTGTTCCTGTGTCCTAGTGGTTTCATCAGCCTTGGATGCAGGAGGTAATTGATTTGAACCCCAATTAAGTTATACCAAAGACTTATAAAAATGGTACTAACAGCTGCCTCGCTAGGCACTCAGCATTAACAGGTTATTGTTATAATTGGTTAGTCCCTGGTGTTAGGATTAAAAAATATGTCTGGGTAGGACATCATGCTGTATGTCTGCAGCCGGTTTTCCAGTGCTAGACGTTACTATAAACTGCCACAATGCAGACATTGCAGAACATTTTTTAAAGCTACATTACAATTCAAATCACAAAAACTTAAATCCAGTCAGCATCCTGGCTTTCAGTTTTGTATAAATGATGGCACAACAGTCAGTGCTGTTACTAAACTTAGAAGAAACATCAACTAACATCTTTTCCAAAATGCCGTTGAACATAATTTGACCAAGCTGGATAGAAATCATTCTGACATGAAGACTATTTTAATATAATTTGACCAAGCTGGATAGAAATCATTCTGACATGAAGACTATTTTAATTTATACAGGTGGTGGCCATCTGTCATGAAATATAACCATGTTGCAATAAATAGAGGAACATTTAAATGCAGCTTTCAAAAATTGCATCTCTAAATTTGACCAAATTTGAGAGAGAGACCAAATGAAAATTACTGACCCTCAATAGGGCCACTGTGAAAGCCACAATGACATAAGGTATCTATTCTCTTCTCTGTCCAAATGGATGGCTATATCAATACGGTATTTTCACCAAAAGATTTCTTGCAATTCCTAATTGGTCCTAAAAGGAAATAGTGCCAGTTATTCCAATATGGCTGCCATGTTAACAGTCTTCAAAATCTTCTTGTCACCACTCCCCAGGATGAATATTCATTATGACATGGAATTTTCACCAAAAGACATAAATTAATGATGTCTGCTTTGTCCTAAATGAATATGGTGCCAAGGTGACATCCACCACAGCAGCTAATTCATTCGAGTACAACTGTTGTTTAAACATTTAAATCCTTCTGAAAGCACATTTGTCCATGCATTTTTAATCCAAAGAATAGCAATCCTGTAAAATACTAAAACTATTTATTGAAACACTATTATTAATGAAACAATATATACACTAATTACAGCAGAGCTCACACTGCACAGATTATTGAACAAAGCCACTGTATCAACATTGTGACAATCAAGTCTCATGGTACTTACAAATGCTTCTCAGGTAAATAATTCCCAAATTCCTGAATTAAACAAGTCCAGTTATCTCAAAACCTCTAATAATTAGGTTCGATCTTTCACTCATTGTTGCATGAGTTGTGAATGTCCCTCCGGTGTGAATTTGGATTGATTAATGCGGTTGCAAGGTTTACTAATAAACTTACCATCATCTTTTTCTGTAATGGCATTCATAACCTGTTTAGCACACCACTCGTGGAAGTGTGACTTTAATTCTTCTTTGTACTCTTTATTTATTGTCAGGTCTAGTGGTTGAAGTTGGTCTGTACAAGAGGCAGGCACAAACAAAGGAATATTGCCACTACTGTCTGATTTGTTCACATATGGAGTGATGACATTATCCACATAATGTATTGTTACATGCACAGGGGTATTCACTTGACCGAGCGGTGTCAAAACCCTGGTGCGAGTCATGCTGGAAGTCATATGTTTTCCCCAAATTTCCAAAGACTTCCATACAACTTGAGTTGTAAAATGGAAAGACAGACGTGTCTGCTTTATTTAATAAATTTTGCTCTAATCAGTTGGCGACCACAGATGAGACAACTTGCCCAAAAGTCTATCAACCGTACCTTTGCATGGTTTTTCTTCATTATCATCCGATTTCTGTACCGTCAGCCCGTCATGCCATAGAAATTATACAAGTATTCCCTTACTAATTGGGAAATATTTAACTGCGCGACCCTAGGCCAGTCAATCCACAGAATTTATGGTGTATCATGCTCATATAAATATGCCTATTTTCCACTATGGACACATAACCGGTACCTACCAAGTTCCAGCTTATTGATTCCATTATATAATTTACTGATTTCCAACCATAAATACTGCCATTTCCACTACATCACTATTATACACCGCTGAATTTTAACATGGACTATGTTACACCAGGGACAGTCATTCGACTTGTACCTAAATTCACTACTAACGACCCGAGCATGGTTCAAATTCACTAACACTCGGCTCTGTGACGTTTGCTCCTACTAATTGGCTAACTAGTTCGGGCTAGTAATATTTCCATGGCGCCGAAGACCAAATAATCACGCAAATAAATCTTGCTTCAAAACGGGGTGCTGTCAAATATACATACTCCAAATTTATTACAGTATCATAGATTCTTCGTTATTCCATCCCAGTTGTCAGGGAAGACTACACCCTTAAGCAGGCATCTGAGAGTCTTCCTTGCATAAATAACTTGTGGGGGTAGGAGAGTACCGAATTTTGCTTTTTGAGAGTAAAATCATAATCTGACTCGTGTCATCAAGTGCAGAAATTGACACTTGCTTAGATCCACGTGCTTCCATCGTCCATTTGCCACCTGGAACCAGTTGGCACCTGGTCTATTACAAGACAGTCCGGAATATTGTGCTGTTTCACTAGTGTTAACCTGTCTCTAAGAACGTTTTTTTAATGTCGCCAAAATCATGGGACAGCTGTTTTATGCTTTTCATTTCTTTCCGCTTAACAAATCCCATATGGTGAAGTAGCAACCTTGCCCAATGCTTATTGATGCTGATGTGTCCACCATAACGTGCCAGCTGGCAATGAACATGCTTGGTGATCACAGCCTCTGTCCCAACCATTACATTCCTAATATTTATCACTCCCCCATTAATTCTAACTTTCTTGATCCAGTCTTGTACCTCAGCATCAAGCATGATTCCTAGCATCAAAGAATTGCTCTGGGGTGAAATTGGTTGTCAGCAAATGGTTGCTAGTGTAACTGGTGGAAGAAGACACAGGAAAACCCCCAGTAAGAACCACTGACTTAAAGGAAGCTACTGGCAAATGTTTCCACATACCACCACTGGCTGAGCCCAAGACTCAAATCTACATGGACAGATGTGATATGCTAGTGATTGGTGAAGGTGAATACTGCTCAGCACCCAGAGTCATGCAAATTAGCCTCTAAATTGATGCACAGTAACTGTTAAGTGTATCGCTTTTAAGTCCAGTCCCGCTACGGATAGCATAAACCCTGATCTGTTATAATTACATAATAATCTGGCAGATCTGGGTCTGTGTTGTTTGCTGTGCTAATTACTCTTAACCAACTGCATAAATCCAGATAAGCTGGCATATTATGTGATGGCAGATCAGGGTCTGTGCAGTTGGACCTGACGTGAGTAAATATGGAAATTATACTGATTTTGTTGTCATTATTATGTCACACAAATGCCACTTGTATCAGATTTTCAAAAATGTATAGAATCTTAACTGCAATTATTCACAAACTGCATTTCATATTTATTTCAGATGCCACGGAATGAGCGATTTAGCGGTGACTACCAGTATCGTATTCAGAACCTGATTCAGAATTTGTCCCCGTATATCATTAGTAAGGTCAGGGACTTGCCAAAAGAAACTAGGAATGCTAATCACAGTTTGGCCTACTTTGTTAAGGTAATTGCCACATTTCCATTTCTGCCTTTGTTTTTATAAAACATGTTTATGTTGATTTTTGTGTATTTTTTTTTCATTTTCCAAAAAAAACATAGTTTTGAGAATAATAGGATGAATGGCCAGAGTGGCATATCAAGATCTACACCATGAACACTCCTTTGGAGCTAGTCCTTTACTTTACATTTATATTTTACATTTCAACACAACTGTTCACAGATCTCAAGGAGAAGGAATATTGCTTTGAGATAAAATATGAATTTGCACTGTTTGAAAATTAATAAAAGCATTTATGTGGATTTAGTCAGGATAGGAAAATACATCTCCATGTTATCCAATTTGTCTCTCGGAGAAGGCATTCTGGGGATCTTGATGGATCTTATTGCCCAGGGCATTCTGGGTAAAGCTGTATATATAATATATAATTGTTCTTTTCTAGTCATTGTCAGTATTGTCTGACTCCCTTTCTTTGGCCTTGGTGTCTGTAAGTTACACTTTGATCATACAATTTGTAAAATCTATTAACAAGCTATGGCAGAAAACGTGTATAAGGTACATGGGTACCCAATGACCCATTGTATTACCCAGGTATTTATGACAAGGTGGGTTCCTAAGTATCTAGGTACCCGTTGGCAGCTTTAATTCTTGGTATCCTGAGGGATCTTATGACCCAGGTGTTGAATTTTCATTATTATGTCAGCAAATTCTCAATTTGCAGCATTTTGTAGGATGCTACTTTTTCAAACATGATCTTTATAGCAGAATGTGAAATCATTTTGCAATTATGAAAAAAATTATATATTTTCTTGATACCTAGATTTCATGGATTGCCCACTGAGTGAAATCTTATTCATAGCAAGGACATTTTATGTTAAGTATTTAAATTCATGATTTGTCATAACCATAAATTTATACTCATAAATATAACTTAATTCACAATATTAAAAGAATCATTAATGTCAGGTGGATGGTGCTATAAATTCATATATATGTCAGCAGTTCAGGTGCAAGGGTACATATATTTTGTTCTTCATGTCAGGAATGTCAAGTGAAAGGTATCAGATTATTATATGTGTTAGTAATGTCAAGTATTTAGGTACCATAGTTTGTTATGTGTCAGTAATGTCAAGTATTTAGGTACCATAGTTTGTTATGTGTCAGTAATGTCAAGTATTTAGGTGCCATAGTTTGTTATGTGCGAGTAATGTCAAGTATTTAGGTGCCATAGTTTGTTATGTGTCAGTAATGTCAAGTATTTAGGTGCCATAGTTTGTTATGTGTCAGTAATGTCAAGTATTTAGGTACCATAGTTTGTTATGTGTCAGTAATGTCAAGTATTTAGGTACTATAATTTGTTATGTGTCAGTAATGTCAAGTATTTAGGTACCATAGTTTGTTATGTGTCAGTAATGTCAAGTATTTAGGTACTATAATTTGTTATGTGTCAGTAATGTCAAGTATTTAGGTACTATAATTTGTTATGTGTCAGTAATGTCAAGTATTTAGGTACTATAATTTGTTATGTGTCAGTAATGTCAAGTATTTAGGTACTATAATTTGTTATGTGTCAGTAATGTCAAGTATTTAGGTACCATAGTTTGTTATGTGTCAGTAATGTCAAGTATTTAGGTACTATAATTTGTTATGTGTCAGTAATGTCAAGTATTTAGGTACCATAGTTTGTTATGTGTCAGTAATGTCAAGTATTTAGGTGCCATAGTTTGTTATGTGTCAGTAATGTCAAGTATTTAGGTACTATAATTTGTTATGTGTCAGTAATGTCAAGCAAAATGTGTTGTAGATTCATATATGGTACTATAAATTTACATGTCAGTAATGTCAAGAGGAAGGTGCTATAGATTTACGTGTCAGTAATGTCAAGAGGAAGGTGCTATAGATTTACGTGTGTCAGTAATGTCAAGAGGAAGATGCTATAGATTTACGTGTGTCAGTAATGTCAAGAGGAAGGTGCTATAGATTTACATGTGTCAGTAATGTCAAGAGGAGGGTGCTATAGATTATGCGTGTCAGTAATGTCAAGAGGAAGGTGCTATAGATTTACGTGTGTCAGTAATGTCAAGAGGAAGGTGCTATAGATTTACGTGTGTCAGTAATGTCAAGAGGAAGGTGCTATAGATTTATGTATGTCAGTAATGTCAAGAGGAAGGTGCTATAGATTTACGTGTGTCAGTAATGTCAAGAGGAAGGTGCTATAGATTTACATGTGTCAGTAATGTCAAGAGGAAGGTGCTATAGATTTACATGTGTCAGTAATGTCAAGAGGAAGGTGCTATAGATTGACATGTCAGTAATGTCAAGAGGAAGGTGCTATAGATTTATGTGTCAGTAATATCAAGAGGAAGGTGCTATAGATTTACATGTCAGTAATGTCAAGAGGAAGGTGCTATAGATTTACGTGTGTCAGTAATATCAAGAGGAAGGTGCTATAGATTTACATGTGTCAGTAATGTCAAGAGGAAGGTGCTATAGATTTACATGTGTCAGTAATGTCAAGAGGAAGGTGCTATAGATTTACATGTGTCAGTAATGTCAAGAGGAAGGTGCTATAGATTTACGTGTGTCAGTAATATCAAGAGGAAGGTGCTATAGATTTACATGTGTCAGTAATGTCAAGAGGAAGGTGCTATAGATTTACATGTGTCAGTAATGTCAAGAGGAAGGTGCTATAGATTTACATGTGTCAGTAATGTCAAGAGGAAGGTGCTATATATTTACGTGTGTCAGTAATGTCAAGAGGAAGGTGCTTTAGATTTACATGTGTCAGTAATGTCAAGAGGAAGGTGCTATAGATTTACGTGTGTCAGTAATGTCAAGAGGAAGGTGCTATAAATTTACATGTCAGTAATGTCAAGAGGATGATGCTATAGATTTACATGTTAGTAATGTCAAGAGGAAGGTGCTATAGATTTACGTGTCAGTAATGTCAAGAGGAAGGTGCTATAGATTTACATGTGTCAGTAATGTCAAGAGGAAGGTGCTATAGATTTACATGTGTCAGTAATGTCAGGAGGAAGGTGCTATAAATTTACGTATGTCAGTAATGTCAAGAGGAAGATGCTATAGATTTACGTGTGTCAGTAATGTCAAGAGTAAGGTGCTATAGATTTACGTGTGTCAGTAATGTCAAGAGGAAGGTGCTTTAGATTTACGTGTGTCAGTAATGTCAAGAGGAAGGTGCTATAGATTTACATGTGTCAGTAATATCAAGAGGAAGGTGCTATAGATTTACATGTGTCAGTAATGTCAAGAGGAAGGTGCTATAGATTTACGTGTCAGTAATGTCAAGAGGAAGGTGCTATAGATTTACATGTTAGTAATGTCAAGAGGAAGGTGCTATAGATTTACATATGTCAGTAATGTCAAGAGGAAGGTGCTATAGATTTATGTGTCAGTAATGTCAAGAGGAAGGTACTATATAGATTTACATGTTAGTAATGTCAAGAGGAAGGTGCTATAGATTTATGTGTCAGTAATGTCAAGAGGAAGGTGCTGTAGATTGTTGTATGTTTCAGTAATGTTGGGTGGAGTGTACCATAGATTGTTGTATGTGTTATTAATGTCAAGTGATGTGATATATATATATATATATATATATATATATATATATATATATATATATATATATATATATATATATATATATATATATATGCACACACACACTCACACACACATATGAGTATTGTTGGGTTAAAGGTGTCATAAATTGTCATGAAATTTATACTCATAAGGTATAAACAATACTTGTATTTGAACTTAGAAAACATTAGGGATAATTAGTTGGGTGAATAGAATGCTTTGTATCCTGTGTATTTTTTTTACAGATGTGTTTCACCCTGATGGACAGAGGTGTGGTATTCCAGTTGATTTCACAGTACATGCAGAACTTTGCTGTCACTGATTTCAAGGTATAAAATAATCATCAACAGCTATTGGCTCTTTTAGCATCATAAAGTTTGTTTTCCTTTCTGTGAAGGAGTTACATCATGGTGGATAATAATGCATACAGACCAACTCTTACGATTTTGCTGCAAGTCTTACAAAAATTAAAATACAGACTTATGGCATACTAGCGAAAACTACAGGAAATTGATCGTTGCTGAAAAATCCAGATAATTGGTTCTTCCATGTTTAAATGGATCTGGCTTTGATCTTAGAATTAGTATAATTAGTCAGGGAATCAGACTAACTTTACAGCAGCACCCCAGAAGCTTTAAACTGCACCTATTTGTTCATGCTAAGCATCTGCATAATCAAACTGTTGAATAAAGAACTTTTAAAAGTGGCATCCAGAAAGAAATACATGTTTTAAATATAAGCGAAATAATCTTCTAGAAAAGTGTTAATAATCAACACAGAAGTAAAAAAGGAGTATTCATATTCTTGTGAATAAATGCTGGAAAGGACACAATTAGGTTTATTGGACATGATGTGCGAATATGTGTACGTCTCATGGCAGAAGATATGATAGCTGTCATCTAGTAAAATGGAAAAGAATTCGCAAGAATTATGTCAAATTGATAAATATCAACAAGCCATTGAGCTGCATAGGGTTTAGAACTAGAGTTTGTGCAACTGTACTAGTGGTAAATAAAGTCTACGTATACTTTTTAAACTTTTCAGTTGAACATTATGTTTACTGTTGATGCATCAAACTTTTAAATACGTTTTCCAGCTTAACAAAGACACTTATTAATATTTTGTTACACCTTAATGAAAACTGGTAAATATTACAGAACAAATTTAACTGCCTTAGTGAGACGGACATGCCAGGGTTGGCAGGTCTGTACATGGTACAATAATTATTTTTCAACTGATAAAAGTTATGTTTAAAAAAGAATAAAAATACTGCATGGTTCTATTTTATATAAAAGCATTTATATTCAAATTCATTGAATACTATTTCTTCACAATCACTTTAAGCAAATGAATAGCAAAAACTACAGAAAAATGATCGTTGCTGAAAAATCCAGATAATTGCTTCTTCCATGTTTATTTGGATCTGGCATTGATCTTAGAATTAGTATAATTAGTCAGGGAATCAGACTAACTTTACAGCAGCATCCCAGAAGCTTTAAACTGCACCTATTTGTTCATGCTAAACATCTACATGATCAAACTGTTGAAAAAAGAACTTTTAAAAATGGCATTTAGAAAGCGATACACGTTTTAAACAAAAGGGAAATAATCTTCACTCATACTGTATGGTAAAATACTTTCCATTTTAGAGGCAGTCCATTGCCTGAAAGGGAGGTAACTTACACAGTTCACAAATAGGGAATTGCTACTGAGTTCTTTGATGCCTTAATATAAAATAAAAATTACTGTGAAGCCTGGGAAAAATAAAGCAAATGCATCCTAGACAAGACGAAAATGGCATGAAATCATTATGTTATTGGAACTATTACTATGGCATTAAATCATCATTTCATTGCAATCATGTACACTCACCACTCACAGAAAATAAATGTTGTGGGAGGGATCTTGCCAGATGAAGGCTTAAGACAACATTATTTATAGAATAAAAGCTGTGTGATCATCAACAAAGACTTGGGCGCCTGTGAACATCTTGAAATTGTCAAATTGAATACTTTACAGGCCATGTAACAAACTCTCATTGGATAATTGAATTTGCTTGATATGGACAAGGCATTATTATCTGAAAGAAGCAATTTGTTTCAAACACTATTTAGATCTACCAAAAGTTAATGCAAAAGAATGTTGATGAACATCTCGTAGCAAGTGAAGGTGAATAGAACTTGAGTTCTCCAAATCAACAGTTACAAAATTTTGCAAATGGCTTGCACTTTAGTTATGGAAGAAACTTATTAATTTGAGGTTCAGTAAATTAAAGGTCAAGATCACTGACTGAAAAAATAAAAATGGCTTCCACACTTGCTTAAGTTCTTCATTATCTTAATTTACCAAACTTTTTGGATACCTTGCACTTGGAAGAGGCCAATCAATTTTGGGGTCAGAGGTCAATGTTACTATGACTGAAAGAAGAACAAATGGTTTCTGCACAATAGCATTAAATCTGCATCATATACACAGGCAAATGTGGTTGATGGCTTGCATTTGGGATAAGAAAGAACCCTATTCATTTTGAGATCAAAAGGTGAAAAGTAAAGGTCATTTACTGAAAGATGAGAAATAGTTTTCACAGTAACTTGAGATAAAAACTCTATGATAGTTTGTATTTGGAGCAAGGAAGAAGCTTACCAGTTTTGGAGTCAGTAGTTCAAAGGTCAAAGTTAGTGTCATTGGAAAAGAAAAATGATTTGGGTTGCACTTGGGGTCACTGTGAATGAAATAAGAAAAGAAAATTCCAAACAAAAATATTCGCCATAGATCACAGACACGGACCAAACTTTGGGGACGATTTACACATGAGTTAAGGAAGAAGCCCTTCAGTATTGTGATCAAAGCTGAAAGGCCAAGGTCACTGACTAAAAGGTGAAAAAGTGCTTTGGGCACAAAAAAATTCAGTTATCTACATAAAGGACTATACTAAACATGGGGCTGGCATATAATGTACTGTTATGATAATCTTCTCTGATTTTGTTTATTAGAATTGGATGTAACATCTTTATCATCCAGCTTGACATAAAACTCTGCATGTAGTATCAGTATGGTATATAGTTTGCTTTGGAAAATATTTGCCAAAACATGAAACAATTGTTAAAAACCTGAATATGAAGTCTGAGGGGCAAGTCATTTTAAAACCTTAGAGTTCAGTCATTTTGAAAGCCTTAGGGACAAGCCATTTTGAAGCCTTAGGGATGGTTACTTTTGAAGTCAATGAAACAAGTTCTTTTAAGTCCTAAGGTACAGTCCTTTAAAAGCCTGTGTCTAAAGTCCTTTTAAACTTTGCTGGTGACTCTTGGAACTCTACTTTATTTGTGATTTTGATTCTTATATATTTATTTAGCCCATTGGCCACAAAAATTATGTGAGAAATCCTCTTTTTATAATTGGGAAAATATGGTATTTTTGTTAAAGCAAAAGGAACTAGTATATTAAATAAACATCTCTCTGCATTTTGAAATTCAGATATTTCACCACATCTTGTACAAAAAAATCCCACCTGTCAGATCATCTCAAAGAAACCAGATAATAGCTTGAGGTGCAAATTCCCACCTGTCAGGTAAGCTCTTAGAGGACAGATTACATGAGGTACAAAATTCTACACATCAGATCAGCTCTAAGTGGCCAGACTGTAGTTTGTGGTACAAATATACCACACGTCACATCAGCTCTTAAGTGGTCAGACTGTAGCTTGTGATACAAAATACCACATGTCACATCTGTTCTAAGTGGCCAGATTTTAGCTTGTGATTCAAATATACCACACATCACATCAGCTCTAATTGACCAGACTGTAGCTTGTGGTTCATGTATACCACATGTCGCATCAGTTCTAAGTGGCCAGACTGTAGCTTGTGGTTCAAAATATACCACACATCACATCAGTTCTAAGTGGCCAGATTGTAGCTTGTGATACAAATATACCACACGTCACATCAACTCTAAGCGGACAGATTTTAGCTTGTGGTACAAATATACCACACATGAGATCAGTTCTAAGCGGACAGATTTGAACTTGTTGTACAAATTCCCAAGTATCAAATCAACTCTTAAGTTAGTAGATTATGTGAAACTATCCATTTATTTCAGGTTCTGCAGGAGTACAAGTTTGAATTTCTGCGGATTGTGTGTAGCCATGAACACTACATTCCACTAAGCCTGCCACTTATGAGAAAGGGATTGATCAAGTCATATAAAGGTCAGTCACCTCATTGTAAGATAACTTAAATGAAAGAATTCTACTAAACTCAGTCTAAAATGTCATATATATGGATTTGTCATCAGAGGCATATTCAGCAATGGAAATACTGACAAAAATGTAACTTTTTTTGATAACCCTGAAATAATTCAATCAAAAATTTTCTTCCTTTTTGTCAGTGCATCAGATTGAAGGTTTATATACAATAATGGAATGCTGAAAAACCTTCACTTTTCTGCACTAGAATGCTGTATGTAGTAGGAGAGTTAAGGTGTTCTGACCAAATTTCAGGAGAGTTAAGGTGTTCTGACCAAAATTTCAGGAGAGTTAAGGTGTTTTGACCAAATTTCAGGAGAGTTAAGGTGTTCTGACCAAATTTCAGGAGAGTTAAGGTGTTCTGACCAAATTTCAGGAGAGTTAGGGTGTTCTGACCAAATTTCAGGCGAGTTAAGGTGCTCTGACCAAAATTCAGGAGAGTTAAGGTGTTCTGACCAAATTTCAGGAGAGTTAAGGTGTTCTGACCGAATTTCAGGAGAGTTAAGGTGTTCTGACCAAATTTCAGGAGAGTTAAGGAGTTCTGACCAAATTTCAGGAGAGTTAAGGTGTTCTGACCAAAATTTCAGGAGAGTTAAGGTGTTCTGACCAAATTTCAGGAGAGTTAAGGTGTTCTGACCAAATTTCAGGAGAGTTAAGGTGTTCTGACCAAATTTCAGGAGAGTTAAGGAGTTCTGACCAAATTTCAGGAGAGTTAAGGTGTTCTGACCAAATTTCAGGAGAGTTAAGGTGTTCTGACCAAATTTCAGGAGAGTTAAGGAGTTCTGACCAAATTTCAGGAGAGTTAAGGAGTTCTGACCAAATTTCAGGAGAATTGTATAAAGGATGTAAAGTTCTCCAACCGTTGTCAAGTCAGATTGTATGAATTTCAAATGATCGCAGATTTCAGAAATATTTAGGTATGCTAAATGCTAATTTTTATAAAAAGTGATGAGATTTTTTAAGAAATAATAGTAAAAGTTCTATTTTTATGAATGAATTCTTTTTAAAAGAATGCAGAACAATATCAAACAATAAATGTAATGACTATTCATTGTAGTAAAACTTGCATTGAGATTAACACCTTCTGAAACCTACTACAAGCGAGGATAAGAACCTCATTCATTTAGGATTATCTAATAAATATATGTTATTTATAAGGCATAACCTTTGCAAAGATGATTAAATTAGGTGGATTATGACCCAAAATGTAATTAGATCATGCTTCTTTTCCTCAGACATCAAATTGGAAGGTAATACATCTTTATGCTTTCTAGAAGTGACTTTCTCAGTTGCCTTTTTTTTGTATCTAACTCCTCTTGCTTGGAAAATGACAATGACATAGGTTTAGCGGGTTCAGGCAATGGCTTTGTAGAAGCACATAGTCTGCACCAGTTCCAGTATCTTCAGTGTGTCGACAGTAGTGAAAACATTTCCACAGATAATCAGTCCATCCAAGTGTAATGATGAGATAGGATTCCTGCTTGATGCATGCATACACCCAGATATACAAAGATTGAAAGTATAAAATGACGGATTTTGGATAATGATGAAGAATTTTATCCCCCAAATTATCATTGACAGCTTCTTTTGCCAAATATTGTATGCCTAATGTTATTTTATTATCTTTTAGTGGTTTTAATGTTTTGTTTTTTACTGATCACATTTCCAACACTTTCTTTATCAAAATCAGAAAGGAGATATTTGTCGGCTTGGCCTCGTTTTATGTAATTATGTTAAAATATGTAAATAAAATGAAACCAAGGTTACTTTGCAATCATGCAGTACTCTAATTTCTTTTATTGGAAACTTTCATGTTAAAATTTATCAACCATTATATAAAACTCTTTGGCAAAAAAAAAATAAAATTTGTTATCAACTTTTTTTGGTGGTCTTATTCATAATTGTGGCATTAAATGGGACACAAATCCAGAGGAAGATGAAGTATTTAATTTTTACAGTTCAGTTTTATTTCATTAAGTATTAGTTTTTGTTCCCTTTGTTTCTTGTAATCCATTATATCTGTGGCACTGAAATCTGGAATATTATTAGTGTCTTTATGACTATCAGTGAAATTTCAGACTTTTTATCTTTTAATAATATGTAGTATGCAATGACCAAACTATCTTTTGTATTTTCCTATAGAAGAGATAGGTTTTAATTATTTGTAATAGAATATCAAATTTAGATTTATAATGTCGTGACAGTTTCACTGCTTTAAATGCATGCAAATTCATTTGATGTCTTTTTGTTTGAGCAGTATATGCTTGCCTTGTTGAGTGCCTGGTGTGCTAAAAGCACAGTTTAGCTTTCATTATTTGACTCTTTCATTGATGTATGCATGTATCTACTAATATATCACCTATTCCAACCAGTATGCCACCAAATATACTTTGCACACATCCTCGCACCAGATTTCACTTTAATGGTTGTGTTGCACAAATGGCATGGGAGTCAAAGACTGTTGGTTGAGTTACAGAGTCACCATGATCTGTTTTAAGAAATAAACCAAGATTTGCATCAGATTTCTAGTGAATTGTCCAATTCAGACTCACAAAATTTAGAACTGCTGCCAGTGCCTTGAACTCCCAGAACTCAGCTGGAGCAATCCATGTAAGAAACGATGAGGAACAATATTTTAAAAATTGATTTTTTTTAAAGTGTAGGGCACAATAGAAAATTGCGCATTACCAATTCAAAGCTATGGCAGCAAATCAAAACAGATCATACTTAAGTATTTAATATTTCATTTAAAATCAATGGTGATTATTCTATAATGATATTAGAACTACATGTACTGTAAATCTTGAGAATAGGGCTAAAAAAAGAAAAAGACCATGACAAATTTTTTTTTATACAAATCTATTTTGGTATGGAGACTAATATTAAATACTATGAAGTATTATTGTGGGGTAATGGCTGTTTCAGTAAATTGTACATAGGACCCAGGGAAGGCACTTTTAATGTAGAATAGTCACCCATAGATTCAATTTAGAATTTATCTTGTTGTCATTGCTGTTGATGTTGTAGGGTTTAACACCATTTTTCAGCACACAATAGGCTATACATGTCAGCCAGTATTAATGGTGGAGGAAGAACCTGGCCCCCCCCCTCCCCCGGAAAGAACCACCGACCCATGAGAAGCTACTGGCAAGTTTTCTCACATACCCACATTGGCCAAATCTGAGACTCGAACCCACACAGACAGAGGTGAGATGGCAGTGATATGTAATGAAGAGCGCTTTAGACCACAAAGACACTCTAAATCTCTAAATTTAAAAAAAAAAAATTATATTGTTTTCACATGAACTATGTTTTGTAATATCAGAACCCTGGCATATATGTTTTAGAAAGTGCCTTTCCTGTGTACCATTTATGTTTAACCTTTTTTATGCCTCATTCTATCCTGAATACACCTGCGGTCATAGTATCCCATTTTATCATCAGTATGACCTTGGTTATACATTATTACGTATATTTGGAGTGTCTCTAGAAACACATGTTCTACATCACAGATATTTGTACTTTTTCACCAACACAGGTAATGATTAAAGCATGCATGCGCAAAGAAATGTTTACAAAAACATATTGGGAAAAGAAATTGTTGGCTTGAAACTCAATCAATAAAATGATGTCAACTCAGATGTAAACATGGATGTTGACAGCGAGGGTAGTGACATTGAAGTTGACAATTTGGATGATTCTGATGATAAAATTGACTTAAATGATGGGTTGTAGAAAGAGATGATGCATGGCTTCATGCACGTTTTGACGGAGAATGAAGCTGACTTGAAGGCATTCAAAAGGAGTGGGTCTTTGATGATTTTTCACCTTGATTGCAGCCATGATTTTAATTGATGGAATATTGCTATTACTGACAGTGATGATGTGGACTTCAAAATTTGGACAAAATGTTTTCTGATTAATTATCTTACATGTTCTAGAGTGTGAAGTAAACAAATTGTACTAGATATTTTGTTGTCCAATTTTACTAAAATTATTATAACGTTTGAACTAACAGAGCTAGAAACTTCAAATTTGGACCAAAATGCTAGAAATAAAATTATTCTTATTTTATTCATATTCTATTAAGAACATTTCATTCATCTTCATAAACAAAAAATTCACTGAACATCTTGGTAATTTTTTAAATTTTTTTTTTGCTTTATTTCAAGTCATATTTCAAAATATAGTTGTTAGCATGTACATTGATAGTTGATAACAAAACATATATCATCGTGTTTCAGATTTTATATCTTTTGAGAGTAGTATAGTTTTATATGCTTTTAAAGAGAAATAACAGTGTTACAACATTTATTGTAAACATGGTGAAGGTCATCACAGTGCTGCTGCTGCTCCGTTTTACCACGATGTATTTAGAATTGCTTCTCAGGAATGAGGCACAGCGGTTGAAATTGGTAAGCAGGATAAAACGGGTTAAATGGAATAGCACTTACCAAAAAGGATGTAACAGATTTTTTAATTTAAAGGAATTATATAATCCTTGGGAAGTTTGGATGAACTAGTAATCAAGATGGACAGGATTCGGATAAGATGATTATGATTTTAGGAATTCAGTTGGTTTGGGAATAGAGATAATCTGGCTTGGGAATAGAGATAAGATGGTATGGGAATAGAGATAAGCTGGTATGGAAATAGAGATAATCTGGTTTGGGAATAAAGATAATCTGGTTTGGGAATAGAGATAATCTGGTTTGGGAATAAAGATAATCTGGTTTGGGAATAGAGATAATCTGGTATTGGAATAGAGATGATCTGGCTTGGGAATAGAGATAATCTGGATTGGGAATAGAGATAATCTGGATTGGGAATAGAGATAATCTGGCAGTGCTGTACATGCAGGTTTATTGATTTTCAAAGTGATTCTCTTGAGAGGACACACATGTTCAGTGTTCAAGATTTGAAAATTACCTATCCAAAACCATGACTTTATAATGTGAACCTTTCTCCAGCAAAAAAACAAAGGAGCATAAACATCTGCTTTCCAGAATTGAAATCAAATGATAGTGGTCACCCCTTAGAGGGATTTATGTCAAGCCCTGTCATTCACCAGTTACTTCTTAAGAGGCCATATAGATGCTTCCATTTTGCATTCTTTTTAAAGTTGGAGAAATCTTTGGAAGTTTTCTTATTTTAGATGAACATTTCGCATCTCAGTAATCTTTCTCAATGCAGCATTAAGAGGTTAGTGTTAGGACTGCTCAGCCTGGTGTCAGGATAATGTGACTGGGTGGGATGTGATGCTACATGTCCGCAGCTTGATGCCCCAGTGCTAGGCTTCACTTTAAGCTGCCACCTTGCAGACATCATAGTGATATGACTGAAAAATTGTTAAAGCTACATAAAAAAATCCAAATCACACACACACACTTTCCAATGCCGTATTTACACTCTACCCCATAGGTCAGTTGTAGTTACAGTACATCTGAGTATGCAATGTTTGTGCCTTTTATTCCATGTATATGATCAAATCATTCTCAGTACCAGAAATTAGATATGTTCTGGACAAGACCAAACTAAGGGATTCCTAACAAGGAAACCTTCTTCCAAACCTTTATCTTAAGCAAGGGCCCATTTTTTCATGAGTGCAATACAAAACAGCACAGGGAGGAAAGGACTAATTTTGATTTGGTTCTTCTCCCCTCTGCCTTTATTCCTGTACACATTAATGCTATGTTTGTGCTCTCCTTGTCTTGCATTCCAGTGGGAGGAATTTTCCAACAACTCACCACAGATGATTTCCTCCAAAAAGCGGCAGCAAAGATCATTCACACCACAAAATTAACAAGATTCACCTCGTAAATACAGGTGTCGAAGCTAAAGATGGAGATCTTGCAGTTGATGAAGATGCATGCATGCCTTCATATTCCCGTGAACAGCTCTTTCCAGAATTCCAAAGGCTTACTGCTAAAAAACCTCCACCTTCAGGTAGACTTCCCTGACATTAAACTCTGGTCAGTGTCCTCCAAATTACACAAGATGAGCGAAATTTGAAGACATAAAATACCTTGTTCCTTTCAGTTCACCTTCAGATTCCTTTTCAAAATGGACATATACGATTTTATCTTGTCCCAGCTTTTCACTCAGCCAAATATGTAGTTCACTAGCTTCCTTGATCAAGTTTACCTCACTCATGATTGTGCTTTGACAATCACCTTGATGGTGCCTTCAATTTTCTATGGAATCAAATATCAGTACAGGAACCCATTGATGCAATTGTGAATCTTAACTACCTTTGGCCATCCACATTATAGAAGATATTTGATAATCCCTCTACTCGGTGGCAACTAAAAGCTTTGCAAATACAGTCGACTCCGGTTAACTGCACACCCTCGGGCCCATCACGAGACTGTGCAGTTAACCAGAGTGTGCAGTTAACCGTAGTACGGTACAGTACAGCTTAAAATCAGCACGGCACAAATATATGTGAAGAATAAATTTAAACAATGATTAAAATTAACTCTTTCAACTTTTACTTAAATATTAAGCTTGTTTTCCTTCCTCCGAACACAATTTCACTGATGCAACCAATGAATCAAGGAATTATAACAAATTTCAAGAAATTCTATTGATTGCTTGTTATTCGAAAACTGCTGTCAGACATTGATGGGTCATCTCCGACAGAAAAAGCGTGCAGCTCCAAAGTCGTCTGCATACTGTTTTTTGCCGTGTTGTCGTTTAAATTGAATTCCGTTGCGCATTTTTCATTTTTCCAATCATCCATTTTTTGGCTTGAAATCATTAAAAACCCGAATGGTTTAGAGCAATGTTTCCCATGCTGTACTATGATTTTTCCCACGCTATTGCTCCTACTGGGTGCGGATATACATGTATATACCGCCTAAGGCATCCTTTACACGTCAGTCATTTACAATGTCGCATTTACCATCTTAATTGTCGGCTTATTTGAAGCGTAATAACTGATCATGAATATACATTGTGCAGTTAACCGGAGTAAAATTGTATTGAATATGTGCCACAGGCAGAAATTTATTGTGCTATTATCTGGAGTGTGTATTTAAGCGAAGTGCAGTTATCCGAAGTTTGTTCCCATTGAAAGGCATTGGGAAACAACGGGACCGGCATGACTACATGCAGTTATCCAGCGTGTGCAGTTAACCAATGTGCAGTTAAGTGGAGTTGACTGTACACCAAATTGTCAACACTTGGAATGAAATGAGGTTCTGTCTCATCCAGTGGAAGGACTTCTTACAACATATGGCAGTCATAAATCATATTAAGACCTCTGAGATGTGTACCTTCATATTCCTATTTAAAGGTCTTCAAAAAAATTTCTAAAGCTTGCAGCCAGGGACCATGTCATAACATAAAACTTCTCAGAATTGTACCCCCGCATAGATGGATCTATTTCGATCAAGTCTATGCATTTCATTCGGCTAGATATTCAGTTCAAGTTCTCAAGCTTTCTTTTTCAGGTTCACCATCCTCATTGTGCTTTGAGTGCATTGATGGTCAAATTAATGGTATTTCCATTTCTCATGCAGGGTTGAATATTATCCCACAAGTCCGTCAACAGAGTGATGTATATTCCAGCCTTGGACTGTCCACATTACACCGCAGTTGATAAGACAGTGGTTTACAACCTATCATAGCCATGACCACAAAAAATAGTTTTTCTGAGCTTCATAACCCCATTCTCACATTTTGATAAATTTTGGCACCCTAAAAAAAGATCCTGGCAACCCTCCAAAATGTCCTCATGACCCTGATTTAATTCATAACATGGGGGTTGGGAACCACTGCTTTAAGAGAAGCCCATGCACACCAGCCTTATGAAGATACAAGCCACAATGAATGCCTTTCAAAGTCTGCCACACCAGATTAGATTCATTCACCACCACCCCAGTCTTCAGTCAAATTTGTGCCTGCTGGGGTTGACCTTTTGTGAAGCATTTTTTTGGACAGTCAAGCACCAAGCTCACAATTCTCACCTTTCTTCTCTCAGACCCCAAAATCTTATTAGTTGATGACCTTATGCACAGATCTGGATGGTATCTTTGCATATGCCTTTCCTTCACTGATTCCCAAGGTCATTCAGAAGGTTGTGAATATGACTGCAGTCTGACACTGATTACTCACCTTAAGCAGAAAAAGTCATGGATCAATTATCTGCTGGATGAAGAGGCAAAGATTCCCAGGAACTTTGTGTAAAATTTCTATGGGTGCAGAATCAATTATGCATTCTCATACTTTAAGAGACTGAAAACAAGGACAAATTCAGGATAAGGGGATGTAACTCAGTTTCCTTTTTTCGTATAATCAGCCCTTATAGTTGATCATGGCATTCGCACAGTGTTATTCCACTGGTAACTGGTAAATGACTGGGAGAGCATTCTGGTCGGACTTTGATGTTTCTGTAAGATGATGTTTCTGATTTCAGTACCAAAACATTTTTTTTTAAATGTCGTTAATGTATGTTTTTGTTTTGGAGGACTTGATTTGTGAGGTAATGGAGGTTTTACTGATCGTTATTGTTCACAGACATCTGACCTCTGTCCATGTCGGTTCAAGTCTCAGCTTCTCAGGTTCTTCCCTCCCCCCACAGATACATATACTGTACTGGCTGCCATGTATGGTCTGAAAAAAATGGCATTGAGCCTATAAAACTAAAGATTTTTTATGGTTTCAGACTCAGAAATTGTGCCCAGTTTTCAGAATATTTTCTGATTGTTGGTGTTTGTGTGAGTAGACCAGGAATACTGCATAGCACCTGCAGTTTGACGGGAAAACACCATCAAGTAGAAACCTTTTTACAATTGGTTAACGTTGTTTGTCTTGCACACTTTACAAATGTGGTTTAGTTCTGTGAATGTTATTAATGCTCGTCTATGTTATTAATTAAGCTTAAGTTATTTAGGTATGTTGTATTTATTACTCAGAAAATATCTCATACATATAATTATCATGGAGCCTTACTACCAGTACAGTTCTAACCATTAGAGGATGGGGTGTTGGGGGTAAATGGGTCTCTGGATACCATCTTTTCTAATTTTACCTAGAGTAGCATTTCATCACTTATACTTATATAGTCATATTTTGTTATGGACAGTTATGAGTATTATTATAAGGTAAGTATTTTAATTTTGCATTATTATTTTATGTAATAGATATTACTAGTACAACTAATTAAGGCTATTTAGTGATGAATATATATAGTTTACATTATGTTTTAAGAGTTTTTGATGATAAAATAGAAATGGTGTTCATTCTGTAATAACAGATTACACTTACAGTAGATCCCATCACGAGAGACAACCCCTTTGCAAGCTAAACATAGTCCCTCCAGACAGGTGGTTTCCCAAAAGATGTCATGAAATTAAATACTATTATTGATATGGGCATAATGAATCTAGTCTCAAATGAAAGGTGAGCAACCAAAACAGGTGGTCTTTCAAGTCAGGTTTTACTGTAAAATGTAATACTAGTATTTTTTAGCGTAATACACAAACCATTCTGTTACTTTAAAAATGGTACAGACTGGACTTCATATACTTGCAGTAAGATATATATATATATATATATATATATATATATATATATATATAGTAAAATTTATAAATTAATTTTTTTTTAGAAGTAAAATGAGAAGAGATGAAGTATGCTCTAACCTCATATTTCAGACAAGTACTCTCCCCATTATTGTAAAGCATCATGGATTGTTTTAATAGTTGCAGAGAACCAATTACTTTTTTCAGTCTGATGAGAACCAGTTACTGTTTTCACCCAAATGAGTATATTGAAAATGACAAAAAGTGAACCATTCAACTGTTTATTTCTTACAAAATTCTGCATTAGTTGCAAAATAAAATCCTACTTTCGTAACATAATCAGATGTGTCAGAATGATATGCATGTACACCCTTGACGGTCACATATGGATGTTTCTGTTTAAACTTATCTTTTAATCTTCTGTACATATAAACCCCAGTTTTTTTTTGTCGGTTGGTGGTTTTTTCCAGGCTTTTCCTGGATTTTTCCTCCACCATTTCTATTGGCCACCATGTATCGCCTATCTTGTGCCGAAAAACTGCATTAAACCCAACAACAACAACAACAATGACAACAAATAACAACCCCATATTCAGTATTCTTGTGCAATCCATTCCAATGTGTAAAATTTATTGCATTCAAAACTATGAGATTTTGACATTGTTATTTCCTTCCTCAGATACTGTATGCATGTGGAAGTGACTTTTAATAGAACAAAGATCTTGCTAACACACACTAGTATCGGGAAGTTGTGATAAGTTAGGAAATGATCTGGCAGAATTTTAAGGAAATGAAACAGCTGGCTCTGTACCTGCTGTCAGTATGGTAAACAATGGGTAGATAAAAAAACTTAAATGATGAAACTTTAGGAAATTGGACCTTCTTGGAAGTGTGTAGATCATCATCAGTAAAATCCACATTTATTTACATTAATTATAATGACCCAGCACAATTTAAAATCCATTTGAGCCTTCCGGCTTAGTTATTATTGCCCTACTTTTTTATTAACATTAATTATAATGACCCAGCATGATTGACACAATTTAAAATCTATTTTAGTCTTCTGGCTTAGTTATTATTGCCCTACTTCTACCATCTGTCCATCAGTAATTTACTTATGATAACTACAGAAGCAATACTTCTGATCCATTTTTGGTTTCACTAGAATTATGGGTTATATCATTAAAATCTTAGGTAAGTTCAATAAGTTATCTTGTTTCTGATTTGCTCGCCTTGTTACCATTTGGGAGGCCAGGTTTTTATAATCCAATTTTATCAACTTTAAATTTGTTGGGTGCCAATTTTCATGGTTTTTGTGTGCAAGGTTAACTACAAATTGAAAGTAACAGCAAAACATGAACCAGACTGGTATTAAAACAAAACATGTCCCTATATATTATGACAGAGCATTTTACTATCAACTGTGTTTTTTTTCTCCATGACTCTATTTGATGTTTTCCATCCAGCCGACTCTAGTCATGCCCATCCAAAGTGATATCTTGTTATGTATGAAAATAATAAACTTTGTATTTATTGATGTAAGAGTAGAAGTTTTTAATTAAAACATTTTCTGTTAGTCTCCTGTTCGTTTGACAAGGTAATCACCATGGATGAATGACATTCTTGAAAACATGATTTGAGTTCCTTAGAGATTTTTTTGACTTATAAATGTTGGAGATTCTGTGTATGTGTATAAATAAAGAAACTAACAATGCGCATTTAAAAAAAATAAAAAAATTATGAATGTTGATAGATCTAAAATTAAAGCATTTCAGGGTATGGACATTATCACTATTTTCGCCTAATATAAACTATGGTAAAGACGCTTTTTAATGAGATGTCACAGAAGGTGTACATGACTGTATTTTATTTCTTTCTTTAAAACTTATTTTTGAATCAAACTTCATTCTAATGAAACAATTACCGAAGCAATGGAAATTAAGTATAAACAGATAATTTTCCACTGCTACATTGCAATTAACTTCTTTTTTTTGTTGAAATACCACAAGCACTGTTATGGCAAGCACTGGTATATTAGGAGTACTGGTTTACAATGAGCACTATTATACTGGGAATACTGTTTTACTGTAAGTAATAGTATCATGTAAGTACATGTACATGTATATCACAAGCACAAGGATACTGGGAGCACTAGAATACTATGAGCAAAGATTTATAATGAGCACTGTATACCAGAAGTAGGGCTTTATTATGAGTACTATAATACTGTGAGTACTGGTATATGGTAAATAGTAGTATAATGGAGCATAAGTAATTTACAACCAATTGCATGCTCTGAGCACTGGAATGCCATGAGCAAAGGTTCATAATGAGCACTGATATGCGAGGAATACTGGTTTATTATGAGCACTATAATACTGTGAGCACTGGTATATGGTAAATAGTAGTTTAATGTAGCACAAGTATTTTACAACCACTTGCATGCTCTGAGCACAGGTTCATAATGAGCACTGATATGCTAGGAATACTGGTTTACAATGAGTACTATAATAATATAAGCACTGGTTTACTTTAATAGTTAAATGTGAGCACAACTATATCATGAGCACTAGCATGCTGTGAAGACTGGAATACTAAGAGTACTGGTTTTTAATGAGCACATATACTAGGAGTACTGCTATTACTATGATCACTTTAATCCTGTGAGCACTGGTTTACTGGGAGTACTACTTTAATGTGAGCACAAGTACATTACACGCACTAGCATGTTGTGAGCAGTATTTTAATGAGCACTGGTATGCTAGGAGTAATGGTTTACTATGAGCACTATATTAATGTGAGCACTTGTTTACTGTAAAAGCTAGTATGAGTATAAGTATATCACAAAATTTAGTAGTCTGTTTAACACTGGAATATTATGATCATTTTTATAATGAGCACTGGTATACTACAAGTACCATTATACAGTCCAGTGGCCTAGTGGTCAGAGCATCTGTCTCAGGTGTGGGAGGTTGCAGGTTCAAACCATGGCCAAGTCATATCAGAGACTGATAAAAATGGTATTAACAGATGCCTTGCTATGTGCTCAATATTAAGAGGTTAGTGTTAGAACTGGTTGGCCTGTTGTCAGGATAATTGATTGCATGTGACATTATGCTACATGTTTGCAGCATGATGCTCCAGTGCCTTTGAAGTCTGTGCTATTTCCTGTAACCCAAATATGACTTCATCATGGTGTAACATGTAATTAAGGACTGTGTGATTACATTTTGGTGGTGTGATTTCTTTAATTGTTTGAGACTGGACTGTATCTTTGTTATGTGACACTGTTTATAGACCTGTAATAGAAATTATGAAGACTGTTGGTAACATCAAATTATGTTCTAAATTGTTTCAGATCCAAAGTGTGGCAGTTTGTATGAGGGACACAATGTGACACCCAGTAACACAGTAACAGACTGATTTTAAGTTTTGTTTTTTGTGTGTGATATTATCATTTTTTTTACCTGTTATAGCTCAGATGCATAAATATATCAAATAGCATGATGCTTGAAAACAATTACAGATAGGTGGAGTGACTACACTCTATTCAAAGAGTGTGACATGTTTTGACATGACATCATTCATGTCATTGTAACACATCTAAAATGCTTGATATAACACTGAATCTGAATGCTCTGCTACACTGTGATAGGAATTCAAAGTATCTTCATTATAATGTAACTACCACTACATACATGTGTGTAGACACCACATCATTTACTCAACATATCTGAAGTGTGACAAACTTTAGCATGACTTACACTGAACTGTTAAAAATAAAAATTGTGATTACACTGCCATAGGAAGATAGCGTGATATTGTTACATCTTTTTTTTTTACTGAACTATTACTGCTCTGAAGTGTGATACACTATAACACAACATGCTCTGAACTGTTACAGATTGATTTGTAATTACCTTGTCTTATGAAAACACTACATGTTACATGTTATTTAATGAACCTTTGCAGATTTTTAGTGTGACACTTTAAATGCCTTGCACAGAACTGTCACAGATCTGAAGTGCAATTACACTATCATTGGAATAGTGTGACACTGTAACATCATATCATATATTGAACCTTTACACATCTGAAGTGTGATTACAATGATATGAATAGTGTGACATTGCAACATCACCTCATGTGCTTAATAGTGTGAATAGTATGACACTGCATAAAGTGTGATTACAATGATAGGAATAGTGTGACATTGTAACATCACCTCATGTGCTTAATAGTGTGAATAGTATGACACTGCATAAAGTGTGATTACAATGATATGAATAGTGTGACATTGCAACATCACCTCATGTGCTTAATAGTGTGAATAGTATGACACTGCATAAAGTGTGATTACAATGATAGGAATAGTGTGACATTGTAACATCACCTCATGTGCTTAATAGTGTGAATAGTATGACACTGCATAAAGTGTGATTACAATGATAGGAATAGTTTGACACTGTAATATCATATCATATACTGAACTATTATAGATCTGAAGTGTGATTACTCTGCCATATGAATAGCGTGTCACTGCATGAAGTGTGATTACATTGTTATAGGAATATTGTGACACTGTATGAAGTGTGATTACATTGCCATAGTTTGACACTGTAATATCATATCATATACTGAACTATTACAGATCTGAAGTGTGATTACACTGCTATATGAATAGTGTGAAACTGCATGAAGTGTGATTAGATTGTTATAGGAATATTGTGACACTGTATGAAGTGTGATTACACTGCCATAGTTTGACACTGTAATATCATATCATATACTGAACTATTACAGATCTGAAGAGTGACTACACTCTGTCTGAGGAGTATAGGAAGACACACTACCTGCCAGGACTTTTGCTGCAGGAATTGAGGAGAGCATTATCAGAGCCAAGAGAAATTCGGCGCTGTGCCATCTGTGTTCTGCGTAATCAACTTGCCAAACATTCCTTTGATGACCGATACTGTAACAAGGTGAGTACTAGTTGGTGCTTGGCTGGAGAATTTTGCATTAATAAGGTTTGCTCTCAGTGATAAATAGTAAATAGTATTCTGTATTAATGAAGTTTTCATCCTTTTGTAAGAGTCCAAATTAAATAATATGAAAAAGTATTTCCCCATGACATGGACCAGTTGGGAATATTTGTAATGTTTATAGGGCTTCACTTTGAAGTGAATTGATCATTATGTAATTGCATTGCCCCACTGTCCTTCATTGTGACCGTCCATCAACAGATAACAAGATAATGTTACCAGGGATGATTGCATTTCATCTCAGTTATGTTTCTTTTCAGGCATCTTTGATATTGATTTGACCCTGGACAATTCAGCATTATGTCCCATCATTTACTAGAGTAATGGCCCCTGATTGGCTGTCCTTCTGACTTGCTTACTCATCATACCTTTAACGAGAAATATTAGCTTTATATTAATGACACCTTTAATACTTTCCAGCACTCTGTCACATCATGTACAGTGGTTTATGCTCTGAATACATATAGTTGTATGCCATGTGACAGGGACATATAATTTTTGGGTTATTCACATGAGTCTGTCTTTGTGCAACTTATGAAACAGTTTCTTTTCCAACACTTGATGCTCATTAGCCTTCGATCCAGTTCACTTCACATTTTAAATATAGTGTCACTTAACCATTCTCTCAGAACTGCTCCTTACAATGTGGTCAAAAGCTATAATTGTGACACATTAAAGCTTTTTTCATCGCTTATACATGTATTTCCATTAACTCATTGTTAGTTCTCTTAATTAATGTTTGGAATATGATATCATACACCCCTTCTTCCATAACAATTCTACCCCTTGGTGTGGTTTTGCATAAAGCTGCAACCTTTATAACAGTCTCTTAACATGTCCATGGTGTACCTGTATACTAACTGAAACTGTCATCCTGTTTGCCCCTTATGTACCTTATACACTGCAGCTAGCTAAATCTAGGACACTGGCAATTCAGGGAGGTGTAATTCTGGCACACTATTGATATTAGTTGTACCAATAATTTCCTGTTTGGCTATGTGGGTAACCATGGTTTTGATGAGATGAAATGGATTTATGCAAAGCATTCATTTGACTCAGATCACCAAAACTTATTGGTGCTGATTTAGGCTGAACAGTCAAACTTCAGCTTCTTACATCACATAAAATGTAATATAGACTGTTCTCAGCTGGTATTTTCCTGAATTGTGATTTAGGCTGAATGGTGGTTGACTGTGGCTTCTTATTATGTTGGACATAATATACACTGTTTTTTCATCACTTTCAGTCACTTTTGTTTTACATGGTTACTGATTATGAACCATTTACAGCCTGTAACCTAAAATGTGACATTTTCGTGAGTAAGCAATGCAGCTAGCACACTCGGGTCAAATGATACTAAACAAATTGTATTGGGACATATCTGTGGTTAAAGTTTTTGGTTAATTTGTTTCCAGCACTAGTATTAGGTCAGTAATTACTTACCTGATTTACTTCCTATTTGGGATGCAATATCATGACATTAATCCTTTCTATCAGTATGATCCCCAGGGTAGGGCCATGCAATTAAGACGAATACAAACAAAATACTTTAATATCACTTGCATTTTCATATTCTCTTATTATATTCACTTTATATTTGCCTCTAGGGTCTTTTCAGTGGACCAGTCCTGTCCCTGGGTGTCATGAATAGGAATATTTTGGTTGAAGTTGTTTCCTTATATTGTACTTCATGTTTTAAAAACAGCATAATCCCTTATGGACCTTATCACTATAGCACCTCAACTGCTTGGAAGATTGCTTGTAATTTTACATGCACATTCATCCATTGATCTAGTTGATCCTAAATGGAAACCATGTTGCTCAGACATCCACAGTGGCCAACATGAAAATCTATTCTTCCTATATAGATGGTCATATCAATATGGTGTTTTCAGTAAAAGACTTTTTAAGATGCCTTGTCGGTCCTAAGCAAAAATATATCATGAATTTCATTGCAGCCATCTTGAATGACCTTTTATCATTTGAGTGGATGGTCATATCAATATGGGGTTTTCAATAAATAGCTGGTCCTATAATTAATGGCAGCCATCATAAAGATCTTGCTATCTACTTAGAAAAGTCATATTGACATGGGGTTTTTGCAGAAGACTTTTTATGATGTCAGTTGGGTCTTGAATTAAAATGGTGACAATTTGGCATCCTACATGGCCACCACAGCAACCAACTGGAAATATTATTTCTACTCCTGTTCAAATGATTGGCTGTATCAAAATCAAAATAGGGTTCTCACCAATAGACTTACAAAATAGGGTTCTCACCAATAGACTTACAAAATAGGGTTCTCACCAATAGACTTACAAAATAGGGTTCTCACCAATAGACTTACAAAATAGGGTTCTCACCAATACACTTACAAAATAAGGTTCTCACCAATAGACTTACAAAATAGGGTTCTCACCAATAGACTTACAGAATAGGGTTCACACCAATAGACTTACAAAATAAGGTTCTCACCAATAGACTTACAAAATAGGGTTCTCACCAATAGACTTACAATACTTAGTTGGTCCTAAATGAAAATGGTGCCAGTTTTACATCTATTGTGGCTGCCATTATTACTGTCTTACATGTTGTTATGTGCTTAGGCTCGAATAAACAGTAACATAGAAAGAGTGAAAATAACAAGCTTGTAAAAACTTAATAAACAATTTATTGAGCACAAATATTTTCCAGAAAAGAAAAATAAACTTACGGCTTTAAGAATCAATTCCAAAATTAATCCAGATATAATTCAAAATATAATCCACTAGAGGAATTGCAAAAGTCCTGGTAATAAAATGTCCAAATAATTCCAAGTTCAAATCTTAGTGAAGTATCCAAGATGGAAGACGATGTCACGTGATGAAGTCAGTTCTTGGTAATGAAATTCAATGAGCACAATTATTTTCCAGATAAATAACAAAATAAATCCTCTTGATCCAAACGAATTGAAATAATTTCCAATACAAGGTAATTTAAAATAACTCAAAACGACACACAACTTAGTATTCTAACAGCCCAACTTCTGCTAAATAGTTTGCACCAAAACATAATTTATATACCTGTTTTTACGTAAACAAGAAAGGGGTCACATGATCATCTAGAATCTTTTAGAACAAATGTACATTCAATAAATCTCGTACACACCGATTGACCCAACTAAAAATAGAAAGATGTTTATAACAAAGCTCCATAATGTCCTTGGAATCGACCAATCATTTTAAAAGCTTGTTTACAACTCTGAAGCCAGATCAGAAATGAGGTCAACACCTGGTGTTTATTTGTAAAGTACAGGTGATCTCCCAATGAATGAATCTTAAACTTAAAATGTCAAAGTTGAATCTGACAAACAAACAATTAAAATAAAAAATAAATGACCCAAATCAAATACACATAACAATGTTTTGTTTTTATTGTTCCCCTGAATGGAAGATCATTATGAAATAGAGATTTTCACCAAGTTCTAAAAGCAAACTTGGTACAGTTGTACAACATGGCTGCCTTGGTGACTGTCTTATGATTGTTGTCACTACTCTTCCCTTAATGGATGATCATTGTGCCAAGCTGACATCTATTTTGAAAAGTTTGTTATTGCTGAAGAATACTAGAGATGCTTTCAACACTGGACAGTTAAAAAGCTATCTTCGGTTCTTGGAAATTCTGATGGGACTATGGTGTTAATGGTTCATGTAAAAACAACAGATTTTTATTCAGTTTTTGATTCCAAAGCAAAGTTAGCAGTAACTATTGGATCTGAACCAAATTTGGTGTGCAAGCATGTATCACAGAGACCTGAGTTTAATTTCCATTTTGCAAGTTATAATTCTGAGAAGTTAATTCCCTCTTCCATGCAGCAGAGGTTCACTTATGTGACAGAAAAGTTCCATATAAAAAATCACTTGCTGTCAGAAAGCTCTTTTATTTTAAACATCTGTGTACAGTCAGGTCGAGTGGAGGTTTTATGCTGAATATAACATTTTAACATTATGTACTGTTGGGTCTAGTGGAGGTTTTATGCTGAATATAACATTTTAACATTATGTACTGTTGGGTCTAGTGGAGGTTTTATGCTGAATATAACATTTTAACATTATGTACTGTTGGGTCTAGTGGAGGTTTTATGCTGAATATAACATTTTAACATTATATACTGTTGGGTCTAGTGGAGGTTTTATGTTGAATATAACTTTATCATTATGTACTATCAGGTCTAGTGGAGGTTTTATGTTGAATATAACATTTTGTCATTATGTACTATCAGGTCTAGTGGAGGTTTTATGTTGAATATAACATTTTATCATTATGTACTATCAGGTCTGGTGGAGGAGGTTTTAATCTTGAATATAACATTTTAACATTATCTGTATACTGTCATGTCTAGTGGCGGTTTAATCTTGAATATAACATTTTAACATTATATGTGTATGGTCAGGTCTAGTGGAGGTTTTATGCTGAATATAACATTTTAACATTATGTACTGTCAGGTCTAGTGGAGGTTTAATGTTGAATAACACATTTTAACATTATGTACTGTCAGGTCTGTCTAGTGGAGGTTTTATGCTGAATATAACATTTTAACATTATGTACTGTCAGGTCTAGTGGAGGTTTTATGCTGAATATAACATTTTAACATTATGTACTGTCAGGTCTAGTGGAGGTTTTAGGTTGAATATAATATTTTAACATTATGTACTGTCAGATCTAGTGGAGGTTTAATGTTGAATAACACATTTTAACATTATGTACTGTCAGGTCTAGTGGAGGTTTTATGCTGAATATAACATTTTAACATTATGTACTGTCAGGTCTAGTGGAGGTTTTATGTTGAATATAATATTTTAACATTATGTACTGTCAGGTCTAGTGGAGGTTTTATGCTGAATATAACATTTTAACATTATGTACTGTCAGGTCTAGTGGAGGTTTTAGGTTGAATATAATATTTTAACATTATATACTGTCAGGTCTAGTGGAGGTTTTATGCTGAATATAACATTTTAACATTATGTACTGTCAGGTCTAGTGGAGGTTTTAGGTTGAATATAATAGTTTAACATCATCTGTGTACTGTCAGGTCTAGTGGAGGTTTTATGCTGAATATAACATTTTAACATTATGTACTGTCAGGTCTAGTGGAGGTTTTATGTTGAATAACACATTTTAACATTATGTACTGTGAGATCTAGTGGAGGTTTTAGGTTGAATATAATAGTTTAACATCATCAGTGTACTGTGAGGTCCAGTGGAGGTTTAATCTTAAATATAACAGTTTAACATTATGTACTGTCAGGTCTAGTGGAGGTTTAATGTTGAATAACACATTTTAACATTATGTACTGTCAGGTCTAGTGGAGGTTTTATGCTGAATATAACATTTTAACATTATGTACTGTCAGGTCTAGTGGAGGTTTTATGTTGAATATAATATTTTAACATTATGTACTGTCAGGTCTAGTGGAGGTTTTATGCTGAATATAACATTTTAACATTATGTACTGTCAGGTCTAGTGGAGGTTTTAGGTTGAATATAATATTTTAACATTATATACTGTCAGGTCTAGTGGAGGTTTTATGCTGAATATAACATTTTAACATTATGTACTGTCAGGTCTAGTGGAGGTTTTAGGTTGAATATAATAGTTTAACATCATCTGTGTACTGTCAGGTCTAGTGGAGGTTTTATGCTGAATATAACATTTTAACATTATGTACTGTCAGGTCTAGTGGAGGTTTTATGTTGAATAACACATTTTAACATTATGTACTGTGAGATCTAGTGGAGGTTTTAGGTTGAATATAATAGTTTAACATCATCAGTGTACTGTGAGGTCCAGTGGAGGTTTAATCTTAAATATAACAGTTTAACATTATGTACTGTCAGGTCTAGTGGAGGTTTTATGTTGAATATAACATTTTAACATTATATACTGTCAAGTCTAGTGGAGGTTTTATGTTGAATATAACATTTTAATATTATATACTGTCAAGTCTAGTGGAGGTTTTATGTTGAATAAAGTTTAACATTATTTGTATGCTGTCAGGATTAGTGGAGGTTTTATGTTGAATAAAGTTTAACATTATTTGTGTGCTGTCACGTCTAGTGGAAGTTTTATGTTGAATATACCAGTTTAACATTATCTATGTACTGTCAGGTCCAGCAGGGAAGAATAGCAGCATTGTATCTTCCCTTCATCTCCATATTGCTGGATATCAGGCCCAGATTGACAGGAGAGGACGCTAAAACGTCAGGTTCAGCCGCTGCCACTGTGGCAGGCTCTGTTCCTAATGGAGATATCACCAGTGGCAAACAGGATCCACGCCATCTATCAATAGTTTCCACAACTTCATCCTCAGGACAGACCACTCCAATTCAGAAACATCATAGCATGATATCACTACCAGAGTCAGTTGATGGCAAACGAGATTCATCTGTTTTTGACATGATTGCAGGAACTGGGAGTAAGTAGCTGGCAAATATAAATTCAGAATTTTTCTTTGTTGAACATTAACACAAAAATATGGAGTATAGTCTTATTAAAGCATGGTTGTACATTACACTTGTAAACTAAGTAAAATTTTACTTGTCATTTATTGTGTTTTTCCAATGGAAAAAAAATAAGTTATTTTCCCAGCATCTTCACAACAATCACATTGTAACAATCACACTTACAAAAGCATCAGTAGCATGAACACTACAATTGTTGCCAGCAATAATGCCACTGACACCATTTCCATCAACAAAATACCATCTTTCCAACACCACTAATGTGACCACCTCAGCCATGTTCAGTGATACCATCATAGCCACCACCACTATGACCACCAAAATGACAACAATTATTACACTACCATCACTACCAATTCCACCATTTTTACTTTTGACCTCACCACCAACTTCATGACAACAATTTCTGGCACAATTTTTCTTTCAGCCCACCTGGGGCTTAAGGAGTTGAAACGGAATCTGAGGGTATCCAATGCTTCAATTAGCAGCCGATCTAGTACATCTTCCACAGACACAATCAAAGATGAGGAGATAGAAGAAAAACAACCATCAGAGAAAACACATTCTAGGTATGGTTACCTGCACCTTACTACTCATTTGTTTTCCATAATGACATTGTAAGCATTATGAGGAAATGAAACAATTTTGTGTGCTAGAAGTACTTGCAAAAGTAGGTCACTGATTTTCAGCTGCATCTGGGAAGTAGAGGATAGCTTTTATATAATCTTGGTATATATACATGTTAAAGCATGTACATATGCATATCTTAACTGTATCTCAAACATTATTTCTATGTATAATGAGGGAGGTTGTGGGTTTTAACCCTGGCCAAGTCATACCAAAAACTTCTAAAAATGGTACTTACAACTGCTTTGCATGGCATTCAGCATTCAGAGGTTAGTGTTAGGACTGGTCGGCCTGGTGTCAGTGTCATACAAGAATCATCAAAATATATGATTGCATACATCTGTCAGTTAGTGTCATACAAAAATCATTTAAATTTAGGATTGCATACATCTGTCAGTTAGTGCCATACAAAAATCATTTAAATTTAGGATTTCATACATCTGTCAGTTAGTGCCATACAAAAATCATTTAAATTTAGGATTGTATACATCTGTCAGTTAGTGTCATACAAAAATCATTTAAATTTATGATTGTATACATCTGTCAGTTAGTGCCATACAAAAATCATTTAAATTTAGGATTGCATACATCTGTCAGTTATTGCCATACAAAAATCATTTAAATTTAGGATTGCATACATCTGTCAGTTAGTGTCATACAAAAATCATTTAAATATATGATTGCATACATCTGTCAGTTAGTGTCATACAAAAATCATTTAAATTTATGATTGTATACATCTGTCAGTTAGTGCCATACAATAATCATTTAAATTTAGGATTGTATACATCTGTCAGTTAGTGCCATACAAAAATCATTTAAATTTAGGATTGCATACATCTGTCAGTTAGTGCCATACAAAAATCATTTAAATTTAGGATTGCATACATCTGTCAGTTAGTGCCATACAAAAATCATTTAAATTTAGGATTGCATACTTGCATACAGCTGTCAGTTAGTGCCATACAATAATCATTTAAATTTAGGATTGTATACATCTGTCAGTTAGTGCCATACAAAAATCATTTAAATTTAGGATTGTATACATCTGTCAGTTAGTGCCATACAAAAATCATTTAAATTTAGGATTGCATACATCTGTCAGTTAGTGCCATACAAAAATCATTTAAATTTAGGATTGCATACATCTGTCAGTTAGTGTCATACAAAAATCATTTAAATATATGATTGCATACATCTGTCAGTTAGTGTCATACAAAAATCATTTAAATTTATGATTGTATACATCTGTCAGTTAGTGCCATACAATAATCATTTAAATTTAGGATTGTATACATCTGTCAGTTAGTGCCATACAAAAATCATTTAAATTTAGGATTGCATACATCTGTCAGTTAGTGCCATACAAAAATCATTTAAATTTAGGATTGCATACTTGCATACAGCTGTCAGTTATTGCCATACAAGAATCATTTAAATTTAGGATTGCATACATCTGTCAGTTAGTGCCATACAAAAATCATTTAAATTTAGGATTGCATACATCTGTCAGTTAGTGCCATACAAAAATCATTTAAATTTAGGATTGCATACATCTGTCAGTTAGTGCCATACAAAAATCATTTAAATTTAGGATTGCATACTTGCATACAGCTGTCAGTTATTGCCATACAAGAATCATTTAAATTTAGGATTGCATACATATGTCAGTTAGTGTCATACAAAAATCATTTAAATTTAGGATTGCATACATCTGTCGGTTAGTGCCATACAAGAATCATTTAAATTTAGGATTGCATACATCTGTCGGTTAGTGCCATACAAAAATCATTTAAATTTAGGATTGCATACATCTGTCGGTTAGTGCCATACAAAAATCATTTAAATTTAGGATTTCATACATCTGTCGGTTAGTGCCATACAAAAATCATTTAAATTTAGGATTGCATACATCTGTCAGTTAGTGCCATACAAAAATCATTTAAATTTAGGATTGCATACATCTGTCAGTTAGTGCCATAAAAGAAGGTCATAGTGACCAACATGTCACATTTTACTGGACTAGGTTATGGCTTTTGCCTATTTTAGCTGATGACATTATCACTTTTTTGCATCCTTTGTATCTAAGTTTATCCTTTCAAGGATCTTGAAACTTCATGTGGTAATACATCTTGTGGAACACTAGTTTATCATATAACTAGTCACTATAGTCCATATTTTTATGCTTCACTGTCTTGGATTAAAGTTAATATTTGATGATCATTTTCCAGGAACTTTTCTGACTGGAGCCATAAATGGATGATTCATCTGTATTGTTATGTCTATTGGATTTAAATTATTTATTTTTTAATTGTTAAATCCAGATTTGTCATTTAGGGTTTAATATTCATTAATTGGGAGATTTTTCCTGAAAATTCAGGCTGACCTAGACTCTAGCTGTAAACAGGTTGACCTTGGCTTGTTGACCTAATTCCTGACCCTGCTTTAGACATTGTCAACAAGCTTCTAAAACTATTGGTTAATTTCAAGGACAACTTTTTATTTTTAGTTCTTGGAAGTAGGAAATATCTAGATCTTTCTTTGAGTACGTGATTTACTGAAGGCAGTCTCTTTCTGTGACCTTCCATGAACTTTCATAAAATCACGCAATCACTTGTTTACTTAAGAAAACAGGTATATGAATTAGTGTTTGGGATAGAACAGTTTAGTAGAATCTGGGCTTTTAAAGTTAACAGTTGTGTTTATCTGTTTGAGTTATAATTTTAATTACATTGTACTGGACATTGTGTCAATTCATTGAAGCAAGTGGATTTATTTATTTATTTGGAGGAGAAAACATGTGCTCATAATTTCATTTGGATGATAATAAAACAAGAACTGCATCACGTGACATTGTCAGCCATTTTGGATTACATCGTCAAGATTCGAACCTGGAACTATTAGAACATTTATTTATCAGGACTCTTGCAATTCCATTAGTGGATTATTATTCTGAATTCTATATTGGATTAATGTTGGATTTGATTCTCTAAAACCGCAAGTTTGTTTATTTTATGAAAATAATTGTACTTAATAAATTCATTGTTCAAGTTATACAAGCTTGTTAGTTTTCACTCTTTCTGTGTTGCTGCTTATTCGAGCCTAAGCACGTAACAGTATTTAGTACTACATCTTTTGAACTCAAACTTCATTGCAACCTATATTAAGTTTCTTCAATTGTTTGACCAGGTGATTACTTTTCATGTTATATATGGGGAAAAAGAAAACCAGAATTAATATCTGGATTTTATCAACTAATTTTTAATACCTCAACTTTGACATCATAGAAAAGACAGTTATTTTACATTGTTTTATCTTTAATGTCCTGTCACAGAAGGTGTATAGCTTTCCATGGAAATTTCTTTTTTCCAGACAGCCTTCTATGACCAGCAGTATAGCAGGGAGTCCGGCTGTGCCAGGCAAGACTCTTCAGCATCAGAAACTAGAAACTGCCGAAATCAAGGACCTGCTGATCTGTTTTCTATACATCCTTAAACATCTTCCTGAAGGTAGGCAATCACTTCCACACAGACATACAACTCAGTTGTATGTTTCCTATTAATCCTCTAACTTTGAAATTAGGCAAACACTTTTACACTGGCAGATAACTTAGTTGTATGTTTCCTACACATTCTCATTCACCTGCTTGAAACACGGCAGATACTTTTACACAGAGACAACTCAGTTCTACATTTCCTACACATCATCAAACACCTGCCTGAAACTACCATATTTCATGTTGGTTTTTTTTACCTTTTAAATTTTTGTACATTATCAAGCTGTAAATATAATATTTAAATGTATCGTATCATTTTGTACACAAAATGTTGTATTTGTTGTCAATTTTTTGATAGATAAAATGTTAATATATATATATATATATATATATATATATATATATATATATATATATATATATATATATATATATATATATATATACACACACACACACACACACACACACACACACACACACACACAGGAAGAGAGAGAGGGCAATCATTAGATTAAATACAAAAGACTGTAAATGTTCCATGTTTTGTAAATTTCTGTCAATTCACTGTTTTCATATGGAGTACCAATATTAATGGATTTCATAATAAGCAGTGTATACATATATGATCCCTTTTTTTCTAATCCACAAAAATTTAATTATTGCAAAAAAAATCATTTCTTTTTATAAACCTATGACAATTGATATCCTTGAAAATGATCATATTGTTTTTTGTCTCTTTTATTTCAGATATTTTACTGGGCTGGTTTAATAATTCCTCAGAATATGACATCATCGATTTCTTCTCATTACTAGAGTAAGTTTTTTTTTTATGGGTACTGGTAGCCACAAATGTCACTAGGTGTGTTGTCATATGTCACCGTAGTAACATATTGTCCAATTGCAAAAATAGAGCAGATCTGCCATTGCCTAACTCACTTGCACATCAGGGCCAATGTTTTTTCTTCTGAATTTAATTCTTAAAAACCGCATAGACTGGATCTGCCTGCTTATGATGCAATAACAACACTGGATCAATGCAGTTTACAGTTGGAATTGATTAATCAGCAAGAATAGATGGTTGATCATCAGCTATATATAGATTTGAAACACATGCACACATACACACTCTTCCAGCTTTTAAAATCCGTTTCCAGTTATTGCTGTACACTGCACATATTTTAAAGTAGCCAGTTGATTAAAACAGCTGTTTTCAGCAGTTGTACATTTCAATTGGTAGGATTTGTCAGCTATAAATAACTGTAATTTACAAGCTGTGGATACCAGATATATCCACTTATGAGTTGAGTCCAACTGCAAACTGCATGGACATAATGTTTGTTGTTTGCAGTTTGACTCCAAAGTGAGTATATATAGTAGTTGGGGTGGGGGCTGGGGAAACAATGGAATTTTCTTCTAGTTGTAGCCTTGGCCTTGGCTTGTGTCTTAAGCCAAGTGTAGAGAATGACTAATGATCACTAATTATTACACATATTGTAATTTATGGTACCAAGTATCATGTAATTGTTTCCTACATGCAGAAATAAATATTATTTTTTTAAAAGTATAATAAATAATGTGTAAAAAATGATTATCATTTTGGGGAAGAATTTGTGCATAAAATATAAATGACCTGACATCGAAAAGGACTCAGAAGTATCTACAAAATTGTCAGTATTAAATTCACATGCATCAAATGTAATAAACTAAAGCAGCATGCACTAGTCATACTTATTGCTTATATATGTGTGTATTGGTATATAGAAGTTAGAAAACACATTTTTATTCTTACACCTTGTGATTGAAATAAAATACTTATCTGCCCTATTATAAGGAGAGAGAAAATTCAATCTTTTTGTGCTTTTTGCTTATTGCATCTTACTGCCTCGTGTAATTGAAGCTTTCATCAAAGAGAAAACAGTAATCAAACAGTAATTGAAACTAAAAAATACATACCAAACACTTTCATTTTCCAAGAACCGCTCCGGTGGCCTAGTGGTTAAAGCGTCCGACGCGGAAGCGGGAGGTCGTGGGTTCGATCCCCGGCCGAGTCATACCAAAGACTTACAAAATGGTACTAACAGCTGCCTCGCTTGATGTTCAGCATTAAGAGGTTAGTGTTAGGACTGGTCGGCCTGGTGTCAGGATAATGTGACTGGGCGGGACATCATGCTACATGTCTGCGGCATGATGCCCCAGTGGTAGACATCACTATAAACTGCCTCACTGCAGACATCGTAGCGATATGACTGAAAAATTGTTAAAGCTACGTTAAAAATCATAAACAAACAAAATCATTTTCCAAGAGATATAATTTATATTTAAATAATCACAACATTGATATTTATATAGATTCCATTTAATTTAAATCCCAAATAATGATTAGTTGCAAGATGTGTTTTTATTTTTTGTAATTAGAAGTACAGTGACCTCTTTATTCTTACCAAATTAAGGTTACACTGTACCAGTAAGTGCATATACACTTTCTGTTGTCTGGCATCATTTGGTTTGAGGTTTTTGTTCATGCTAGTTCTTACTTTGAATTCAAAGCTCTGACACTTCTGTCAGCAGGAACAGAAGTTGTAACTGGTTGAGAAATTTACATTAGTAAATGCCTAACATTACATGTCATTACACAGTACCATTTAAATAACATCATTAAATGAAACAGAGTGAAAATATATAACAAGCTTCACAGAAACTATTTCAAGATAAAGATGTTGATTAGTAAACAGTGTTTGTCATGTTAAAATTTTACCTTAGGAATTATTGTTGTAGTTATTAGCATTTAGAATTTAGTGAAGTGTTTTTTCAGCAAATTTGAAGGTTGTGTTTACTCAGGCTATTGAATAATAGACTTTATGGGAGATGAGTGATATACATACATAACAGCGTGACCTAATTTGGATTAACATCCATTTAATCATTCATTTTTGTTCCTTCATATCAGAATAATGATCAGAGATTTCATCTGCTGTATGGTAAAATGACCAAATTCTTTAATGGTTTAATCATAAACTAACCAATTTACTCATTATAAGGTGAGTTCAAACAACATAGACCCCAATACACCATTGCATTATGCACCAGCAGATCAGGGTCTAAGTTATTTGTTCTCACTGATCACTCCTAACAATATGTATAGATTTAGATATGCTGGTACATTTTGTCATGAAGATTTGGGTCTGTGTTGTTTGTATTTGGATTTATTACAAGTATATATGGTACATTACTGCTGTAATTAGGCAACGTCAATTTTCTCATATTCGAATGGCAGCTACTTAAGACAGGCTTCGCTCTAGTGATGCAACTCCAATGACTTCCTCCCATTTTAAAATTAGTGTCATGGACATTGGAAACATGGAAAAAAGAAAGGTTTTTTACCCTATTTCTTTCAGGGTAACATGCACTTTCACTCTGGTTATTAGTATTTTCTTCATTTTCAGGGTTTGTTTAGATAAATTCAAGTATCAAGGAAAGAAGAAAATAGTTACCTTAAGGTAAGAATTTCTGAGAGAATTGTGATGTCATGGTGAATACCGGTACAGAGGTGACATTACCTTTTCTTGATGGGTTGTTACTTAATAAATACTGGTCTTACATGTGTAACCATTAACATGTGTTTATAATCAAACATAAACAGCATCGTAAGGGAGACAATTTTGATGTAAAGTCATTTCATCCTGCAAAAGATTTTTTTTAAAGCTTCACCTTGAATATAGAAAATATATTATGTTGCCCTTTTCTGTCCATCCATTTTCTATTTACCTGTAGATAAGGGAATTCAAATGATTGGTTGGTATGGCATTTTTATTTTTTTTAAACATATTTATTGTTACTATTTTGGCTAGCCATCACAGAAGGCAGCATTTTCATGAGGTCACATGTTTGTTGCAAATTAGGTGGGCTGTTTTTGTTGATGGGGAACCTATTTATTGTTAAGAAAAATGCTTCAGTAAAACCCAGTTCACGACGAATATTTGACATAATGATTCACAAGTGATGACTTCTGACACATTCATCCTTCCTTGTTGCTGCTAAAGTTAAGCACATTAAATTGATTTGGTGATCTGATTTTATGGTACCTTAGTCTAGTAAAGTCTCTTTTTTTTGGTATGGCCACAGATCCCATTTTATTTTGTGATAGTAATACTCTGTGTATTATAATCCAGTATAACGCAACCTTGCATATTAAAACAGTACACTTCATTGACTCCCATGTACAGAGATATGATGAGGGATCCCTGCACAATATATCATGTGCTCATTTTACTGCTAAATTCCATTGTGAAAGTGAGGTATTGCCTTAAAACAGTGAAAGAGGAATGGAATTTTACATCGTCACAGAATTCCCCTTTTGGAAATCCACTAATCAGAGGAGAGGAGTCCTGTCTGATGTAACAGATCTGTTCATTTTCGACTTTCTGAGGTCATAGATTTTTTGATGGTGTTGTTTAGCAATAAAAGCCAATGAAATTGTTCATTACATAACAAGTGGTGTATACTCATTTTGATTTGACCTAGACAGATGTGAAAGTTATTAGACACTATGACTCTATAATAATGGAGCAGTCCATTCTTTATTGTGTAGAACCAGAAATAAATGTAAATGGCTTCTAATGAAAAGCTTTAGTGTGGTCATCTATCAGAACAAGCAGCCATTTAAAAACTAATGTTGTCAATTGGATAGAAAGCCAAGCATTATATATTTCATCCAGAAATTGTTCAGAATATTCCTGAGAATTGGGACAGATGGAATAAATAATTGTTTATGACAAGAAGGAATGACTGATCTGGGATACAATGTGATGGATAAATTTTAGCTTGAGATGGATCAGTGGGATTAGAATTGACTGGCATTAATGTTTTGAACCCTGACATTGTTTTCCTTCAACAGTGTTATAGGAGACAGCAGTATGCTTCGTATGAAGGCCAGCACACTACCATCAGCCAGACGTTCAGTTCCAAATGGCAGTGTGTCTTCCTCAATCCGCAGTGTTAGCCAGTATGGAGATGTTAATGTGCAGGAGCCATCTTTCCATAGTAAGTAGAATCTCTTTATCTGTCCTTATTAGTCAGTAATATTTTCCACATTCCATACAGTCTGTCATTATGACATTTTCTGTACAGTCAGTCTGTCATATTGACATTTTCTGTACAGTCTGTCTGCCATTGTGACATATACAGTACAGTCTGTCTGTCTGTCATTATGACACATTCAGTACAGTCTGTCTGTCATTATAACATATTCAGTACAGTCTGTCTGTCATTTTGACTGTCAGTCTATCTGAGATTTGGGTTTCGATAGGCATCATGATTTCTATAGTTCAGAGTATTAGCCAATATGTTAATTATTATTCATTGCCTTCCATATTAAGTTCTGCTTATCCATCTGTCAGCTTTGTGTGTCTGTCTGTGCCAGACTCCAAAAGGAAGCATATATGCAATGTCAGGTAATATGTAGATATCATATTTAAGAAACAGAATGTTACAAAAGATTGTTGTCATGTAATACGTAGATATCATATTGTCTTTTGTCAGGTAATATGTAGATATCATATTGTCTTTTGTCAGGTAATACGTAGATATCATATTTAAGAAACAGATAGTTATGAAAGATTGTTGTCAGGTAATACGTAGATATAATATTTAAAAAACAGATTGTTATAAAAGATTGTTGTCAGGTAGTACGTAGATATAATATTTAAAAAACAGATTGTTATAAAAGATTGTTGTCAGGTAATACGTAGATATAATATTTAAAAAACAGATTGTTATAAAAGATTGTTTGTTTGTCTGGGTCAGACATATGGTTCCTATAGGTCTGTTCTACTAAGAAATCATTCTGCCTGTCTCCGTCTCTCATTTTTATTTATTTATGAGAAATAAAATGACTACACAAACACCACCCCTCACTCTCTGTCTC
Organism: Unio delphinus; assembly: GCA_029339505.1. Classification (NCBI taxonomy): domain Eukaryota; kingdom Metazoa; phylum Mollusca; class Bivalvia; order Unionida; family Unionidae; genus Unio; species Unio delphinus. Next base: position 4,375,450 of record JAQISU010000174.1, read on the forward strand.
TCTTATGAGCATTTACATATATCACATATTATTCTACAGAAATAGGGGCCCCGAGTGGTCTTAAGTGCTCTCCATTATGGATCACTACCATCTGACCTCTACATGGGTTCGAGTGTTGTATTTGGCCAATGTGGGTATGTGAGAAAGCTTGTCAGTAGCTTCTCGTGGGTCGGTGGTTCTTTTCGGGGGTTTCTTGGTTATTCTTCCACCATTAATACTGGCAACCATGTATAGCCTATCTTGTGTTGAAAAATTACATTAAACCCTATAGCAAAAACAATATTCTACAGAAATAAGAAATTTATTGATGATCATATTTACAATTATCATTTTAACTCGTTTTTAAACAGCAGAATTCAAGTCTTTGTTTTAATTGTGTTTTAATTGATCCGTCAAATGTTGCTGAATATTTATGTTTTTGAAATTACGCTAAATTATAATAGGTAAAACGTTTTAACTTGATGCACCAGAAAGATTTTCCTAATTGGCACTTCACAAAAGAAATGGGACAAGGACTGCTTTCTATGCTGTTGAGATGATAAGCTTGAACATGTCCCTCCTGAAAACTTTCTTGTGTCACAGTTGATGATGTGCTATCACAAAATTAATACATCATTTGTACATGTAGCAAATGTTCCTTCCAAAAATTTATTTATAACAGAATTTTAAGCATTTTTTTTTTGCCAGGTGCATGAATTATGTTTTACAATTTCATGTTACATCATCTTGATTATCCCAATATTTGATGACATTATTCATCTTATCTTTAATAATGCATTAATACCATGGAAAATTGTGAATACAACTCTTTTGGATGAAAACTATTCAAACCTAGAGAAACATTTAAATAAAATTAAGCCAGTTTATCTCTAAAGGCGGAATAAATTGACATAAATCAGCACTCGTGTGTGAAATTCAAAAGAAACATTGCACCAGATTGTCTGAATACTTCTACTCTTGTTTCAGAATCACACTCTCTTCTAGTAAAAAAGTTTACTAAGTCTCCCAAAACACAAAAATGTCGAAAATGAGTTTTATATTCAGTTGTATTTTAATATGGAATATCATACGATGTTAAATCATGTTCAACTCTTGCTGTTTTTAAGCACAGAGGCAAACACTAGACACAAATACTAGTGGCAAACCTATTCATGAAGTATGACCACAATCCATTATTACTTAATTCTTAACCTTTGTTATGCTATGTTTCAGTCTCAGGTAGTTTTGGGGCAGAAGACATAATGGGATCATTGCTAGAGACAAAGCTGTTGCCCAAGTATCACCACAATACATTGTTGATTTATTGCTTAACTCCAAACTTCCCCTACGTACGTCACTTCCGGAAATCTGATTTTTCACCGGAAGTTTACAAATATTTCCGGAGCGTTTTCCGTACAACATCAATTTATGCTCAAACAATCCTTTTTTCTCCTTTGTGAGTTAAAAGCTACATCTAAAATGTACATTTCAGAAATATTCAGCGAAAAAGGAATATTTTGATGTATAATGTGTTTTTTACGCTAGTAGACCTTTAACTCCAAACTTGCTATGCTTCGTTTCAGTGCCAAGTAGTTCTGAAGCAGAAGCCATGATGCGAGCATTGCTGGAAGCTAACCTTTCCACTGAGGTCGGGATGATTGTACTGGACATTCTTGTTCAATATGCCGATAAATTCAAGGTCTGGATATACACACCACATTCATTGTGTTAAACAATCTCTATGCTTTCTTTATTGCAGATAGAGAGAACTAGGTATCGTCTGTTTCAAGGTGACTTTCATCATGTTAAGATTTTGTGGTTTTTTTTTTCTTCATTTAGCTTAATATCTAGAACTTGTGTGCATGTACAGTCATAAGGTTAATGGGTGCATTTCATCATTAAAAATCCCCAACAATATGCCGAGATCAAAATCGGTCATATTAACCTGTTTTTCATGTTCTACTGTTAACATACGGTGTTTAGCTGAGCAGGCAATACATGTGATTCCATGTATAAAAAATTTGGCTTTGCATTGTTTTTTTAAACTGGGTTTGCACATTAGGCATGACTGCAAACAGCCAATATTTGTTGACAATAAGGTACAGGACTAATCTATTTATAGTTGGAATCTATTTCTGTTCACAATAAGATACACGACCAGTCTCTATATAGTTGGAATCCATGGCTTATTTATTGTATAATAGTAGCTGTAACAAAAAGAAAAGGTGGTTACAAGCAAGCAGTGGATGCAAAAAAATGTGTGAATTAATTTTTCGGCTTAATTTTATGCATTACAAAATGTACCCAATTTCACCACTTAAATAAAGAAAACTTTGCTGTATTATTATTTCTGAGATTCCTTTAAATTTATTATCATTATTATTATTATTATTATTATTATTATTAAATTATTATTATTATTATTATTATTATTATTATTATTATTATTATTCACAGACTGACCTGGAGAACAGGGAGGGTGAGAACACTCTAATGAGAAAGGTTTTTGATATTTACCTGTCCTTTCTCAAAACCAGTCAGTCGGAGTCACTACAAAAGCATGCCTTTGCAGTTTGGAGGTCATTTATCAGAATGGTAGGTTGTAGGACAGTAATCTGTGACTGTTGGATGTATAGATTAAAATGGTAGGTTATAGGACAGTAATCTGTGACTGTTGATATGTATAGATTAAAATGATAAGTTGTAGGACAGTAATCTGTGACTGTTGATATGTATAGATTAAAATGGTAGGTTGTAGGTTAGTAATCTGTGACTGCTGGATGTATAGATCAGAATGATTGGTTGTAGGACAGTAAACTGTGACTGTTGGATGTATAGATTAGAATGGTAGGTTGTAGGACAGTAATCTGTCACTGTTGATGTATATATAGATTAAAATGGTAGGTTGTAGGACAGTAATCTGTGACTGTTGATATGTATAGATTAAAATATAGATTAAAATGATAGGTAGTAGGACAGTAATCTGTGACTGTTGATATGTATAGATTAAAGTGATAGGTTGTAGGACAGTAATCTGTAACTGTTGATATGTATATATTAGAATGGTAGGTTGTAGGACAGTAATCTGTGACTGTTGATATGTATAGATTAAAATGATAAGTTGTAGGACAGTAATCTGTGACTGTTGATATGTATAGATTAGAATGGTAGGTTGTAGGACAGTAATCTGTGACTGCTGGATGTTTAGATTAAAATGATAGGTTGTAGGACAGTACTCTGTGACTGTTGGATGTATAGATTAAAATGATAGGTTGTAGGACAGTAATCTGTGACTGTTGATATGTATATATTAGAATGGTAGGTTATAGGACAGTAATCTGTGACTGTTGATATGTTTAGATTAGAATGGTAGGTTGTAGGACAGTAATCTGTGACTGTTGATATGTATAGATTAAAATGATAAGTTGTAGGACAGTAATCTGTGACTGTTGATATGTATAGATTAGAATGGTAGGTTGTAGGACAGTAATCTGTGACTGCTGGATGTTTAGATTAAAATGATAGGTTGTAGGACAGTAATCTGTGACTGTTGGATGTATAGATTAAAATGATAGGTTGTAGGACAGTAATCTGTGACTGTTGATATGTATATATTAGAATGGTAGGTTGTAGGACAGTAATCTGTGACTGTTGATATGTTTAAATTAGAATGGTAGGTTGTAGAACAGTAATCTGTGACTGCTGGATGTTTAGATTAAAATGATAGGTTGTAGGACAGTAGTCTGTGACTGTTGGATGTATGGATTAAAATGGTAGGTTGTAGGACAGTAATTTGTGACTGCTGGATGTATAGATTAGAATGATAGGACAGTAATCTGTGACTGTTGATATGTATAGATTCAAATGATAAGTTGTAGGACAGTAATCTGTGACAGTTGATATGTATAGATTAAAATGATAGGTTGTAGGACAGTAATCTGTGACTGTTGATGTGTATAGATTAAAATGGTAGGTTGTAGGACAGTAATCTGTGACTGTTGGATGTATAGATTAGAATGATAGGTTGTAGGACAGTAATCTGTGACTGTTGGATGTATAGATTAGAATGATGGGTTGTAGGACAGTAATCTGTGACTGTTGATATGTATATATTAGAATGGTAGGTTGTAGGACAGTAATCTGTGACTGTTGATATGTTTAGATTTGAATGGTAGGTTGTAGGACAGTAAACTGTGACTGTTGGATGTTTAGATTAAAATGATAGGTTGTAGGACAGTAGTCTGTGACTGTTGGATGTATGGATAAAAATGGTAGGTTGTAGGACAGTAATTTGTGACTGCTGGATGTATAGATTAGAATGATAGGACAGTAATCTGTGACTGTTGATATGTATAGATTCAAATGATAAGTTGTAGGACAGTAATCTGTGACTGTTGGATGTATAGATTAAAATGGTAGGTTGTAGGACAGTAATCTGTGACTGTTGATATGTATAGATTAAAATGATAGGTTGTAGGACAGTAATCTGTGACTGTTGATGTGTATAGATTAAAATGGTAGGTTGTAGGACAGTAATCTGTGACTGTTGGATGTATAGATTAGAATGATAGGTTGTAGGACAGTAATCTGTGACTGTTGGATGTATAGATTAGAATGATAGGTTGTAGGATAGTAATCTGTGACTGTTGGATGTATAGATTAGAATGATAGGTTGTAGGATAGTAATCTGTGACTGCTGGATGTATAGATCAGAATGATAGGTGTAGTATTATGTACAGTAATTTGTGACAATTATGGATGTATAACTGTTAGGACAGTAGTAATTTTTATTGCACAGAAAGCTGAATTAGCAAATTAAAATATGCCACATATTCATGGGACTAAACCTGTGGCCAATGTTTACCACTTACACTTTAGCAGCAACAAATACAGATGTAACAAGCTCTTTGATCGGTTAAATTTTTCGATCCACATGCAGTGTCTCAGCTTGAGTTCTATCCCATTACAGCTGTTAAAAGATCTCTGATTTACAAATAGAAATGTCATGTTTTAAAAGAGTATTTTCCAATTTTCCATCAGACAAGAACATGGTTCTCTGAGGAAATAATGTGTTGGACTGGCAATCATGATTGATTATTTGTCTCCGTATCACAATTAATTTTTGTGTAGATGTTCATAATTTACATGTGGGTTTTTTACTGGAGTCAAGCTTAGCTTTTGTAGCCATTGTTTTCACTATATCCATGGAATGCAACTGCGAGTTTTAGGACAGAAGACTGTTATCCCCTAAAATAGAATTGGTAAGATTTCACATTAGGTGTTGATTTGGCTGTGAAAGGACCAACACATTTGAACTGATTCTCATTGACAGAGTACATGATAATTTGGATATTGCAACAGATTTTCATTGACAGAGTACATAATTATTTGGATATTGCAACAGATTTTCATTGAGTGTACATGATTATTTGGATATTGAAACATTTTCATTGACAGAGTACATGATTATTTGCATAGTGCAAAAGATTTTCATTGACAGAATACATGATTAATTGGATATTGCAACAGATTTTCATTGACAGAGTACATGATTATTTGGATATTGCAACATACTTTCCTTGACAGAGTACATGATTATTTGGATACTGCAACAGATTTTCATTGACAGAGTATATGATTATTTGCATAGTGCAAAAGATTTTCATTCACAGAGAACAGGTTAGAAGACATAAATACCATATTGCTGATACAGTAATGTATTTATTATTAACTGCATCCATGCAAAGTTGTGAGAACCAAGAGTTCATTTGCTTCTTTTGGATTTCAGATTTTGATATAATAAAACCTGGTGTAAAATCACATCAATGTTCATGAGTTGATACACAACAATCTCTATCTTCAGAATAGATCTGTGTGTGTTTGGGGGTGGGTGGGAGATAATGGTACATCAGCACATTTTTGGCTGTATAAAGGAGAGTAAGTTTATGTACCCCCCAATAAAGGCATACAAATCATATAAATGCCAAACATGGATAAAATCCTGAAATGCAAGGTCTGATAATTTTTCTTCTAACTGCATGTTTTTTTAAATACCAAGTCAGAGGCTGACTAATTGTGGTATGCATGCAAAAAGGATACCCCTATTGTTAGTGTCTTATGCCATATATGAGGGCATATTGGTCTGTTCTATATTCCCCAATTCGACAGTGGGCAGCCCAGATCTGTCCACCCTACCCTTCTAATTACTTGGTCATCATTATTTACATGCTAAATGTTTGTTCCTTTTTTATTTTGCAGTTCCCAACAGTTTTGTTTGGAGGTAATGCTTCTTTTTGTGGTGACTTGTGCTATGAGGTAAGAATAAGAAAAAATTAGTGTCTGCACTAGTTTGACATGATATTGCACAAAGTAATAGTGTATACTATTTATGGGGTACCAGTTTTTTTTTACGGATAATGTGACTGGGTGACATGAAGCCGTAGTGTTAGATATCACTCTAAACTGCCACACTGCAGACATCATAGCGATAAAACCCAATTTTTTTTAAAGCTACTTTAAAAATCCTAATCACATACGCACACATACACACACACACACACAGTCCCTACATACAGTTGCCAAATGATAGGTCTGGCTGGACACCTAAAAACAATTAAGTTATTGACATATAGGACTTTGATGAGACTTGTATAAGTAACCTGATGAAGACATGGATCTGGAAAAATGCAAACATAGAAAATATAGAAATGAAACTTAAGGAGTAAATTTAGAAAAAACTTATGATAAAGGCCCTTGATCAGTGAATCCAAGATGAGTCATTGAGTAGAGAGACTGATTATAGAAAACTACAAAAATATTTAATTTCAGTTGCTAGTCTGTTGAAATTCATATACTCTTTAAAGGTTTTGTTATTATGTATCTTATGAGATTTTATTATTATGCATACAAATAAGTCAGATATTCAATTGTTGTCTACAATAAATTTCCAACTTTGATATTTTTCTTTTCACTTCTGTGGCAACAAGATTATAAATATATGGCTTAGCAGCCTAACATTTTAATTGATTCACCCAATATATATTGCTTAGCAACCTAACATTTGAAACAATTCACCCAATATATATCGCTTAGCAACCTAATATTTGAAACAATTCACCCAAAATATATATCGCTTAGCAACCTTACATTTGAAATGATTCACCCAAAATATATTGCTTAGCAACCTAACATTTGAAATGATTCACCCTATGTATATCACTTAGCAACCTAACATTTGAAATGATTCACCCTATATATATCACTTAGCAACCTAACGTTTGAAATGATTCACCCTATTTGTACTAAAGAATATACCATGTATACTCGCTATTAGTTGAGACCAACTGCACAAATCGGTGCAATTTGTTTTGGAGTAATCAGTAGAACAATAAAGATGCACCATGATCTGCCAGCACTTCATCGAATAGCAGGTCAGGATCTGTATGGTTTGCAGTTGGAATCTACTAATAAAGCTAGTATATTTGGTACTAATTTTTGTGTATTCTGAAACATTCACCCCAAAACTGGTTTGAATATATATATATATATATATATATATATATATATATTGGCAGACAGATGGCAAATTGATGGATAGTAGGTCCTCATTTGTACTTGTAATTGGCTTGACACCTTTGCCAGCAGTTGTTGCAGTTTAATGCCATTTCTCAGATCCAGATAGGCTATACATGGTGGCCATATAAATGGTGGAGGAAGAACTCAGGAAAACTCCAGAAAGAACCATCAACCCACAAGAAGCCACTGGCAATCTTTCTCACTTTCTCACCTACCTACATTGGCCGAACCCGAGACTCGAATCTATGCAGAGGTGAATTGTCAGTGATCCATAACAGACCACTTTTCCATTAGGGGTCCGCTTTTGCCAGCAGTAGTATTGTTTGTGGGTTCATAAATGCTGGCACATGGTTTACTGATGTGTGGTAATACATTAATTATTATGTATCTGCTAGTTCACTGGCTGTGTATTGTAGAGTTCAAAGGTCATGTTCAGATATTTGACCTAAAAAACTCGTACACATTTTTTATTATTATTGAAAAGCATATTTTGAAGTGAAAGTCAGATTATTATCAGAACATCAGAACTTGTTTTTCCTGAATAAATATTGGCCAAACTTTTATCAGAGTGGGATTTGACTTTAAAACACTGATTACAAATAGATAAGCTCTTGTATAGAATACCAGTTGTGTCCCTTGGTTTAGAATTGTTTACAGGATACCAGTTGTGCCCCTTGGTTTAGAATCTTGATATGTAATGTAAAAGTGACCTCTGCTGCCACTGTATTGCAGGTGTTGAGGTGCTGTAACTCACGGCTGGTGTCCACAAGGAAGGAAGCTTGTGCCCTACTTTACTCTCTCATGAAGGCCAATTTTGAGTTCACCAAGAAGACAGGTTTCACTAGGGTCCATCTACAGGTATGATAGTGAAATAGTTTTGTAAATTTATTTCAGAAAACTATAATATGCTCACATGTTTAGCAGGAAACATGATCATACCATTTTAGAAAAATCTGTTATTGAAAATTAGTATAAAATGTAACGATATTTGTCAATCCTTGGTCCCTTTATCAACATCACAAAAGTTAGTACAATAAAATGGAAAAATGGAAAGATTTCTGTCAGTCTTTGGTCCCGTTATTGACATTACAAAAATTAGTATAATAAAATGGAAAGAATTATCAATATTTAATCCCGTTATTGACATAAAAAAATATGTGCAACAAGTTCAGCTGTAGAACTCTTCTGTCTGGTTGATTTCATCATGTGTTTGAAAAGTTGTTGAGCGAATTTCTTCATTATGTAAAGAAAATGTTTTTTTCTTGACAAGATTCATTCATTAACAATCACTAAGGTTTGTTTTCTTTCTCATATATACTGAGAGAAACTACAATTGGCCTTTTTCTCTCCATAATAAACTAAATAATCAGGCACTGGGGATTTGCTTACTTTCTATAATTTTCTGAGAACAACCTGTTTGGTGTAGTATTTGATCTGTGACAGTACCAATAATAGTCATTCTATGTCCAGTCCAAGTACAAAAAACAGAGACCTTTTCTGTCATTGCATAATACGCCAATAGATCAGGGTCCTTTCTGTCATTGCATAATACACCAATAGATCAGGGTCTTTTGTTGCTTGTTTAGCCTAATAATCCTGGCAAACAGCACAGACCCAGATCTGATGGTTCATTATCTGACAGATTTGGGTTGGTGTACTTTGCAATTAAACTTGACTTATAAGCAAGTACATACTGTAGATGCATCGTACATGTTCATATACCAATATGCTGACCATGAGTATGTACAAAGTAAAGATGAGGTGACAGGTTGGGTTAGAAGCCACAGAAACAGCAATGCTGTCATAATTTAAACCTAATTGATTCTACAAATAAGTAAATGAAGCTCCATCATACATAAAAACTTCATAATTTTTATAATTTCAAGATGTAAAAATGATGAATTCACAACTTATTTTTTTTCAGTGATCATAGAGATATATAGTGATTTGTAAGGTATGGTATATCATTGTTTGTTTCAGGTGATAATATCTGTAGCACAGCTGATCGGTAATGTTGTAACACTGAGTAACTCCCGCTTCCAGGAGAGTTTGGCAGTTATCAATAGCTATGCTTCCACAGACAAGACAATGAAGGTGAATTTATCATTAATGTATCATGATCTCGGCACTGGTGCTCTTCAACATAATTGTTTAGTTCTGCTGGTAAAAGACCAGAAGGGTTTATAAATGTCCAGTTGTCCTAAGTCTTTCTGTTAGCACAAGCTTATTATTGCTATTCCTCCCAAACTGCTTGGTTGATTGCCATGATACCTTGCAGCACTTTAAGCTCCTGGTTTAATTGGTCCTAAATAAAAATGTTTCTGCTTGATCATCAAGATAGCTGCCATAGTGGCCATCTTGAAAATCTTTTTGTCATCACTCCTGAGTAGATGGTAGACCATCTTGAAAATCTTTTTGTCATCACTCCTGAGTGGTCCTATCACCATGTGGCTTTCACTGACAGATTTAATACAAAAGTCTAGTTGGTCCAAAATGAAAATGAAGATGTGACATCCAAGATGGCCACCATGGCAGCCATTTTGAAAATTGTATGTTACTTTTATATGAATAGAAAATTCATATCAATATGGGTTTTTCACCAGAAGACCTAAATCAAAATGATGCAGATTTGACATGCAATGTGACCATCTTGAAAATCATGTCACTTCTTTTCCTTAAGATATGGTCATACCCCTACCCCCCCCCCCCAAAAAAAAAATGAATTAAAAAAATTATTGTGATGTCTGGTTGGTCTTAAATGAAGATCGTACTAATTTTACATCCAATATGGCTACCATAATGGCAATCTTTAAAATAGTGTTGCTACACTTTGTAAATGGATGGTCATAATAATGTGGTTTTCACCACAAGACTTATTATGATGCCTAGTTAGTTTTAAATGAAAAGAGTATCAATCTTACATCAAATATATTCTACCATGATTGTTATGAAGCCTAGTTAGTCTTAAATGAAAAGGGTATCAATCTTACATCAAATATATGCTACCATGATTGTGACATGGGAAATCTTGTTAATGTTGTGGAATAATATAGATGGCTTCAACATTCATTATTTAAAATAAAAACATGGAAAAATCCTGGTTTCATAGAAATTCTTTTTGTACAGTGGTGTGTCAGTCTCTTGTAATATATTTTTTTCTTATCTCATCCTGAACCAATGGGTAGAGATTCACCAAACTTGCTGGTTGCCCTGTTCATATATAAATTATGTACAAAAGGCGATACTGTTTTTTTTGTTCCCTACCCAGGGGTGGGGGTTCAACATTGCTTCCTCTCAACGTTTGGGGGGTATAAATTCATATGTACCAAAATTTCAATTAAGTGACATTTTCAGACACTATTTGGGCCAAACTTGAAATGTACAGTTGTAGCATCTGGACTTGTATAAAACATATTTCAACTTCTTATGTTTTGAATAAAAGCTTAAATGACAAAGAAAAATCTTGGATTCTATTTTAATTCCATGTCAGTTTAACTATTTGAATTTTGTATTTTACGTTGCAACACAAATGTTTTTCCTGATGTGGCTCCATGTTTCAGAGCCTGAACTCTTATGAATGTAGTACAAATCATCATTACTTTCAACAAAGATCACAATTCTACAGAATTTTGAAATGTTGATGTGAAAATATTATCGTTTTCAAAACCTTTAAACCATATTGTAGGCATGGTCCATATATGAGAACAAGGTAGGTAGTATAGAATTATTACTCTGAAGCTCTTGGAATATGAGCATGTGATGGTATTTTGCCTGCTTTTTAAATATTTAATACCATCTGAAGCACTAACAAATAAACTTCCTTTCTCCTGACCTTCCTTTCTTATTTTTCACATCTGGCTCTGGTCATAACTTGGTGCAGCTTGAATTCAAAGCTATAAACATCATGGCTTTCATGTTCTAGTAATTATTACAACCTCTATGATAAATTATTTGTATAAGATATGGCATGCCTGCAATGCTCCTAATGGTCGCTAAAACTGTCATTTTCAGTTCACCCTTTCTCAGTTGTTAATGCTAGCTTACCATGAATTGTAGCAATAACTATATGTATGCCTGTGACTTCTTAGGATAATTCTATATTTAGTACTTATTGTTTCTGTTCATCCTGTCCTTGTATGGTTGCTTGGTTACCGAGAAATCTAGGCTTGTATTGTATGGCACTGATCATCTTGATCTGAGTACATGGATACTACACTGAATTTCCCAGTTACTACACTGAATTTGAATTTCCCAGTTACTACACTGAATTTCCCAGTTACTGCACTGAATTTCCCAGTCAGTACACTGAAGTTCCCAGTTACTACACTGAATTTCCCAGTCAGTACACTGAAGTTACCAGTTACTACACTGAATTTCCTAGTCAGTACACTGAAGTTCCCAGTTACTACACTGAATTTCCCAGTCAGTACACTGAAATTCTCAGTGAGTACACTTAAGTTCATGGTTGCTAAACTGAAGTTCTCAGTGAGTACATTGAAGTTACTGGTTACTAAACTAAAGTTCAGTCAGTACACTGAAGTTCTCAGCTACTACACTGATGTTCCAGTCAGTACTCTAAATTTCCCAGTTCACAGTACAGTTCACAGTTGCCAATATTGAAGTTATTAGCATCTCTGTACAGTGAAGTTGTTGGAATCTCTGTACATTTAAGTTGTTAGCATCTCTACACTGAAGTTGTTAGCATCTCTGCAGTGAAATTGTTGGCATCTCTGTACATTGAAGTTGTTAACATATCTGTACATTGAATTTGTTCGCATCTCTGTACAGTAAAGTTGTTTGCATCTGTGTACAGTGAAGTTGTTAGCGTCTCTACAGTGAAGTTGTTAGCATCTCTGTACAGTGAAGATATTAGTATCTCAGTACAGTGATGTTACAATCTCTGTACAATGAAGATGTTAGCATTTTCTGTATAGTTAAGTTAGCATCAGTGTACATTGAAGTTGGTAGCATCTCTGTAAAGTTAAGTTAGCATCAATGCACAGTGAAGTTGCAAATGTCCCAGGACAGCAAATCTACTTTTATCTCAGATCTGAAACTCACAAAACTTCAAAATGTTCAGATATCACATGCATTGCAGATCAAAATGCATCAGAATATATAATGTCGCTGCAGTCTGATGTTAGATTGGTTTCTAAAATACACCATGTCCATGACTCAGTAGGTCAAAAGGTCACATTATATGTCAGGGAGATTACTTTGGTTCGTAAACTACTTGACTGGTGAGATTGTATGACTCTAACTTTATATCAAAGTTATTGTATATACAAATCAAGAACATGTCAACTTTCAGTTAAATCACTAGTAATAATTATCATAAGATGTAATTGTGGACCTTAGTTTTTTTTATCATTATATCAATTTCTTCCAAAAAATTGCAGATTATATGAAACAGATTAATTCTGTTGAACAGAAAGGAAATATATTTGTTACCAATATTTTATTCCTCCAAAAGTTTGACTGATTCAAGAATGTGACACATGTAATTTTCCAAAATTATTTCATGCTATATTGTAGGCAGATTTCTTGTTTTCAACTTTAATGCATTTCCAGAAATCCAGGTTTTCTAATGAAGTAAAGGACCTGACCAAGCGAATAAAAACAGTGCTCATGGCAACTGCACAGATGCGTGAACATGAGCGAGACCCAGAGATGTTGATAGATCTGCAGCACAGTCTAGCCGACTCCTATGCCAGTACTCCTGAATTGCGTAAAACTTGGCTAGATAGCATGGCCAAAATCCATTGTCGTAACAAGGATTTCTCAGAGGTCAGTGGTTGGTTACATTTTTCAGCCTCCCTCATTGGCCATGTCCGATCATATGTTTTATTAGATCTTACTTTTCAGATGAGCAGAAGAAATGAAAGAGAAAAATAGTTAATTCAGCTATTTTCATGCATGTTAGTGGTATCAGTAATGCAAGAAAATTACAGTTTGAGGTACTTATTTATGTGGATTTGGAAAGGAGTCCATTTTGTTACTACAGAAGAATGACTGTTCAAAGGATCCATAAATTCATTATTTCTTAAAGCAAGAAATTCACAAAATTGTTGAAAATTAGTGAAGCCACAGAATTAATTGTTTGAATGTCATTTATAAATTTGAGTGAAATTGCCAGATTTCATATATTGCTCAAAATATGTTTTGTATACATGAATGTCTAATGGTAGAATAGTTGTAAACTAAGTGCATTATCTTCTTTAAATCAGGAATTATTATTATTTGTGTCAGGGGCCCCGAGTGGCCGAGTTCTGTTATGGATCACTGCCATCTCACCAATGGTTCGAGTCTAAGATTCAGCTTAATGTAGTTATGTGAGAAAGCTTGCCAGTATCTTCTCGTGGGTCGGTGGTTCTTTCCGGGGGTTTTCCTGGGTTCTTCTTCCACCAATAATACTGTCTGCCATGTATAGCCTATCGTGCTCTGAAAAATGGCGTATTTTTATCACTGATTTAGGTAGATTATAAATGTGATTCTTTTCATGAGTAATTTGGTTAAATTATAAATGTCATTTTTTATAACCCAGTTTAGGTAAAATATATTTTTATGTATAGATAAATTGTAAATGGCATTTTTAATGGCTATTATATATATATATATATATATATATATATATATATATATATATATATATATATATATATATATATATATATATACAGTAGTCCCCCTCTTGTTCGGCCCCCTGATCACCCGCTCCTAACGGACAGAATTCGTTGGCACCGACGAGTTTCTATTCACAAGTACCCCTCACAAAAGGCCACCCGGCTAACGCGACCAGCGGCCAGCATTTTTGTGCAATAATATAAAATTTACCTCTCACGAGCGGCCTCATTTTATTTTTAAATATATCCAGAACCAATAATTAATTCAAATCTTGACGTAAGGTAAGCAATTTTGATTATCTCTATCGTAGATACACGTTATAACCAGACGTAATTGTTATAATCATAACAAGGTCAGCATAGGCTAAAAATAGATTTTGTACATTGGCACACACAGACAACCTTAACAAAGACAATAGGGTACCAGACAAAGACCGGAAAAATCATGTGACCACACAAAATGGCATCCTTTACGAAGGCTGTATTTCGTAGACTCGACACAAGTTTTGTCTGCATAATTAAATCGCATACAGTCAGCAATAACCGAATAAATCATTACCAAACATTAAAATGTCATCACGTTAACGGATACATTATTTTCGAAGAAAGTCGGTTACTCTACTCGACGACATCCGGGGGGGGGGGGATGCCGAACAATTGTATGTACAAAACGTCAAAAGACTCGTAAAAACAAGTTTATGTTGAAATAATTTGAATAAACAAAGTAATAACCGATAAGAAGGTTATTCAGCAGTAGTGGGAAAATGGAGCAAATGGAAAGATAATTATGTATGTACCAAGATGTAAATGACGTTTTTGAATCCATTTGCAGTGTGTACGAGAACAATACCAGTTCGCATATCAAACTTACGCAAAGAAAGCAAAAATAGTAACGTATATTCAGTTGAAATAAATTTGTTATTATAACAAAAAAAAACTTTTATTGATTGATGTTTCAATTAGACAATGATATTTAATGTTTTGAAGTATGTCGCTTTCTTATTACGTACTTCTCATAATAAATTTAGCCCCCCTCTGGAACAACCACCCGCCTTATAAGGCCACTTTCCCTGTGCAGCAGGGGTGGCCGTATAAGAGGGGGACTACTGTATATATATATATATATATATATATATATATATATATATATATATATATATATATATATATATATATATATTTTAAATTCTTTTTTTTAATGACTAATTTAGATCAATTATTAATGTCTTGAAATTTTGTTGAATTAATTAGGTAAAATGGTAAATGTAATTTTCTTGATAACTAATTTAGTTACATAGAAAAAGCTACTTTTAAATGTATTTTTTTTATGACTAATTTTTGTAAAATTGGAAATAAAATTTATCTTTAACTTTTTTCTTCACATGTAGAGGTATTTGTACAAACTATACATACATGTTTTCTAATATTGGCATTATTTATGTTTGCAGGTAAAATATATATTACAGCTAATTTCTTTAAACAAAATCAACAAACTTATTCATGGAATTGTATGAAGTACTAGTTGGATAATGTTTTGGTCAGATCATCCAAACTTCACTGTATTAATGTGACTGCATATGATAAAATAGAAACATGTCCAAATCGTCAGCATTTGATTGTTTCAATGATTTGCCAATGAAATGTTTGCTCTGATCAGACTTAGACTTTAGTATCTGTATGTGTGTGTGTGTGTGTGCACATGTGTGTTTCCTTGAGATGTAAATCCATATAAAAAACTGTTATATTTGTGTCTCTTCCCAGGCATCTCACTGCTATATACACATAGGGGCCCTCATAGCGGAGTATCTCAAGAAAAGAGGTGAGTGGTACTTATTAAACATTACCCCCGACATATCTTTATCAAGCATACTACCCATCAAACTATTGACAACTAACAAGCAGACAGTTCTTTTTCTTAAGTGGGAAATTATGGTGAATTTCATAAAATAACAAAGGAAAGTCTTGTAAATATTATGTGCATTTGGGCCAAATTCATTTATAATTAATGTTTGGCATGATTTTTCAGAAATCATCATAAAATGTAGCAATAACAAATAATATAAATAGATCCTGCATGCACTGCTAATTGCCTAATGTGCTGGACAATCAGGTTCTGTTCAGTGCTGTTGACAGATGGTTTGGACCCAGTTTTGACCATTCAGCTCAATGGTTTTAACTAACAGTTTGGACCCAGATTTGACCATTCACCTCAGTGGTTTTGACTAACAGTTTGGGACGCAGATTTGACCATTCACCTCAGTGGTTTTGACTAACAGTTTGGACCCAGATTTGACCATTCACCTCAGTGGTTTTGACTAATAGTTTGGACCCAGATTTGACCATTCACCTCAGTGGTTTTGACTAACAGCTTCAGCAGTGCTCTAGTGATGCCAGTTGTGTGTTTTGTTTGTTTTTTAACAAACAGCTTATAATATAACTGGATTGTTCCACCCATTGGTTTTAAAAATAGCTTGGACCCCTGATTGAATTGTTTTGCAAATTGTACCCTGAACAGATGGTTCCATTTAGAGGTTTGACAGACACCTAGGACCCTGATGTGATGCTTCCATTTAGTGGTTTGAAAGACACCTAGGACCCTGATGTGATGGTTCCATTTAGTGATTTGAAAGACACTTAGGACCCTGATGTGATGGTTCCATTTAGTGGTTTGAAAGACATTTAGGACCCTGATGTGATGCTTCCATTTAGTGGTTTGACAGCTAAAAGCAGGATCTGATGGTTCCATTTAGTGGTTTGAAAGACACCTAGGACCCTGATGTGATGGTTCCATTTGGTGGTTTGAAAGACACCTAGGACCCTGATGTGATGGTTTCATTTGGTGGTTTGAAAGACACCTAGGACCCTGATGTGATGGTTCCATTTGGTGGTTTTACAAAAAAAAAAAAATGGACTCGGATCTAAAGGTTTCATGCTGTAGTTTTACAAATAGCTAGGACCCTCGTCTGATGGTTCTCTTCATTAATTTTACAAAAAGATAGGACTCTTGTTCTGAAAACAAATCGCAGGAACCCTGATTTCATGGTTCTATTCAGTGATTTTACAAAAGGGCTTGTGCTCTGAAGGCAATGCTGTAGCTTTACAAATAGCTGGGACTCTGGTTCCACTCATCAATTGTACAAAAATCTAGGACCTGATCTGATCATTCTGCTCAGTGGTTCTACAATCATCTAGTACCCTGATCTTCAGATTCCATTCAATGGTATTACAAACAGGACTCTGATCTGAAAGTTCCACATAGTGGTTTTACAGACAGTTAGTACTCTGATCTGAAGGTTCCATTCTGAATCACTAGTTTTACAAACAGGGGCCTTGAGTGGCCGAGTGGTCTAAAGGGTTCGAGTCTCAGATTCAGCCATTATGGGTATGTGAGATAGCTTGCCAGTAGCTTCTCCTGGCTTTGTTCTTTCCAGAGGTTTTCCCTGGTTTCTTCCTCCACCATTAATACTGGCCGCAATATATAGCCAATCATGTGCTGAGAAAAGGCATTAAACCCTAATACAACAATACAACAGCAAACAGGTAAGGCCCTGATTGTAGAACCACTAAGTGGAACCATTTATACAGCTAGGACCCTAAAGGTTCAACTCAGTGGTTCATCAAACAGTTACGACTTTGATCTAAAGGCCTGACTCAGTGGTTCTGTAAACAGCTAGGACCCTGATCTAAAGGTTCAACTCTGTGGCTCAGCAAAAAGCTCGAACCCTGATCTAACGGTTAAACACAGTAGTTCAGCAAACAGCTAAGATCCTTGATCTACAGGTTCCACTCAGTGGTTCATCAAATATCTTGGACCCTGATCTAATGGTTCCACTCAGTGCTTTTGCAAATGGCTTAGGCCCTGATATGACAGCGCATTATGCAACAGGTTATTCGGATCTATGCAGTTTGCAGCAGAAAGAACACATTTTCAGAACATCAGTAGTTTTGTTGAACTCTTTTAGGTGAATGCTGTATACTTTGAAAAATAATACTTTGGACATATTCACTACCCATCTCACAGAAGTAATGCATGTTTGGTACCACCAGAGATCAGTGTGTACAGCTATATATATATATGCTTGTTTGATCAGACATACATAATGCAATTCTACCTGACTATTAGGACTTTCACTATAACACCATTCTGGTGATGACTCTCTTGGATTCCATTTCATTGTATGGTATTGAAATGGTATGCATTGTATGTATAATGTATTTCATTACAAGGCTGTCATGCTGATATTCATTGTTTGTCATTGACACTATTAGGTAATTGAGTGAGTGCTGTGTCTTTCAGATGAGCTTTTATTTTACTCATCATCATTGTTAATCTTAATAACAAAGTCTTAGTATTGTAGTAATTACTGTAAGTCATGCTATTGTAGGAAAATATTGTAATTCATATTGTAAGAATTACTGTAAATCATTTTACAGTATGAATTTCCATAAATTGTATTGTATGAACCACTATAAGTCATTATTGTTGCAATTACTGTAAATCATATTATTGTAGGAAAATACTGTAATTCATATTGTAAGAATTGCTGTAAATCATATTATTGTAGGAAAATATTGTAATTCATATTGTAAGAATTACTGTAAATCATATTATTATTACTGTAAGTCATTTTATTGTGAGAATTATTTTAAATCATGTTATTAGATGAATTACTGTATTCCTGTTACTTTAAGAATGTCTGTAAGTCTTGTTATTGAAGGGTTTATTGTATTTATTATTATATAATTACTTTTAAGTCCTCTTATTGTATAAATTATTGTAAGTCTTATTACTGTAGGAATTACTGTATTTATTATTGTAGCACCATTACATTTTGATCAGTTGGCACATTTGTGACATTGTTTTACAATGCATTAAGTAGCAATATATTTTGTATTTATTTTCAATTTATATTAAAGAAACTTCAACAAATTCGGTAATAAATCGGTGATTTATCATAAGACCTAATTCCATACCTCTATTTGGTCAATAAATAATGTTTCTTTATATCCAAGTAAAGAACAAAAGTTCTTGAAGAATTTTGTATGCAAGAAATCTGATTTAATAATTATTATATTCAAACAAAGCAGTTATTGGAACAAATTTATACCTTCGAGTTTTTATTTCTAATTGCCATAAATCCACCATGTAGACCAGTCTGGTTTCTTTTACTGTTAAGAAGCATTGCATAAAAGTATGAAGCATATTCGGATATTACATAAAATGCAGTGTTGAGCATAATGAACAGTATTGCCAGAAAGCAAGTCATGTACTGTCATCATTATGATATGATTAGTAACCAATTAAAGAATACATATACAGAATATATGCGTGGAACTCGTGATATTTGAGTGGGTGAAAATATATTGGCTAGCAAAATGTACTGTATAACAGACTGAACTAGAAGATTTGTTTCTAGTTTTCATGCAATATCTGCAGTTTACCTTTTATGCTCTGCTGTGTTTTGTAATTATTCACACAGAAAATTAAAACAATTACAAAATTCTCCTTCCCGATTTAAAGTATAATAGCACATTAAGAAAAAGTAATTATTCATGTCTTGTTGGATTGGAACTCTAGTCATCTGTAATGGGAGGCAGCCATCGTGACGGCTCGGCCATGTAAACATCTGCAAATAGCTTAAGATGTCACAGTTACCATTTTATCAACATGGCAGTGAAATCATTTATTGTAATTCATTCCAGGGAATTATAACTATTTTTTACTTGGAAAATGCAGTATGTCATGGCCTAGTATAAAATGAGTGCAAATTGTTTTCTCATCCGTTTATGGTCAGAGATAGCTATATCAGAAGCATGAGTGTTGTAAAGATTGTTATGTCAAAAATGTCTTATTTATTATAGTGACCATATTTAATCATAACTGTTTATAGATTGTTACAATATGCCAAAAGTTTTTATTCTTACACACTTTAAGTTCCTGTCCCACATGCATTGAGCAGAATCAAAAGTTCCATTCGCTTTTATGACACCATTTTTCTCTGAACTCTTGTCTACCAAAAATAGTCTGTCTATAAATGTGTTTATTAAATAAAAATCTTAAACAGCATCATGTACGGGTAAGACGTTTGAAGGCATCTGACATTAAAACATTACATTTGTCAAACTGGCTGGAACTTGAGAAATTAAAAGACCAGTTGTAAATTGTAGTTTTTTTCTTGGATTGCTCTAGAAAATACTGTACCAGTACATTCCTGTCATTTCTTTCTTGCTATCTTCTGCAGGAAAAGTCAAAACAAGTAAGTTTAATCAAATGCTATGCAGTCAGCATGTCTTTTTGTTGTCGGATTTATTCACTGCCACTCACTCCATAGTGTTCCTGCCATTTTCAGTTTTTATTGCTTGCATTTAATGTTTTTATTTTTAGGAAAACATGTTTGACTTTTATTACAAAAATCAATGTTGCTTTCCAATACATGCAGATAGTTTTTTAAATTTTGTATGTGTATAGTTTATTATATACTTACGACTAAAGTACAAGAAATATTTTGTTGTACATTATTCATACTTATTTATTTCTATATTTTTCATGTAAACATAATTTTAACATAGTAAAATACAAGGTTTTTCAGCATCATAATTAAAATGTTTACAGAAGTTACACTGTGACCAAGACGAATAAATCGAGTTTATATTTTGCCAAATATATTTTGATTTTGCAACAGTTTGCCTCTGTAAAAGTTATATCCCTTGTTGGGTTTGTCAGGAAATAAATATTACACCAATCAGATTTGTAGCAATAATTTTAATTCATATAAATTACATATATTTTTTCATGTTATGAAATTGTTTTCATTTAATTTTGTAAAATACTAAAAAGAAAAGGAAAACAGCAGTACTTAACTTCATGATGACTAATTCGAGTAGTTTGATTTTAATTATGGAATTCATGTTTGCATCATTATATCAGATATTGCCTTACAACAAGGGACATTATAATAAGGGAGTCTTATATTGCTTATGTACCAGCACAAGGCATGATGCATTCACAGTTAAAACAAGGGTGACTTGATAATACCTTATTGGCACAGTGCACAATGAAAGATAGAAAAGTCATTGAAATTCACCAGCTAGATGCCAGTTTCAGGGTAAAAAACACTATGCCACTCCCTCAATAACTCATGCCCTGATAACTTGCAAACCCACTTATAATGTGGGGTTGGCATCGATCCCATTTTTTAAAACCAAAAAATACCAAATAATTGATCTCTGTTGAACTTAAGAAAATAGCTATCAAAATTGGTAATGAAACTTTGATATATCATTCATTTTATTGTCGAAAACGGTAGATGTTGGACCTGGAAATTGAAATCAACATAGAAAAAAAATCAACATTAAAAATAAGTCATAATTTTTGGGAGGCATTTTCTTTCCAAACAGCATCTATAGTATACCAAAATTAACAATATTCAAGGAAATTTCAATCAATGAAAATTTCACTTATGCTTAGTGGAGGTAGTACTTTAATAAATAAATGCCAATTAAATAATTTTTTATCAATTAAAATTTGTGTTCCAGTTCTGCTTTTGAGTTCCTTTTAAGTGTAATCATCATAAATGCAATGTGTCCTCTTGTAATTAAACGTAAAATGTGTAGGAACATTGTAGGGAAAACGAGTTTAAGAGAATTCTTGAATTCGCACATAGAGATTTCCTCAAGGGTGATAAGAAGTTTCAAAGTTACTTGGAATGAAATCACAACTTCAATATTTTACTAATTGAACAAATCAGAAATTGAGTTTCGATGTACACAATTGTTTCACGAAATGTAGCTGGGTTTTTTTTCAGTCAACAAAAAAAACTATGACATAATACACAAATGTTTTTGCATACCCGTGTTGGTTGCTGAAGTAAATTTTGGAATTATCGATCATTCAGATGTTGGACATTTTGAAAATAAATGTAATTTATGCAGAATAATGAACTTTATCAGAAAAAGTGTTTTACTAACAATTATTCTCTATGCGATTATTAAACAAAGATGCAGTCATTAAACAGTCCATCCCCCCATCCGATCATTCTCTAGATGTCTAGTGGAGTTTTTGAAGGTCGCTTGGTAACTCACGCCCTCGCTTATAGTAGAGTCTATGTTTTTGGACCTTGATGTGCACGAGTTATCGTGGGAGAGGTGTAGGTCAAAAGCTATATGTAATACATTTTCGTTCATTAGGTCTCATTATTGTTTTTACCTTCAACTTAGTATGAATGAAATAAATGATATTTCTTTGAGGCTAGCAGTCATGACATAATGGCTTATAAATTCGACAAACTGTGCACTTTGTTGTATTGTGTCTTTGGGTTTAAGGAAAATGACATGAAGTATTGCATATACATGAAATGTCATAGATACACAAATTATAACAAATACTGGTATATAGAATTATCAGATACATGAAATATCATAGATACACAATTTATAACAAATACTGGTATATAGAATTATCAGATACATGAAATATCATAGATACACAAATTATAACAAATACTGGTATATATAATTATCAGATACATGAAATGCTGTGGATGCATGAGTTTCAGTAAATGACAGTATATTAAAGATATATGAAATATAGCAAATGCCAAAATATTAAAGATGCATGATGAAATTTAGCAAATGTCAGTATATTTAAGGTACATGAAATATAACAGATACATGAAAGATATGTGTGTAAGAGAGAGAGAGAGAGAGCATTTTTTTTTTTACCGTGTAGTACTATAGTTTTATTGGTAGTGTAGGAGGAGGAGGGTATTGATAAAGTGTAGGAGCATGATGGTATTGATACAGTGTAGGGCTTGCATGGTGTTGGTATAGTGTAGGAATTTGATGGTGTAGGAGGTTATGGGTAGTATAGGAGCATGATGGTATACAGTGTAAGAGGAGGATGCAGTGTAGGAGGATGGTGTTGATACAGTATAGAAGTGTGATGGTATTGAAACAGTGTAGAACTTTTATGGTATTCATAGAGTATAAGATACTGGTATTGATCAGGTATAAGATGTTGGTATTGGTACAGTGTAGGAAGATAAATGTTATTGATATAGTGTAAGATGTTGGTATTGATACATTGTAGGAAGATAAATGTTATTGATACAGTGTAAGATGTTGGTATTGATACAGTGTAAGATGTTGGTATTGGTACAGTGTAGGAAGATAAATGTTATTGATACGGTGTAAGATGTTGGAACCATTGTAAGATGTTGGCATTTATACAGTGTAAAATGTTGGTACTGATACAGTGTAATATGTTGGTATTGATACAGTGTAGGAAGATAAATGCTATTGATAGAGTGTAAGATGTTGATATTGGTACCATTGTAAGATGTTGGCAATGGTACCATTGTAAGATGCTGGCATTAATACATTGTAAGATGTTGGCATTGATACAGTGTAAGATATTGGCATTAATACATTGTAAGATGTTGGCTTTGATACAGTGTAAGATGTTGGTATTGATACAGTGTAAGATGTTGGTATGATACAGTGTAAGATATTGGCATTAATACATTGTAAGATGTTGGCATTGATACAGTGTAAGATGTTGGCATTGATACAGTGTAAGATGTTGGCATTGATACAGTGTTTGAAGTTGATAGTATTGATACAATGCAGGAAAATGGTGGTACTGATAGGGTGTAAGATGGTATTTGTACAATGGAGGAAGATAATGGTATTGATACATTGTCAGAAGTTGATAATATTAAATCTGGTATGATGATGGTATTATACAAAGTAGGAAGATAATGGTATTGAACAGTGCAGAAAAATGATGATATCGACACAGAATACAAAGATAAAAGTCATTTGATAAAATTGTTGTGAAGTGAGTTTTTTCACATTGGAATTAATTATATGTAAGTCATTGTTCAGTCATATTGAATCAAATCAACCATGTTCTCTCTGATCTGACCTTGGACCTATGACAAGGCCAAGATGAACACAACCATTTAAAATCATAACAAAATCATACCAGACCATTATTGACCAATGGCAAGACCAATATGAACACAGCCATATAAAATAATAATAAAATCATACCAGACCATTATTGACCTATGACAAAGCCAATATGAACACAGCCATATAAAATAATAATAAAATCATACCAGACCATTATTGACCTATGGCAAGGCCAATATGAACACACCCATATAAAATAATAACAAAATCATACCAGACCATTATTGACCAATGGCAAGACCAATATGAACACAGCCATATAAAATAATAATAAAATCATACCAGACCATTATTGACCTATGACAAAGCCAATATGAACACAGCCATATAAAATAATAATAAAATCATACCAGACCATTATTGACCTATGGCAAGGCCAATATGAACACACCCATATAAAATAATAACAAAATCATACCAGACCATTATTGACCTATTCCAAGGCCAATATGAACACAGCCATTTAAAATCAAAATAAAATCATACCAGACCATTATTGACCTATGACAAGACCAATATGAACACAGCCATATAAAATAATAATAAAATCATACCAGACCATTATTGACCTATGACAAGGCCAATATGAACACAGCCATATAAAATAATAATAAAATCATCCCAGACCATTATTGACCTATGGCAAAGCTAATATGAACACAGCCATATAAAATAATAATAATATCATACCAGACCATTATTGACCTATGGCAAGGCCAATATGAACACAGCCATATAAAATAATAATAAAATCATCCCAGACCATTATTGACCTATGGCAAGGCCAATATGAACACAGCCATATAAAATAATAATAAAATCATACCAGACCATTATTGACCTATGACAAGACCAATATAAACACAACCATTTAAAATCAAAATTAAATCATAATCATTGTAGTATATGATAATTCAGGAAATTAAGGGGCTAATGGGAAAGAAAACTTGTACATAGATAAAAGAAACAAGATATGATAAGTGAAAAAGATGATTTTGAAATCATTGGATAATAGAAGCATTGAGATGTAATAAGTAATTTGTGTGTTCACCTAGTCATGTTCTTTACATATTAATAATTTGAATGGTTCAGTTCATTCATACTAAATATGCTTTCACAAAATTGCTTTTTGTTTAAACTTTATGTTTCAGTTACAGAAACTACAGACAGGTTAGGCATCATACTTTTTAATCAATAACTTATGCTTTGGTTCAGAGTCCAGCCACTTTGGCTTTCACTAACTTTGGCTTGAATAGAATTAGGATCAAGAAACTGAAGCTGTAGCTCAGAAACCAACTACTTTGATGTTTTGTAACTTCAATTTGAATTAAGTAAGGGAAAGAAATTCAACCTTTTGCTCAGAGACCAACCACTTGGATGTTTTGTAACTTTGATTTAAATTAAGTTAGGGAAAGAAATTCAAGCTGTAGCTCAGAGACCAACCACTTTGATATTTTGTAGTTGATTTGAATTAAGTAAGGGAATGAAATTCAAATTTTAGCTCAGAGACCAACTACTTCGATGTTTTGTTTGTTTGATTAGGATTTTTGACGTAGCTTTAAAAGAAAATCAGTCATATCACTACGATGTCTGCAGTGAGGCAGTTTATAGTTATGTCTAGCACTGGGGCATCATGCCACAGACATGTAGCATGATGTCCCACCCAATCATATTATCCGGACACCAGGCCGACCAATCCGTACACTAACCTCTTAATGCTGAGTGTCAAGTGAGGCAGTTGTTAGTACCATTTTTTGGTAAGTCTTTGATACGACTCAGCCGAGGGTTGAACCCATGACCTCCCGCTCCTGCGGCGGATGCTCTAACCACTAGGCCATTGGAGTGGTTCTTGATGTTTTGTAATTTTGATTTGAATAAGGTTAGGGAAAGAAATTCGACCTTGAGCGAAGAGACCAACTACTTTGACTTCCCCTAACTTTGATTTGAGTGAAATAGAATCATGATACATATACTTTCATGATCTTCACAACATTGGTTCCTCTACTGGCTGGGAGCTGTAGTGGCTGGTTGGTTAGCATGCCAGACTCACAACCAAATGGATTCAGATCAGACCAGTCTGGGTCAGACTCACAACCAAATAGATTCAGATCAGACCAGTCTGGGTCAGTGCCCTTGGTGTGTCCTTTGAGAAGACACTTTAGTAAAATTGTCTCATCAGAAAATAAACTAAGTGTGTTGCTGGGCCAGAATGTACCAATAGCCAAAGTGAAACCGAACCTCTACTAGCACTCTAAATTTCAGTTATATTTGTTTCTTATGTCACTTAACATTTATGTTCTTTGTTATGGATAGTGTGAACTTTATAGTACACTAGGTTTGTTCTTGGCATCATATCTAGCAAAAATATGCTGAAATGTTTCATGCATATTTAAAGTCACTTTGACCTACGTTTACTAATTTATGTTATCTCTGTAGTCATCATTTTTCAACTTTGATCTCAGAAATGCATTCAGATTTTGCAGTTATACATTCCTTAAATCAACTTTCATTTGTGCTCATTTGGCATAAAATGGAAATGCATGTTTATTGCAAAGTCAAGTTTTCCATTTTGGTGAGTGCTAAAGGGAGGGAACTATAGTTTTCATATGTTGTAATTGAAGTGTGCTTTAATGTAATGGCAAATGTACAAATTGCAAAATGACAGCACTGAATTTTTAATAGCATTCGCTTTTGGGTATGGTACAAGATATGCTTGAATTTGTTTTGTACATTTAGACTTTGTACATGTAGACTTTTGTTCATGCAACTCTGTGTGTCTGTGTGTGAGTAATTTAGATTTTAATGTGACTTTAACAATTTTTCAGTCATATTGCTACGATGTCTGCAGTGTGGCAGTTTATATTGCTGTCTAGCACTGAGGCATCATGCCGCAGACATGAAGCATGATGTCCCACCCATTCACATTATCCTGACACCAGGCTGACCAGTCCTGACACTAACCTCTTAATGTTTAGTGCCATGCAAGACAGCTCTTAGTACCATTTTTGTGATCATTGGTATGACTTGACCAGGGATCGATTCAATGATCTCCTGTATCCGAGGCACATGCTCTGTTCACAAGGCCATTGGAGTGGTCTGCAAATTTGTACATGTAGATTTTGAACATGATGACTTTTGTACATGTAGACTTTGTACATTGAGACTTTTGTGAATGTAGACTTTGTACATGTAGACTTTGTACATTGAGAATTTTGTGGATGTAGATGTTGTACATGTAGACTCTATACATTGAGACTTCTGTGGATGTAGACATTGTACATGTAGACTTTTTAAGTCACACTGAATGTTAACTAATTGATATTCTAGGACCTGGTTGATTATCATTCTAGAAATTACATTCATTTTGTTGGATTGAATTAAAGTTTGAATGAGTTACTTCATATTTATGTCATTTGGTAGCAAATTCATCTACCAAATTTATTGATGGTGATCTGCATGTAGTTGAAGTTAGGTTTGATTTATGAACAGATGAGTCTAATTAGCTGGAAGAACCATCATCCTTTTCATTTTTTCTTTTCTATCGGCTGTTGCAACATTTAGAAGCACATCCTTTTCCCTCTGTGCATAAAATGGTATATAAGCTTGATTCCACACACTTAATATCTTACAGTAGTTGCTTCAAATAAAAATTTAAGGGATCATTTAACTGCAGTGCTCACGTGATATTTCTTTTTAAAAATCTTATGATTCTGGATGAAATTATCAAATAACAGCTTTTTGCCTGCAAAAAGATTTAACAATCTTTTGATTAATATTGATAGAACCATTTGTGTGAATTTTTGTTGGTGTAGTTGTTTTGATCAAAGACAGGTAACATGAACAATGATATCTAATGTTCTTTACATCTCAGAATTTTTGTACAGATATTAAACAGAATCTGAAATTAAGAGAAATTTAGAAAATTCCAATATATTCATGGAGCAATAAGAAACGAGAAATAATTGTGAACTTTTTAATTATGAATACATGTTTGTTATTTTGTTTTTGAATACATATTTGTTATTTTGTTTATGAATGCAAATTTGTTATTTTGTTTTATGAATACAAATTTGTTATTTTGTTTTATGAATACATATTTGTTATTTTGTTTTATGAATACAAATTTGTTATTTTGATTCAATAATAGATATTTGTTATTTGCTACATAACTTATCCAGCTGTTTTCTGATTGAGTTAAGTCAGTTATAAAATAAACTGATCAAAACATTTTCTTTCCTTTCTAAACTTTTATCAGGAGGTTTCCCCCAGGGCTGTACAGCATTTCGAAGCATCTCTCCCAATATTGAGAGAGATGAATCC
Organism: Unio delphinus; assembly: GCA_029339505.1. NCBI lineage: Eukaryota > Metazoa > Mollusca > Bivalvia > Unionida > Unionidae > Unio > Unio delphinus. Next base: position 4,403,922 of record JAQISU010000174.1, read on the forward strand.
GGGATAAAGGACGATTCTGGCATGCAGGATGTGCAATACACAGAGGTTTGTAGTATCAGCAGTACATAAATATTTGTAGTGTTAATAAACAGAGATTTTGTAAAATACTTAGATGTTTTTGTAACTGCAATACACAAGTAAAGGTTTGTAGTATCTGTGATCAACAAATGGAAGTTTTGTAGTATCTGTGATCAACAAATGGAAGTTTTGTAGTATCTGTGATTAACAAGTGGAATTTTGTAGTATCTGTAATCAATAAGTGGAAGTTTTGTAGTATCTGTGATCAACAAGTGGAAGTTTTGTAGTATCTGTAATCAACAAGTGGAAATGTAGTATCTGTAATCAACAAGTGGAAATGTAGTATTTGTAATAAACAAGTGGAAATTTTGTAGTATCTTTAATCAACAAGTGGAAATGTAGTATTTGTAATCAACAAGTGGAAATTTTGTAGTATCTGTAATCAACAAGTGGAAATGTAGTATTTGTAATCAACAAGTGGAAATTTTGTAGTATCTGTAATCAACAAGTGGAAATGTAGTATTTGTAATCAACAAGTGGAAGTTTTGTAGTATCTGTAATCAACAAGTGGAAATGTAGTATTTGTAATCAACAAGTGGAAATTTTGTAGTATCTTTAATCAACAAGTGGAAGTTTTGTAGTATCTAATCAACAAGTGGAAATTGTGTAGTATCTGTAATCAACAAGTGGAAGTTTTATAGTATCTGTAATCAGCAAGTGGAAAGTTTGTAGTATCTGTAATCAACAAGTGGAAATTTTGTAGTATTTGTAATCAACAAGTGGAAATTTTGTAGTATCTGTAATCAACAGGTGGAAATTTTGTAGTATCTGTGATCAACAAGTGGAAATTTTGTAGTATCTGTAATCAACAAGTGGACATTTTGTAGTATATGTAATCAACAAGTGGAAGTTTTGTAGTATCTGTAATCAGTAAGTGGAAGTTTTGTAGTATCTGTAATCAACAAGTGGAAGTTTTGTAGTATTGGTGATCAGCATGTAGACATTTTGTAGTATCGGTGATACACAAGGATTGGTTTCATGCAGTATACAGATTTGCAAGAAACAGGAGTTTGTATCATTAGTAAGACATAAAATTTGTATTATCCATGGATTTTCAAGTTTTAATACACAAAAGAATTGAACAGTTGACTATACCACTTTGTTCCAAATGCAGTAAAACAGTTTGTTATTTTAAATACACAAAAATGACATTATGTAATGTACATGGGTCTGTGTTATTTGCTATACAGGGTATAAACCATATATAATACACCGAGTTTTGTTCCATTTGGTAAAACACAATGGAAGTTTGTACCATCTGTAATACACATAAAGTTTTTTCATGTTTAATACCATGTAATACCATGGTAATAAAGATTAATACCATATAATACCATGGTAATACAGTTTAATACCATGTAATACCATGGTAATAAAGATTAATACCATATAATACCATGGTAATACAGTTTAATACCATGTAATACCATAGTAATACAGATTAATACCATGTAATAAATGTAATACCATTTACTTAGACACTGAGACTGAACTACATGCAATAAGTAGATTGTTGCAGTTTACAAGTCACATGGGTTTGTACAATTTGTACAACATTGATATTTATGCAGTGAAAACAATTACACAAAAGTTTGTGTGTGTGTCATTTGGATTTTTAATGTAGCTTTAAAAAAAACTCAGTCATATCGCTACAATGTCTGCAGTGTGACAGTTTATAGTGATTTCTAGCACTATGGCATTATGCCACAGACATGTAGCATCATGTCCCACCCTGACACCAGGCCGACCAGTCCTAACACTATCCTCTTAATGCTATGCGCCTAATAAGGCAACTGCTAGTACCAATTTTATTTATCATTTTTAATAATCAGCCAGGTGCAAACAAATTGTAAAATGTGCATAACACAAAAGCTATTCTCATGTTCAGTATACCGTATGTACTCGCTGATGAGTCCAACTGCAGATTGCATAAACCCAGATCTACTTTTGTATGAGTCACCAGCAGATCTGGATCAATGCTTTTTTATGAGTTGTCAGTAGAGACAAAAAACAACAACATGGACCCCGATGTGCCAGCACATTATGCAATGGCAGATCAGGGTCTGTGTTGTTTATAGTTGTCCTGAACCTATAAATTAGTATATATGGCATATGTTTGACTTGCACAACATAAATAAGGAAGATTTGCACCTTTTTTCGGTCAGTTTCAAACCACATGTAGCACAAAAAGGCTGGTATTGACATTAGATAATTGATGCTGATATAATATGTGTAATTTTTCAGGATACATTGGTAGAGTTTTTAGAGCTTGCGGCCCAAAATCTGGAGCAGGCAGAACGTTATGAGGTGATTGGTGAGGTGTACAAACTCGTCATCCCAATATATGAGAATGCCAGGGACTTTGAGGTAGGTGGCATACTGTGATATGAGAATGCCAGGGACTTTGAGGTAGTTACTGTAAGTGTTATGAGAATGGTATGGAGACTTTGAGGTAGGTGGCATACTGTTATATGAGAATACCAGGGACTTTGAGGTAGATGGCATACTGTGATATGAATATACCAGGGACTTTGAGGTAGTTAGTATAATTGTTATGAGAATGCTATGGAGACATTGAGGTTAGGTGGTATACTGTGATATGAGAAAAACAGGGACTTTGAGGTAGATGGCATACTGTGATATGATAATAACAGGTACTTTGAGGTAGATGGCATACTGTGATATGAGAATAACAGGGACTTTGAGGTAGATGGTATACTGTGATATGAGAATAACAGGGACTTTGATATAGATGACATACTGTGATATGAGAAAAACAGGGACTTTGAGGTAGATGGCATACTGTGATATGAGAATAACAGGGACTTTGAGGTAGATGGCATACTGTGATATGAGAAAAACAGGGACTTTGAGGTAGGTTGCATGTGCTTCATCTCATACAAAATCTGTTTATGTTGCAAAGCAGGGTTAGAATGCATGTTAAAAGTCCACTTGGGACTCTTTATTCAACAGTTTGATAAAGTGTGGGGTCTCCAATTTAACACTGTATATACACATGTGCCAAAAGTTTTCAGAAGAAGACTAGTTAAAGAAAGGCAGCTATTATTGTAAGAAAATGACTATTGTCTATTTTCCCCATTTAATAAACAGATGATATTTTATCCATGAACCTCAAACTATTATATTACCCGCATTCTAGATATGAACAGCTGTTCAAACTAACCAATTTTAAGCTGGGGATGGCAAAAGATTGATTGGAAATCATTGGGGTGGGTGATTGGGTTTCTTGGGAATTTTTTTCATCGTGTAAGGCATCGGTATTGATAAAGTTTCACATAAAATGGCTGGAAACTGAGATCAAAATGTTGTCCAAAGAATTTACAAATGTGTATGAAAATTTAGGTAAGTGTGAAATGATATTTATGTCCAGTCACATTGCAGAAGACTCGGTCATAATAATTGGAATTCTATCTATCTATCTATCTATCTATCTATCTATCTATCTATCTATCTATCTGTCTGTCTGTCTGTCTGTCTATCTGTCTGTCTGTCTGTCTGTCTGTCATGTCTATTTTCCAACATTTATTTCACTAGAAGATTCATGAAACAATTTTATTCATTTCAGGTATTATTGAAACTTTCACATATGCCACTAGCCATCACTGGAACTTGTGCATTTGCCACTAGCCATCACTAAAACTTGTACATTTGCCACTAGCCATCACTGGAACTTGTGCATTTGCCACTAGCCATCACTAAAACTTGTACATTTGCCACTAGCCATCACTGAAACTTGTACATTTGCCACTAGCCATCACTGAAACTTGTACATTTGCGACTAGCCATCACTGAAACTTGTACATTTGCCACTAGCTATTGTACCAGCTACTATAAGCTGCAAGCTATAGGAAACCCTAAATTGCTGTCAGTATCAATCAAATATACCAAATGCTTTGCTGGTCAGTCATAACATGCCAATCATGTATTATTATTTCTGGATTGCACTAGTGATCCAAGCCATCTTGCACAAGATGCTTGCATTATTCCAGACAGAAAGTCACAATATTTAGCTTTTTAATTTAATGTACTGTTAGATCCTATTGTATGATTTCTACTTCTACACCGATTTTACATGTTTATTGTCAGTACATTACATCAACATAGTTGTACATGTGATTTTATTACAGTGCTGATAAAACAAGACCAGTATGTTGTTATATATATAGTAGCAGATACCAGTACCTAATTAACATAGTGATGTTGCCATTGTAGAAAACTGCTTTTTTAGTGTGCTTAGCTCAGTTCAAAGTCCCAGTACCACTAGGTTTTCATACTTAAATGAAATTTTCCATCAAGGTGGTCTCTTTATGATGCCAGTCCCATCATGCAAAGTTTCAAGAGAATCAACAATGTCATTAATCGTATTTAAACACAAAAATAGATGGAAATGTGTATTTTTTTTTCATTTGGAGAAATTTCAACAGAAAAGAACTTTTGCTGACCCAGGTCAGAACTTAATTTGAAAGGAATATTTACCAAGGTATTGATGAAGACAAGGTGCTCCATTCATGAATGATTTCTGAAGGTGATGGGTTCAGTATCTGTCCAGGCCAGCCTGGGTTGGATTGCCTTTGTGTATACCTGGGGAAAGGCAATTAGGACCAGTTTTGTAAGCAGATAGCCAAAATATGTTCTGAGTGCTATTAAAACCCATCCAATGGCCAACAAACTCATCACACCTTAACAAATGCAATCATTTCATCAAGTTAGATTCTGCCGAGTACACTTTCAGTGTATAATGTGTGTTGTTTATAGCAGAGTGGGCTGTTTGTTATGTAACTGTGTTGTTTGAGACAGAATGAGATATTTCTTTTACATTTTATTGGCAAACCGACACTCATCCATGTTACTGAACACTGATCCATCTGTATAGGATTGTGATTCTCATTGACATAACTCCAGTAGACCTGTTTCTATGTGAAAGATATGTGTGCACTTGTAAATTAGTGAAATAACATCGTATAGTTTTTGATTTAATGCAAGAAGGATAACATAAAATTTCATTATGTTTCTTATGATACACCATACAGAATTATGGCATAAGGTTCAAGGTCATGCTAATTTTCACTAAAATTTTAAAAATTGTCTTTTGTTATATAATAAACAACAAAAGTAAAGTATAAATCAGTATAGCATAATCGGTGTTATGTTATTCATCTGACTTCATGGGAGCTGTGGGGGAGCATCTTACTTGTAATCAATGGGTCTTAAGTTTGAAACCTGCCTATGTCAGCCTTGGTTGGGTTTCCTTGGTGTGACCTTCAGAAAGGCACTTGGATCTCATTTGCTCAGCATGTTATAGACAGTTCAGAGTGTCATTAAAAAACAAAAACATAATGTTCACATGTTAAACATCTTGCCTTCCAGAAATTATCCCAGTGTTATGAGACCTTGGCTCAGTCATACTCCAAAGTGATAGAGGTCATGCAGTCAGGAAAACGTCTGCTTGGAAAATACTTCAGAGTGGCTTTTTTTGGACAGGTATTTTATCTTAATCACATTGAGAATGAATTTTTATTAAGGATGGCTAATTGTATTTAAATGTATTCATTATGTGACATGCAGTTTACCAGGATTGGTGACCCTACAGAGGGTTTGTTTTAACCCTTAAAGTGCTGCATTGCTTTGCAGTAAAAGGTCCCTCAGTGCTGAATTGTTTCAGGGGAGAAAAGAAGAAAACTGCACAGTCTTTAAATTGCATGTATTTCATTAAACATACACTATTGATAGACAAACCCTATATAAAAAATGATGGTGCGTGTCTATACTTTAAGAATAGCATCAAGACACGTGTGTAGGTTTAACATATTTGCAGGTACTGGTGTAAATACAGGTAAAATGACATGTTATAATTGTATTTCATCAGTATTTTTGTTTGTTTTTGATGGAAAAGTTCAAATATATCTACGAAATGTTATATTCTTTAGTAGTCCAACCATGCACATGTTATGCCTGTCACAATGTTATATATAAATTGTGAAAATCACAGGTAAAGGCAGGGTGACAGTTTTGCAAAAATCCACTCCATGAATGTCAGAGGTATGTTTAAACCCTCCAGTCAGCAATTAATGTTCATGAAAAACTATCACCTGTTATTTATTATAATATCATTAAACCGAGGTCCATATCTGGTGATTAAACTCAGCAACGGCTTTATTTTTGTTCAATCATTGGGCTGATTTTGTGTGAAGAGTCACCTTAATTGTTCTCATTGTCTGACAGGTGTAAATTGCTTGGAATAGCTTGAAATCTATCCCATACTTATTTTTTTTGCTGAAGTATGCGGTTGATATCACATCATCAATAGCCCATTAGGAATCGAGAACAGACATATGTACAAACCCATTGTTTTAATCAATGCGAAAATGTTATAAATGCTCAGGTGTGACAGGCCGCCATTTCTTCATGCGACTTTTTTTCTTCAAGTCTACCCCATGAACTCTCTGATCTGCATTACGATTTGTTTGATCTACTATCAGATGCAATAACTCGTCATCTAAGAAAAAGTCTTCAGTAGTCTGTAGGTTCATTATTCACCATCTCGAAATTTAATTTTAAATTACCAGTGAATGGGGGTTGACAGGCGCGCCATCTTTTCATGTCAAGTGAGCATGTACATCCGACTCCAGTTCCACGTAAATTACTGGCTCAAAATCATTCATGTGTATTTTCATCAATACCTCGCTTGCTCCAATAATGTCATTTTTCTCAAATTATTCAAAATCACTATTAGCATCATTATCAGAAGCGAATATTTGTTGCAAGAAATCACCTTCGTATTCAGCGTCGGCCATTTTTAGCTTTGTACAATTACCATTTGTTTAGAAGCGAGCATTTGTAAAATTACTTCGTTAATAATATAGTACAGCAGAATGCTTGTTCCGGTCCTTTTTAAACCAATCAAATATAGTTTTACAGGCATTTATGGCAAGATGAAGTTATAGAATGCGATCAGTGTTGCTAACCTCGAGCATGACTATAGTTGCGACACGCACTACGGGACTACAAACAACTGCGCGACTATAGTCGCGACACGCACTTTAAGGGTTAAGTTGAAAATTCATTACATAAAGCCATATGGTAATAGTTTCTTTGAAACTTTTTTTAAAGCTATTTTTATTCTGAAAACTATTTTAAAAAACCCAGACAAATGAACATAAATTATAGCATCATTGTCTACTTTAGCTGCAAATTTATCATAACATGGTGAATTATTCTGGATTATTTTCACTTTCTTTGATAAATACAAATTTTGATTTTCAAACTGGCTTCACCTTTCCTCAAATTTACATCACGCACACACACACACACACACACACACACACACCTATGCTGTATACTTATTTGAAAACTTCTTTGTGTTTCAAGTAAAGTACCAACTCATGTATTCTTTCTATTTAACTGTTTAAATTTAGTTGCTTTTGTTTTAGCAATTTCTGTGTCAATTTAATGATTATTTTCATCACTATATCAGACCATAAGATCACCACCAAATATTCATACATGATGCTTGTAGCCCTTTCAAGAACCAGAATTTACTAGTATTGAAAAAAGTTTGTTTCATATTTCATCCAATAAAAGCAGGCAGAGAAAACCTATAATACAGACTTTGTTTTGATTCACAGCTTTAATAAAAAAAATTGTAATTTTATTAGGAGTACAGCCTCACTTATTCACAACATAATGTGTTTATAGTGCTTTTGGTCTATTTCTTCATTCAGCAGCTGGACATTCCAACTATGCACACTGGCGTCAATATATTTCTTCATTTACCACTATATACCACTATCCGTATTTGTACTTGTTTGACATCTTTGCTTTGATAGAGAGAAAAAAACAAGCACTGCAAAAAATAATCTAATTAGGCAAAGTTGCATTCCTGAGATGACTTATAAGAGTGAGGTGCTGTCAGGTTCATGACTGCACCTCACCTCAGTCCTGGGTATGGCCTTACAGCTAGAGCTGGATTTGCCCTGGAATCTTTTACATGTAAGGCAATATCAAGGTGTGTGATGCCACAGGAATCTCCCTCACATGGGTATTAACATATAATATTACGTTGTTCACATTTGGAGACATTCATTGTTTCTGTAGAACAGTCATATCCTATATATGATGTGGCTAGAAGTTAAATGCATTTCTCCTTACAATTCTTTTTTAATGAATTTGACAGAGAAAGGACATTTTTGGCTCGACCATGTTTCTGTGAGAATATATATTCAATCACATTACCCTCCCACCATTCTGCACAAATGCAAGCATCCTTTTTTTAGATTTCACTCAAGCTTAAACAGGTAAGCATCTGGGCATAGACATGGGAAGATAATTCCCCTTTCTGTAGATCTGGGCATAGACATAGGAAGATAATTCCCCTTTCTGTAGATCTGGGCATAGACATGGGAAGATAATTCCCCTTTCTGTAGATCTGGGCATAGACATGGGAAGATAATTCCCCTTTCTGTAGATCTGGGCATAGACATGGGAAGATAATTCCCCTTTTTTTATATAATGTATGGATGGAAAGCTGTTTTTTTTTTTTTTTTGAGGAGTGCTGAATTCCAAGGATGCAAAGGTTATATTCAGATTTGAACGTGATTCATTAAGTATTATCAGAGAAACATAATTTACTTTAAAATTTCCTTTTTTTTCTTGTTGCAGACGTACTTTGAGGATGATGATCAAAAGCAATATATCTACAAGGAGCCAAAGGTAACCAGTCTTGCGGAACTTTGTGACAGACTTAAGTCACTATATGAATCCAAATTTGGCAGGGACAATGTACGCCTCATTATGGACTCTATCCAGGTAAATCTGGGGGTGGGAAAATGAAATAATTTATAGATCTTACCATATGCTTTGTCATGGGATGGGAAATCTCATTGCCATATGTGTAGTTTATGATTCAACAATCATTCCAATCCTAGGCATTTGCTTAATTATGAGCTCTACTTACCAGAATTGCTTATGAGATGGTCTTTCGTTTGTTGGTCATCATCTGTCTGTCATCGCTCCATTAGCACAAGTTTGTCATTGCTAGTCATCCGATACTACTTGGAGGATTGCCATAAAACTTTGCACACACATTCATCCCTTGGTCTAGTTGGTCCTAAATTAAAATGGTGCTGAACAGGAATCAAAAGGCTGTTCATTGAGTTCCTGAATCTTTTATTGCTTCCCTTGAATGGATGGTCATATCAGCATGGGATTTTCAATCAAAGACTTCTTTTGATGTCTAGTTCTAATTGAAAATGGTGCCAATATGACATCCGAAATGGCCACCACACAGACTTGTAATGTTTTGCTGATCCAAATTAAAATGATGCTTGTCTGATGTCCACTATGTGGCCTGATTTGATGTCCAATAAATGGTCATTGTGAAAATTTTCTGTTTGCTGCTCCTCTTAAATGGAAAATCATTTTGAGATGGGGTTTTCACCAGAAGAGTTCTTTTGGTGTTGAGTTAAGACTTAATGGAAACGACTGACTCGCAGTATGACCACCATGGCAAGTATCATAAAAATATTGTTCATTTTGTTCCTTCGAAATGGAAGGTTTTATCAACAATGGGTTTTCACTTGATCTCATTGGATGATTTCTGTCATCATTAGAAAACTCTGGATCTCATTGAATGATTTATGTTATCACTCGAAAGCTCTCGATCTCATTGGATGATTTCTGTTATCACTAGAAAGCTCTGTATGTCATTGGATGATTTCTGTTATCATTAGAAAACTCTGGATCTCATTGAATGATTTATGTTATCACTTGAAAGCTCATGATCTCATTGGATGATTTCTGTTATCATTAGAAAACTGGATCTCATTGAATGATTTATGTTATCACTAGAAAGCTTTCAATCTCATTGGATGATTTCTGTTATCACTAGAAAGCTCTGTATGTCATCGGATGATTTGTTATCACTTGAAAGCTCTATATCATTGGATGATTTCTGTTATCACTAGAAAGCTCTGTATGTCATCAGATGATTTCTGTTATCACTAGAAAATTCTGTATGTCCTTGGATGATTTCTGTTATCACTAGAAAGCTCAGTATGTCATTGGATGATTTCTGTTATCTGTACTAAACACAGTTTAAAGTTGAAAGTGTTCAGTGTCTCTTTATTTCATATATTCTGTTGGTGTGCTTTTATTCTCCCTTGGAATTCCCATTTAATTTCAGCTATGTTTTGTTTCTTGCACAGATGGCAGATGAGTAAGTAAATAACATTACTTGTAGTTAAGTGACCTCTTAACTTGGAGGGTTATAAACATGCTTCTGAATATATTTAACCATTTTCAGGCAAAAGGTGCAATTAACAGTCTTGTTAACTTTTGCTTTTTTGCAAATAAGATGTCTAAAACATGGGTGCTTAACTGAAAACTTGGCTTTTATTTGTTGATTTGGATAATTTAAAACCATCTCTCTGTGCAAAATGGATAATTTTAACCAATTTTCTGTGCAAAAATGGGAAGATCTTGGAACATATCTGGCAGAGTTAGGTTGACAACTGGCAATACAGATCTTATTGCACCTTGGAAAAATTATCTTTGTTGAATTTACTTATTGACCTCATGAGTTGGATTAAGTAGATCAGAACATTTTTTAAGTCTGGCATTAATTAAAGTTTTGTAAAAGTTGGTTAGCCTCTTTTCACATAAATATGGTCTCTATAGCATGGGTGGTAAATACAGTGAGACTGGGAACCAGGCTAAGTGCTGGAATAATCTACATGCACTTTAGTCTGGTTTACAATAGAAAAAATAAAACACTATAAGCATACCTTCAAAATTTCTGATGTTGGTAACCAGCACCTTCAAAATTTCTGATGTTGGTAACCAGCCTATTTGTGCATTACGGTTGTGGTTGGAAAAGAAGGTGGTCACTTATAGCAGAGGTTGCTCATAACAAGTTTTCCTGTATCAGTTAAAGGTTTTCACTAAAGTCTGATGATCTTTAAATGATATTGACATTAATTAATATACCAGTTACAATCATTGTCAAATTTTTTGGTGGGGGCAACCTTAAATACTAATCAATGATTTGCAATTAATAAAAGGGGTCCCAAGTGGCTGAGTGGTATAAAGCGCTTTCCATTACAGATTACTGCCATCTCACCTCTGTCTGCATGGTCTCAGATTTAGCCAATGTGGGTATGTGAGAAAGCTTGCCAGTAGCTTCTTGTGGGTCTGTGGTTCTTCCAGGGTTTTTCCTGGGTTCTTCCTCCACCATTAATACTGGCCGCCATGTATAACATATCTTGTGCTGAAAATTAGTGTTAAACCCTAAAACAAACTTTTTGGCATATACATGTATAGGCAGTCCATATCAGTTGTATTGTAACACAATTGTTTCTGTTTTAATATATTTACCTTTCAATAAAAAAGTCATTAATTTCCTATTTTTCAGCCATTTCATTGCTCATTGTTGCATAGTCAAACATATGCTTGCAGTATGTCATGAAGAAAAAAGTGCCACATTCAGAATGAAGATTGATGTAGGCATACGTAAATTCTTGGTAAATTTGACTGTCAAGAAATAGAAGATTGTTTTCCTAAGTGGCCAGGTGTAAAATAAATGTAGCAAGGTAAATCACCCAGCTTCCAGCTGATAAGGAAAATACTGCCAAAGCAGGTACTTTGAAAATCTTTTTATTTCTGAAGAATATAAAAAAGTCAGAAAAGGTTTTAATGCTCAACAGTGAAAAAAGACAAAATTGTCTTGTCTTGAATTCCTGGAAATTCTTTTCTCATAGTAGTAAATATATACTAATATTAAAGTGCTAGAATCACAGTAGTTATCAGTTATGCTAAAACCGGATGATTTGACCAAACTGGTCATTTTACTTGTCTCTACAGGTGGACCCAGCATCCCTGGACCCAAAGTTTGCCTTCATTCAGGTAACTTATGTCACACCCTACTTCCGAGAGGCAGAATTACAGAAACGAGTTACAGAGTTTGAGAGGAACAACAATATCAACCAGTTCATGTTCGAAACTCCCTTCACCAAGGTTGGAAAAACAAGAGGCGAGATACATGAGCAGTTCAAGAAAAGAACCATACTCATTAGTAAGGAAATTTGTATATGGTCCAAACACTATTGCACCAAGTATAAAGTAGACCTGTACCGGCTCATAGTTGGTATCAAATGAATCTTTTCTGTCAATGCCCATCATTAGGTATCAAATTAATCTTTTCTGTCTATGTTCATCATTTGGTATCAAATGAATCTATTCTGTCTATGCTCATCATTCGGTATCAAATTAATCTTTTCTGTGTATGCACATCATTTGGTATCAAATTAATCTTTTCTGTCAGTGCTCATCATTAGCTATCAAATTAATATTTTGTGTCTATGCTCATCATTAGGTATCAAATTAATCTTTTCTATGTTCCTCATCATTAGATATCAAATTAATCTTTTCTGTCTGTGATCATTATTTGGTATCATTCTAATATTTTCTGTCTATACTCATCATTAGGTATCAAGTTAATTTTTTTTGTCTATGCTCATCATTAGGTATCAAATTAATCTTTTTTGTCTATGCTCATCATTAGGTATCAAATTAATCTTTTTTGTCTATGCTCATCATTTTGTCTGTGCTCATCATTAGGTGTCAAATTAATATTTTTTGTCAATGCTCCTCATTAGGTATCAAATTAATCTATTTTGTCTATGCTCATCATTAGGTATCAGATTCTTTCTGTCAATGCTCATCATTTGGTATCAAATTAATCTTTTCAGTCTATGCTCATAATAAGGTATCAAATTATCTGATCGAGGTACTCTAAAGATGATCAGAGCAGCTATGCATTGAACTTTATGAAGTTTCTGGAGTAGATATTGAGATGAACCGGACATAATTGAGTTACAATAGTCCAGTCTTAAAAGTAATAATGAACACACAAGTGTTTCAGTGGCATCAACTGAAAGATATTTGCGAATGGAGCTGATGCGTCTCCAGCTCAAGGTATGCAGATTAGCATATGTTCATGACATGTTGGTGCAATGTGAGAGTACTGTCTAGAGTAACACCTAGGTTTCATACTGACTGTGTGAATTTAATGTTGGTGTTGCTGATATTTATTGTCTGAGGTAAAGGATGTGAATGAGAAAGTTTTTGTGTTTTGATCAGAATGACTTCAGTTTTATCATCATTCATCTGCAGCTTGTTACATGTCATCCATAATTTTACATCAGAAATGCACCTCTCTACTCCATGGATGGTAGCATGAGCTTCAGTTGGGTGGCTAGACTTGTATATTTGGGTGTCATCAGCGTACAATTGGTGAGACACTTGGTGATGATCTATGACACTTGAGAGCGGCTGAGTGTATAGAATGAAGAGAACAGATCCAAGAACAGACCCCTGTGGAACACCACAACATAGATCAACTGGGCTGGAATGTATTCCATTTGCAGATACAATTTGTGTCCTGTTGATTAAGTAGGACTTGAACCACAGTAAGGCTGTATTGTGAATGCCAAATACATGCTGGATGGTCTATTGTGACAAATGTTGCAGACAAATCAAGTAGGGTGAGGACTGTAATCTTTCCACTATCCAAAGCAGAGTGAATGTCATTAAATAAGTTCAGAAGAGTAGTTTCAGTACTTTGGCAAGGGCGATATACAGACTGTACATTGCTAGAAAGACTGTTTGAATTCAAATGAGATAAAAGTTGGGTTAGAACAACTTTTTCTAAGATTTTTTTATATGAATGGGAGATTAGAAACTGGGCGGTAGTTCTTTAAATCATTATGGTCAAGTGTTGGTTTCTTCAGCAGAGGCTTTACAATGGCAATTTTGAAAAATGCACTGGTTTTGTCCTGACAGGGTTAGTTTTTTTGTTATGAAATGGTCCCTTCATCTGTCATCTTTTTATTAGATGTTTGCACATGGGGGCATGGGGTCTGATAATTGACAAAGTGGAACCACTTTCTTTCCATCCCTGGTCCCAGAAATCTGGGCTGTGGATGCATTATTAGTTGATTGGGAGGGGTTATGGGTTTTTTGTTTGAAAGATATTGAAAGACTTACCCTGAAAGATTATGGCCACACTGAATATTCTTAAATAACCAAAGTTACAGGTGTTTCCCAGAATGTTTTCTTCATGCTTGGCTCAAGTCAGAACTGTATTGAGAGAAAAAGTTTTGATCTTCGATGGTGGAGAGCATCTTTAAATGCAAAATACCATCTGCTCTGAAAGCTTATGAAGGATAGTGGCATGTTTTCAGGGACTCCAGTAAATTCGATATAGTTGTCCTGCTGAGTAACTCAATCCATCAACTGGCCAACTTTTTCTCGTGCTCAATGAGAAGAAAAAATTGGCACCAATTACCATCAAATGCTACCACTCTATGATATTTGACACATTCAGGCATCATGACAATGGAGATATTGAACATGATAAAGATTTATCAGACCTACTAGTCAATTGCGATTTAATTAGACAAAAATCCCTCAGCGTTTCCCAAATGGAATCAGTCTTGGGTCGTGACATGTCTCAACTCAGAAAAGTTCAAGCCATATTTTTTTAAGCCATTAACCAGGACCTTCCTGAAGCTGTAATCATATGAAACCTGTTCCTGAAAGCTTTAGCTTCGACTTGCAAGGTAACTGTTAAATGCCATTTCATTTTACCCAGACTGTATTCAGTTTAGGTCTGATGGTTTGGTGATCCTTATGACACAACTAGGCTTCATGGCCAAGAATTAGTTACCATCAATGTGCAAGCAGAGAGTCTTCGTACACTTTTTATCATCTGTAGATAAGTCTTGCATGTGCTACTTAAAGCACAGAGACAAGTCGTGGCAACCACAAAAGACTTTCTCCTTGTCAAGGCAGGAAAGCAGGATATTACCTCTCAAGCCCTGTCTTTATGGCTTAAGTGGGTTATATGCTCTACCATGTCAAAAGCTCAAACTCACTTCATGAGGAGTTTTCATCTCATGAAATTAGAGTGATCTAGGTGAACCATGCATTCAGATGCAAACTTTTGATCAGAGATATCGTAGAAGCTGTTGACTGGCATGCTGAGTCAGCATTCTAAAGCTTTTATTTCAGAGATATAGCTTTGCAGAGATAGAATCGGAATATTGGTGGGTTCTGAGGCTGCAGCCTCAGCTAGCACAGCTGCTTAGTTTTGATGGATTCGTCAGTGAATTTTAATCCTAATATTTAGCCTGATACTAGAGACATGATTGACATGTTCATAAATATTGTTGATTTAAACAGTAGAATGGGTTATTCTTTATTCTTCCAATCTCTCTTGACATGATGGGTACCCAAGATATAGGTTGGATGCTCTGCATTCCCTACACATATTACCTATTCTCCAAATGTTAATATGATCAGTTAATGCATTTATAGAAGAAAGAAAATTATGGTTCTCCGAGAATATTTACCCGATTGTCAGGTTTAGATCATTTTATATGTACTGAAATGTCTATTCTTGTAGCCTCACGGTTCTTCCCATATATAAAAAAGCGGATTGAGATTACAGACAAGAAGGAAATGATCCTTAGTCCAATAGAGGTTGCCATTGATGAGATGACGTCCAAAGTAGTGGATATGCGTGAGGTTGTCAACATGTCCATCCCTGATGTAAAAAAGTTACAGCTGAGGCTGCAAGGCAGTGTCAGCACTCAGGTATTGGGTATTAATGTTACTGGGCAGTCTCAACACTTTGGTATTTAGCATTAATTCTGCAGAGCAGTGTCAGTACTCTGGTAATGGGTATTAATATTACAGGGCAGTTTCAACACTAAGGTATTGAGTATTAATATTACAGAGCAGTGTCAACACTCAGGTATTGGGCATTAATATTACAGAGCAGTGTCAACACTAAGGTATTGGGTATTAATATTACAGAGCAGTGTCAACACTCAGGTATTGGGCATTAATATTACAGAACAATGTCAACACTAAGGTATTTGGCATTAATATTGCAGAGCAGTGTCAACACTAAGGTATTGGGTATTAATATTACAGAGCAGTGTCAACACTAAGGTATTGGGCATTAATATTACAGAGCAGTGTCAACACTAAGGTATTGGGCATTAATATTACAGAACAATGTCAACAATCAGATATTGGGCATTAATATTACAGAGCAATGTCAACAACCATTAATTGGGCATTAATGTTACAGAGCAATGTCAGTACTTGGGCATTGTGTATTAATATATTGTGTATTAATATTACAAAGCAGTGTCAACACTAAGATATTGGGTAATAATGTTACAGAGCAGTGTCAACACTCAGGTATTGGGTATTAATATAACAGAGCAGTGTCAACACTAAGGTATTGGGTATTAATATAACAGAGCAGTGTCAACACTAAGGTATTGGGTATTAATATTACATAGCAGTGTCAGTATTTGGGCATTGTGTAATAATATTACAGAGCAGTGTCAGTATTTGGGCATTGTGTAATAATATTACAGAGCAGTATCAGTACTCCGGTAATGGGTATTAATGTTACAGGCAGTATCAGTATTCAGGTATTGGGTGTTTATATTGCAGGGCAGTAGTCAGTTGTATGATAATTGGTATTTATGTTACAAGCAGCATCACTACTAGTGTATTGGGTATTTATATTGCCAGGCAGTGTCAGTACTAACATATTAGATAGTTTGTTACAGGCAGTATTAGTACCTAGGTATTCAGAATTTATTTTGGTGTTGTCAGTCCTGAGATAGTGGGTATTTATTTTACAATGCAGTTTTAGTATGATTGTTAAGTTGCATGGCAGAGTCAGCACTCACTTAGACTGAAGGTTAGTATCAGCAGTTGGATATAGTTTGGGTGTCAGGACTTGGATAGGGGTGTTTAAGCTTCAGGGCAATGGTGGCACCCATTTATTTGGTGTTTAGATTACAGGGCAATGTCAGCACTTGGAAATAGGTGTTTAATCTACAGGGCAATGTTAGTACTCAGGTATTTGGTGTTTAGATTACAGGGCAATATCAGTGCATGGGCATGGATGTTTAAAGTAAAAAATAGTGTCAGTACTTGGGCATGTGTCTTTAGGATACAGAGCAATGTCAGTACTCAGGTATTTGGTGTTTAGACTACAGGACCATGTCAGGACTCAGGTATTTGGTGTTTAGACTACAGGACAGTGTCAGTAAACAGGTATTTGGTGCTTATACTACAGGGCAATGTCATTACTCCTGTATTTGGTGTTTAAACTACAGGGCAGTACTCATGTGTTTGGTATTTAGACAACAGGGCAGTGTCAGCACTTGTATAGGTGTCTTTAGGGTATAGGGCAATGTCATTACTTATACATGTTGAAGCCACAGTGTAAGGTCTAACTTGGGCATGGATGTTTGTAATAATTTGTAATAATTTTTAATAATTTGTAATGGAATACTTAATACTTAAATCCTTGATAGAATAATTCTTTATTAAACGTACCTATTCCAATTTACACATGTGAAAGCAAATTCAAACAGCAAATTATACTTGTGCTTGTTACTTTTGCACAATTATGCCAATTGCAGATGTATTTAATATTGACGATCGTGTTGATGTTACAGAGTTCAGGGTGTTGGGTCATTTACTTTTTCATTGTTTTCTGCTGTCAGTATGCCATACATCATACTAAGGTTCACATCTTAGATATCAGAGTTCAGCAGGTTCTTTGTTGTGCATCATCACACTACTATATATACATGATAGTGGGGTTCGCAACTTAGGAATAGAGTTCAACGGTCTTTGTTGTGTATCATCGCTATACTATACATTATAGTGAGGTTCACAGCTTAGATAAAGAGTTCAACAAAGTCTTCGTTGTCTGGTTTCAGGTGAATGCTGGTCCACTGGCATATGCTGAAGCATTCCTAGCAGAGGGAAAAGTGGCCCAATACCCTCCTGACAAAGTAGAAAGCCTTAAGGACATATTCAGGTCAGCATCATAGACATTATCTCCATTGTTTTCATACCATTTCCATATTCTGCATAATGGCATTTACTGTATTTTGCTGTGTATAATGCACACTTTTTTAAAACTCATTTTCTTATTTTCAGGATGGAGTACATTTTGTAATGTAATCTAATTGTTTAACAATACTAGCCTTATTAAATAAATAAATATTAAAACCCTTATTAGTCCTGTTCTTTGATTGCTTATGCTATTGTTCTTATGTTTGGCTTAGCACCATTTTCCAGCACATGATATGCCCTACACGTCAGCCAGTATAATCTGGTGGAAGAGGAATGCAGGAAAATCCCAGAAATAAGCTCAAACACATAGCCAATGGAAAACTACTGGTAACTTTCTCACATACTCACATCCATGAAAAACATTTATTGGTAGCTTTCTCAAATACCCACATCCAATGGAAAACTACAGGCAGCTTTCTCACATATCCACATTGACCATGCCTGAGACTTGAACCAAGGTGGAGATAGGTGAGATGGCAGTGGTGTCTAAAGGCATTCACTTTATAACCACTCTGCCATCTAAGGCCCTGATTGTTGATTTTAATAACGTCGTTTAACTTCATATCACTGTGTAAGCATTGTTTTGTGTCTCTATTGGAAATAGCTGTACTTAACAACTGGAAATTTGTATTAAAACTATTCAGAGTACCATATTGCAGTGTAATAAATATGATGATTACTGTACCCATACTGTAAATATTCTGTATTTAGTGACTGTGGATCCAATACAATTATTTTCTTCATTTGTTCTTTGTTGAATTGAATTGAATTATAAGATTTAGAATTCAAGCCAGAGCTAATGTTCTTATCAGTGGAACATCTTCCTATCCACTACAGTTTGTCTATTACATTAAGATTTATACATTGTGAGTCAGAAGAATCAATTAATGGATGAAGTTGGACTTTTTTGTTTTTGTTCTGATCTTAAATTATAGTATTTTATATTTCTTTATGACTGTACAGTGAGCATTACTTAATCAATTCTGTGTGGTCTTTTCAAGGTTTTCAGCAGACCTGTAAATGCAAATTGTTTGATAATTTTTAGATCAAACGATGTTCTTTCTTCATTTATTCTTGGTTGAATTGAAATACAGTATTGAGAGTTTAAGCAGTATTAATGATCTCATCAGATGAACATTTCAAGACACCATTTTTGTCATTGTGTTTAGCCTGATAAAGTAATACTGTCACATCTGTTTACATACACATCAAGCGTGTATATACTCATGTAGGATTTAATGTTTACATACACATCAAGTGTGTGTATACTCATGTAGGATTTAATGTTTACATACACATCAAGCGTGTATATACTCGTGTAGGATTTAATGTTTACATACACATCAAGTGTGTGTATATTTATGTAGGATTTAATGTTTACATACACATTAAGCGTGTGTATACTCGTGTAGGATTTAATGTTTACATACACATCAAGCATGTGTATACTTGTATAGGATTTAATGTCTACATACACATCAAGCGTGTGTATATTCATGTAGGATTTAATGTTTACATACACATCAAGCGTGTGTATATTCATGTAGGATTTAATGTTTACATACACATCAAGCATGTGTATACTCGTGTAGGATTTAATGTTTACATACACATCAAGCATGTGTATACTTGTATAGGATTTAATGTCTACATACACATCAAGCATGTGTATATTCATGTAGGATTTAATGTTTACATACACATCAAGCGTGTGTATATTCATGTAGGATTTAATGTTTACATACACATCAAGCATGTGTATACTCGTGTAGGATTTAATGTTTACATACACATCAAGCATGTGTATACTTGTATAGGATTTAATGTCTACATACACATCAAGCGTGTGTATATTCATGTAGGATTTAATGTTTACATACACATCAAGCGTGTGTATATTCATGTAGGATTTAATGTTTACATACACATCAAGCATGTGTATACTTGTATAGGATTTAATGTCTACATACACATCAAGCGTGTGTATATTCATGTAGGATTTAATGTTTACATACACATGAAGCGTGTGTATATTCATGTAGGATTTAATGTTTACATACACATCAAGCATGTGTATACTTGTATAGGATTTAATGTCTACATACACATCAAGCATGTGTATACTCATGTAGGATTTAATGTTTACATACACATCAAGTGTGTGTATATTCATCTTATATGTATGTACTCGCATCAGATGAATACTTGTAGATGATTTTACACATCTACATTCATATCTAATTGCTACATAATGTTATATGTCTACATTGAATAGATACTCGTGTATAATCTTTTATGTCTCTATATAAGAGTCGTTACTTGCAAATAAAACTAGTGCAGTTTCTTCATAGACTTAACAATTAATACAGTATATTTTTTAAATATGTACAAAGCCTGATCCAGCTTTTTTCTTCCTTCAGGAATTTTATTGGTGTTTGTAATGATGCATTGGATCTGAATGCACAGCTGATTACAACAGAACAGAAGGAATATCACGAGTCTCTTAAGTTGGGATTCCGAGACATTGTAGACAGTCTGTCTGTCATGTTTGGAGAAAAGGTGATTACATTGAAAAGTTTTTAATTTTTTGACTGCATCAAGAATTCCTTACTAAATCGAAACTATAAGACTTCCTTTCTGAGTTGAAGAAACAAAACAGGAAATTACACAAATTTAATACAAGAAATAAAAATAGTTTGCATTCTTCAAGGTACGGGAGATAGAAACAAGAGAAAAGATTCCTGAAATGTTAAGGAATTTCTGTATTTATTGGAGATGCCACAAAAGCCAATGTCAAATAAAGGTTGTATCAGCCTTCCACTCAGAGTGTTTACAAGTTAATATTAGTATTCTAGGAGAAGTAGTAAAACATTCTGAATGCTTATTGTAGCTTACTTGTCATTGCTTTCAACTTTAACTTAGGTCATAAGATATCTGATTGGTTTCCATATGTTCTGCGTATACTCATGTACACATGGAGTCATGACAACACTGACCCTGATCTGCCATTACATAATCTGTCAACAGATCAGGTCTCTGTTACAAGTCAATTCCATCAGTATCCATGAGGGATGTTCATGATTCCAGCAGCAAAATTACTTTGTTTATGAAGAATACAGGTACAATTCAGCACTGAATTACTTGTTATTGATATTTTAAGAATATTAATTTTAGAAATAAATGTAAAACAATTTGTGGGGGTATCTTCAACTTCGAGCTGCATTGTAAATACACTGTATTTAACTTCAAGGCAACACGAGATTCGGTATAGATAATCAGCTGAGTTTGTGAAGTAGCTTACTACCCACAGGGGAACTGAGTTTGATTGACATGCTTTGCAAGCATTTGCTTGTGAACTTAGAGCCATTTATTTTGAATGCCAACTTAGTTTTTTTTAGGATTTAACTAAGTAGTATATTATAGGGTTTTGATACTATATTAGTTAAGTATAGTTGTGGTTTGCTTATCTTTGACCTACTGGCTACATAAAATCCATCTTCCCCACCACCACCACCCATAACATTTGTTTAGCCAATCTAAATACATAGTTACAGGTAATACTGCTTGCAACATATGATATGGTTATGATAATATTAACATTTTCAAAGCTCCAACCCTCAGCACCAT
The DNA here is from genome assembly GCA_029339505.1 of Unio delphinus. Taxonomy (NCBI): domain Eukaryota; kingdom Metazoa; phylum Mollusca; class Bivalvia; order Unionida; family Unionidae; genus Unio; species Unio delphinus. The sequence continues at coordinate 4,425,600 of JAQISU010000174.1, forward strand.
ACAGTACAGTAGGTAATATAATAGAAGTAAACAAATGCAATTGAATATCAGTTTGAAGGTATTGCTTCTAAGCTTTTTATTGCAAATATCTTTTCTGGCTTGCTGAGCAATGTTTGATATGCTGTATTTACCTACCTACTTACTTACTTACTTACTTACTTACTTACTTACTTACTTACTTAATGAAAACTGTACAGAACTCAACCTTTCTCTCAATCTGCACATTGGGCTTACAGCTCAGAGCTGTTCTGTGAGATATCTTTCAGATCAGCATGATATTGTTTGTGAAACTTCATTTGTAACTGATAAAAAGTAAACAGGGTTCATGTGGTCTTTGAAGATCTTTGAGTTTGGGAAAAATGAGGTAGCATTTTCATGGCCTTGAAAGTTTGGAAAAATCTAGCAGATTACCTTGAGGTCTTGACAAGTTTTTGAAAATTGAAATAAACCCAAACATTTTCTTTTCTTTCCATAATCACAAATAATATTGTCCAAGGGTTACATTCGGATGTAGTCTAGTTTTCCTGGTTTCTTTCTTTCAGTTACCAGTTCAGTTTCATTTCATCATTAAACAGTATTGTAGTATTTGGCATTTATTGTTTTGTCATATAACAACTCTTATAAAGAACATTTGCAAATATAGGTCTTTAAATCTATACTCGTGGCCTTTGAAAGTTTGGGAAAAGTTTTTGAATTTATCATTCAGAATTCTGTATGAACCCTGATAAATAATGCAACTGAAAATGATGACTGGACTGCTCTTTTGCTGACACCAGACATACACATTTCCTGTTACTTTACACGATTACTGATTTTGGACATATTTACAGGTAGTAAATTAAACTTAGCCTTGAACATGTGTAAACTGGAGACTTGTATATTTAATCTGTTTAAGCTTATTCTTCCATCAGTAGTTTATTCCATAACACTGTTCTCTTCACAGAATCAAACAAAGTTTTAAATCAGTAAAGGTACAGTATCATTTTTATCCTCGATAAATACATATCAATAAGACATCTAAATTAAAAATGTATTCAACTGTACTATAATGCTTTTTTAACCCAGCTTGCTTCTCACAAAGCCAATCAATGTTTACATCGTACTGACTATTAGTCAGTTATTTAAAACAACTGTGAATAATTTATCAAAACATCTACCATACTCGTGTACAAGTCAGGTTAAATTGACTAATCTGCCACTATTTAATGAGCCAGCAGATTTGAGTCTGTGTTCTTTATTCTACTGATCACTCCCAACAAACTGTATAGACCCAGATATGTCAGTGAACTATATGAGGACAGATCTGTGTCTGTGCAGTATGCAAAGTATCATGATGCAGTGGTAATCAGCAGGATTACACTAATTAGCAGTCTTATACTCTATAGCAGGCTTACACTAATCAGAAATATTACACTAATCAGCAGGATTATACTAATTAGGAAGATTACAATAATTAGCAAAATTACACTTATTAGCAGGACTACACTAATCAAGGGATTACACTAATTGGCAGTCTTATACTCTTTAGCAGGCTTACACTAATCAGAAATAATACACTAATCATCACGAGTATACTAATTAGCATAATTACACTAACAGGACTACACTAATCAGGGGATTACACTAATTAGCAGGCTTACACTATTTGACAGGGTTACACTATTTGACAGGGTTACACTATTTAGCAGGATTACACTAATTAGCAGGATTACACTATTTGACAGGGTTACACTATTTGGCAGGGTTACACTATTTAGCAGGATTACACTAATTTGCAGGATTACACTATTTGGCAGGGTTACACTATTTAGCAGGATTATTCTAATTAGCAGGATTACACTAATTAGCAGGATTAAACAAGTCTGATTTTGTTCTTATATATATATATATATATAGAGCAAATGATTCTATCAGTCTGCCTACTAGGAATTTAGTGAGAACCAATACAACCTAGAGTGAGTTTTCTGTTTTTATTGTGCTGATAAAAGTGGATTTGTATGTAATACCAGTGAGCTGGTTATTAATTACCTTTTTGTACTCCTTACTGCCTATTAATAACATTTCATAACTATCCACATATTTTTTGGTGCCAGCACGTGTTTTACTGTATTACTTGTGAATCACCAGCAGCTGAGCCTGCATGGTGCATTATGTTTGGTGACAGAAGAATGTGTGGTGACAGTGATACTATTTTCATTTCAGTGTTATTTAGTGAGTAAATAATATGGTGACAATGTTGATATTTGCAATATCAGTGTTATTTAGTGAGTAAAGAATCTGGTGACATTATTGATATTTTTTATTAATATCGATGTTATTATGTAAGTAAAGCATATGTATTTACAGTATTATATTTTCAGTGTTATTCAGTGAGTAAAGAATGTGGTGACTTAATATATTTAATGTCAGTGTTATTTAGTGAGCAAGTAATACAATGACAGTACATATTTATATTTTTAATCTAAATGATAATTAGTGAGTAAAGAATTGTTGGTGCCAGTATTGATATTTTCAATGTCAGTGTTATTTAGTGAATTAAGAATCTGTATTGGTAGTGTTGATATTTTCAATGTCAGTGTTATTTAGTGAATTAAGAATCTGTATTGGTAGTGTTGATATTTTCAATGTCAGTGTTATTTAGTAAGGAAAGAATCTGTAGTGACATATTTAGTGTATGTTATTTAGTGAGTAAAGAATCAGTAGTGACAGTATTTACAATTTCAATGTCAGTGTTATTTAGTGAGTAAAGAATCAGTAGTGACAGTATTTACAATTTCAATGTCAGTGTTATTTAGTGAGTAAAGAATCAGTAGTGACAGTATTTACAATTTCAATGTCAGTGTTATTTAGTGAGTAAAGAATCAGTAGTGACAGTATTTACAATTTCAATGTCAGTGTTATTTAGTGAGTAAAGAATCAGTAGTGACAGTATTTACAATTTCAATGTCAGTGTTATTTAGTGAATAAAGAATCAGTAGTGACAGTATTTACAATTTCAATGTCAGTGTTATTTAGTGAGTAAAGAATCAGTAGTGACAGTATTTACAATTTCAATGTCAGTGTTATTTAGTGAGTAAAGAATCAGTAGTGACAGTATTTACAATTTCAATGTCAGTGTTATTTAGTGAGTAAAGAATCAGCATATCAAGAGTATCAAGAGATAGTCACTGCAACATTCAAATTATCAATGGGTATATACACTGCATCAATCAAGATATCAAAGGGGTATATGCACTACTTAAATTGAGTGTCGAAGGCTATATACACTATGCCAATCAAGGTATCAAGGGGTAAATACACTATACCACTCAAAGTATCAAGGGGAAAAATACCCATAAGTTCATATCAAGATTTTCTAGTATCTCCCTTTAAATCTGGAGAGATTGCTATATTGTTGGGTGCAAGGGACAGTTTTCACACACAAATATAATGCTATATTCACCTGCCTGGTATTAAAAACAAATCATTTAAAAAATATACAAAATAAGGTCAAAATGTCCGTATTTTTGGATAGCTATATTAAAACAAATCATTTAAAAAATATACAAATAAGGTAAAAAAATGTCCATAATTTTGGATAGCTATATTAAAACAAAGCATAGGAATAATATTCACTTAGCTAGAGAAGGCACACCAACCCCAAATTTATACCTGCATTTTTCACATCAGAGGGTCATTTTTGACACTATATAATGCTAACAGTGCAAACACAAGCCTTTTTACTAGGTGATTGCATACTAAACAGATTGATACAATTTAATTTAATTTAAATTTAAAATTTAAAATAGCTGCCATCCAAGCTGTTTTGGGAATATTCTACCTGCCATGAACCCACATATTTGCTACTATGGGTGGTTAGCTCTTCTTACTAGACAACTGTTTGTATACAAACTGTTTACAAACTGTAAACTAAATATGGGAGGTGTACATGATTCACATCAATTTCAAGAACAGCACATGCCTAAAATACCTAATTCACAAATATATCCATATCTTTAATTATTAGTCAGTAATTGCTGAAATTCACACTATAGCCTTAAGTTAAGAAATTTGAAAGGGGCCAATTTATAACGAATGCATTGGGACTATTGCAAGTGTATATGGTACATGCATTGTGATAAAACAGTAATAAAGCATGCCATTAATATTACTCAGTCTACCATGAGGAGAGAAAGACAGTTTTAGAGAGACCACAAAACTATGAAAGAAAGCCTTTATTTCAAATCATCACAAAGAAAAGCCATCTTAAGAAAACAATTTTCAGTGTTCTCATTTGGTGTTCTTATTGCTATTATTGGTTTATCTTATATGTGCATAATAGAAGTTTCTCATTTGTAACTAATTGAGTTACAGTCTGAAAATAAAGTCTTTTTTTCATATAAAAAATATAAAGTAGGTATCAGAATTTCTGTTTTCATGTTTATACATGCTGGCTTGACAACAGTGGTATGATGACAGCATTTTACTTAAATTAAAAGTAATTTAGCAATGACAAGGTCAATACAAAAGGTGGTAACTGTAAGACTTGCCTGTACTATTAACCTTCTGTCATTTCAGATCCTTACCAGTGACAACACATCACAGCGGGGATCCATGACAGTATTTAATCTGGTGACTGGAGTACATGGATCTAGTAATGCTTAGAACAGTTGTCATGGTAGTGGTCTCTCAGGAACGCAGTTTAAAGTCAGTCACCATGGCAACAATTACCAAAGGAACAAAATTGAGACTGATCAGGAACAACTCCTTAAATGGGGAGGAAATGCAAGCGCCTTTGTAGGATAATATTAAGAAGAGGCCATTCCCTCAATACTGCGGAAGGATTTTGTGTTGCTATGGTGATAAGCTTTACAGCATATTCCTTTTCATAAGAATGCAAAGAAGATGAACTGCCTTCTGTTTATGAATTACCAGGACGAAAGCTAATTGCTTGTAGCTTTTCTGAAATTTATTTCGATCGTGGATTCAGAATTATTATTCGTTTTAGAATGTCAGATTAAATTGAAGAGCCTGTGTAACTCTGGGACTGGGACTCTTACTTTTTAACCAAAACATCATATATGGTACCACCACTTAATAATACTGAAATCAGACCAGTAATTTATGGCACAACTTGGTATATTTTTGGACTGTATGAAGTAGACATATGCAACCGCATAATTTGGGACAAGTCCAGACAATGAATATGACCTTTTAGAAAATTACAGAATAATTTGCGTTTTCATTTGACCATTTGCCTTTGTAAATCCATCTCATTCAAAACACAAGCATATATTTTGTGGCATTTTTAGTAAATCAAAGCTATTACTGTTTTTATCATTTTAATATATAAAGTGGTATTCTTCAGATTCACACTGTTTTCATGCCATTGTGGCACAAGAACTTAAAAAACACAAGATATACCTATAAATCACGGTCTTTTAGAGTGATTAAATTTAAGCAGATATTTAATTTTAGCATTTTAATGACATAGTTTTTACAAATTATTGATATAGCATATTTAATGGTAATGACTTTAAGTTGGCTAAACATAATACAGTGTGTGTTCACATGTTATCCCAACACAGTGAAAATGATGATCAAGCTGCCAGTAAACTACGGATAGTATTAAATGTTAAAGTTGTAGACAAAACCTTAATTTAATATTTCTTATAAATAACATTAGCTTGTTAGCATAACATGTAGTTTATAAAATGTGAAATCTTATTACTAAACTTTTGAAATAGTTGATCCTGTTACCATATATACTGGGTTATAAATATGGCCCAAATGCAAACAACCTATAGACCCTAATCTGATAATCATATAATGGGTCTATCAAATTTGCTGTTGGACCACAACACTTATAATGGATTATATATGGTAGTCACACATTATGAAGTTTTGCTTTCATAAAGAGATTACAAATTTTGTGAATTTTTTTTTACCTTAAAATACAAAACTTATCAAAGTAATGTACAGTGGTTACATCTTGGGAGGTCCCTTAAAATTAGGTAGCATCTTTTATAAGGCCATATTGACCAACATCAAAGTAGTATATTTTAACCATTTTATCCCCGGTATAACAGGTCACTCCATTTTAAGGTCATTTTTGTGCTGCAGTTCAAGCATCTATATAAAAGGAGACCACTGTGCTATAACTTTTTTGTTGATGCTCTTGATGTGAAATGTGAAGAAAAATGTCAGTTCTTTGTAATTATTATATTAACATAATTTTTAAATTTGCTCAGAATTACTTTTAGATGTGAATATATGTTCTGGTCCTGAAAATGTTTGGATTATCTGGACTTCTTGTAATGTTTAGATACAATCATTGATTCGATTGCATCAATATTAGACAGGTCTTCTCCAAGACAGTCCTTATTTTGTTATGCTCAGGAATACTCTATTTGACCCTGTTACAATTTCAAATGTGTATTTGTAAAGTGTAGTTTACCTTGCAATCTTTCTTTGTTATTTCTTCAATTTTTAAGAAAATATATATTAAATCAGAACACAACAAAATGCACGGAGCACATTTTACTCGTAGATCCTTTAACCCATAAAAGAAATAATGGAGCCAACCACAGTGAAACTAAAAACATAACACAGCATGGTTTTTAAAATATTTATATAATTTTACTCGCTGAAGTAAACAAAGCAGCATGTAAAGACATTGAAAAAAGAAAGTAATATTTTCAAAAAGCAATGTTGATACCAATTGTTGACTGTTATGAACAAGATAAACGCAGTGTGACAGTTAAGTTAATAAAGGATGAATTCATTTTTTCAGGTCAATGCTTATGTTAGATGATTTATTGTACAATTCACCTTTCTATTTTCTAGTCTACCATTACAGTATATGTACTATATTTAATTCCTTTCTGAATCTTAAAAATATGTTTATACTTTACATTTTAAATTAGTGAATGCCATATGCACTTAATTTTTATATGATTTATCCAAAATGCAATTCATCTGAACACTGCTTTTTATAAAGTTAGTCTTATAGCTAATGGTTTGAATTCATAGATTTCACAAAATGGTAAAAGAAAAGAGGAAAGAACACAAGAAAGGAAAGATTATAACAGAAGGTAGTTACTTAATAAGAAAATGAATAATATTATTTTAATTTGGTCTCTAACATGACATGTTCCCCAATATAACATGGTCTCTGATATAAAGAATGAAGAGTAAAAGTAGACTAAGGGTAAGAGTGTGTTCAAAAGTGAGACTAAGAGTAAAAGTAGACTGAGGGTAAGATTGTGTTCAAAAGTGAGACTAAGAGTAAAAGTAGACTGAGGGTAAGAGTGTGTTCAAAAGTGAGACTATGAGTAAAAGTAGACTAAGGGTAAGAGTGTGTTCAAAAGTGAGACTAAGAGTAAAAGTAGACTAAGGGTAAGAGTGTGTTCAAAAGTGAGACTATGAGTAAGAGTGAGATTGACACTGAGAGTAAGATTCTCTGTCTGTTCTGACATCAAAAACTATAAGTGATATTTTAGAGTCCTTGGTATTTGATATTTGAACTAGGGACAATGGTTAGCTGAGTAGTCTAAAATGTTTGCTTTTACCGATCAATGCTATCTCATCTCTGTCCACATGGGCTCCGGCCTGGCTCGTCATTGAGGGTGTGTAAAAAAGCTTGCCATTAGCAACCAATGGATAAGTGGTTTTAAGAGGAGTTTTCACAGGTCTAATACTGGCTGCCAGTATAGCCTATCTTGCACTGAAAAATAGTGTTGAATCCAAAACCACAACAACATAAATTGAAGAACCATCTGAATTGATTCATCAATGCTTATCAGCATTATATCATGTCAATATTTGATTTCAGGCTTCTTTGATTTTTACCACAATACATAAAGTGAGACAAAGCAATCAAGCACATCAAATCTGAAAAGTGCTTGTATTGTAAATTGAAACAAATGTTACTATTTAATTAATTATGATTGGTCATAAATTTGTCTGTATTTTATTATTTAACCAATGAAAATTCAGTTAAATAAGTAACCTGCAAGTTCACATGCTGTTGTGGTCTCTGATTTGTTCCATGGGAGATTTCCCCATGAAAACCTCATTTTGGATGTAGTCCATTCAATCTTCATTAAGTAAATGATGATGTTCCATATTCTGCAATTAAATTCCTGAACCATTCTAAGAGATTTGGCTCATTTACGTATGTATGGCAATCATAGTTTGAGTTCTAACATGTCACGATCATGCATTTTTTTAATTACAATTTGGATTATCTTTGACATTTTCAGAGCCAACATAGCTGGTTAGATGCATATCATTTTGCTGATGTATTCAGTTGTCAAATAAAATCTTACATTATATCCAAATATATTCATGTGAAAACGTTTGAGACAAGTTTTTAGCATTGATGCAGATTTATAAGCAATTGCAGTATATTATATACACAATAAGTATAGTTTTACAAGCAAAAAAAAAATGCAAAAGTTGTAACAAGCATTCTTAAAAACACATTGAAACATCATCATTAAAGTGTTCTTTATTGGCAAGCATGGTTGCAACATTGCCCACTTCCAACCACTTGTCATAACATCAGTTTACCATACTCAGAATAACTGTACAAATTCTTTTGGACAAAATATTCGGAAAAATTGATAATTGTCATTAGTACATAAATTATCTGGACAGAGAGAAAAGTAAATTTTTTATAAACGTCCAGATATATTGGTCAATAATTGGAAAACATTAGAAATATGTAAACATTTTGAAACTGTACATGCATTTTTTAGAATTAGAAATGCAGAAAATTATAATCTTGCAAAAGCTTTTCCATATCTACAATACTATTAACTTACCCCTTGTATTGTTAGCATTATATTTTTTGATTCTTATAACATTTGCCTTATTCTAGTCCACTATTCATTTAAAATGTCACATTATTAGGCTGTAATGGACATTTATTATATCTAAAATGCCTAATATTGTAAATCAAAACTTTTCATTGAATTATGCTTTGTGTGCCTTTTGTGTTATATATATCTTGTATTTAAAAGTGCACTTACATTACAGGTTTTAGCTAGTGAAGGACATGGACACTCACTTTGTAGAGTACTATATTGATCTATTTATATGTGCCATGGTCCTATAGTCATATGTCTTTGATGTAAATAATAAGTAAATAAGTAACTGTGACTAATTTTGGGTTTAAAATACTGTAGACATATTTATACCATGCATACAGTCATGAGCATCATAGACTTAGAACTGTCTTGCTATATTACACTAAGAGATCGAGGTCAAAGTCATTTGTACATTGAACAATTGGACTTTTGATCTGTTTGTGAATTCTGTAATAGATGTTAAGTCTGTTTTCACAGTCAGGTGTGAGTTGTATGTGATAAAGTATTCTAGGGGAAATTACAAGGTTTATCATATGAAATATAGAGAATTGCAAGGAATCCAGAAATTAACATATCTTGCATAGCAGTAGGGAATTATCAGGAATCCAGGAATTTACATATCTTGCATAGCAGTAGGGAATTATCAGGAATCCAGGAATTTACATATCTTGCATAGCAGTAGGGAATTATCAGGAATCCAGAAATTTACATATCTTGCATAGCAGTAGGGAATTACGAAGAATCCAAGAATTAGCATATCTGGCATAGTAGCAGGAATCCAGGAATATTTAGCATAGTAGCAGTGACTTACCAGGGATTAGTATATCATTGGTATTAACAGTTCATTATCAGGAATCAAGGGATTACCATATATTGAGTTGCAGGAAGTTTCCAGAGGTTAGCATAGCAGGTATAAAAGCAGAAAATTTCCAATTATTTGCATATGAAGTATAGTAGCAGTTAATTAGCAGATAGTCCCTATTACTGATAGCATCCTAACCTGGATATACCAACCATATATCAAGGTTATATCCAGGTTATGGCAATATCAGTAATAGGGAATATCCAGGGATTAGCATTTCAAGTTTAGTACACAATATGGAATATCCAGGGATTAGCATATCAAGTTTAGTACAGTAATAGGGAATATCCAGGGATTAGCATATTAAGTTTAGTAGAGTAATATGGAATATCCAGGGATTAACATATCAAGTTTAGATCAGTAATAGGGAATATCTGGGGATTAGTATTTAAAGTTTAGTATAGTAATAAGGAATATCCAGGGATTAACATATCAAGTCTAGTACAGTAATAGGGAATATCCAGAGATTAGCATATGAAGTCTAGAACAGTAATAGGGAATATCCAGGGATTAGCATATCAAGTTTAGTACACAGTATGGAATATCCAGGGATTAGCATTTCAAGTTTAGCACAGTAACAGAGAATATCTGGGGATTATCTGGGGATTAACATATCATGAACCTTCACTGAGAATAGATCTGACAAATACAAAATGGCACACTTTATGTCATTAAGGCTATATTATTAGGACATCTGATAATGAAGGACTGTGTTATTTACGTTGTACTTCATACATGTCGCATAGTGATAAATGGTGGAATGTATTTTATATAATCTATATCATATGTCATGTATACTGTACATAGTTATTTTGGTTTTGAATTTTATATTTCATCTTGCATGTTCATTAGAGTTGAGATCTTCAGCAGTAACATACTTGCCTTTACATGCTGATATAATCAGCTTAACCTGTATAAATCAAGATACACGTACCTGAATACATACCATCCGTACTTGCTTATAAGTCAAATATAACTGCAAACAACACAGACTCTCATCTGCCTTTGCATAGTGCACTGGCATATCAGGGTCTATGTTGTTTATTTTACTGATCATTCTTAAACTGTAGAGACCCAGATCAAAGAGCTCATTATGTGACAGTAGATCTGGGTCTGTGCACTTGGAAGTTTAACTTGCTTATGAGCAGGTATATACGGTATACCATGTGGCTGTTTGTATAGATTGTGTACATCTTCTTGAATCACTACTACAGTCTGCCAATACATTACGGTGTAAAGGTTTAGATGCTAAATGGAACATACCATTATCCTTTGCTTTCATAAAGTGTTATCATTACAATGTCCTTATAAGACTCTTGCATTCTGTGATAGCTTGTTATGTAAAAATCAAAGTTTTGTTTATTTTTTTCAATTAGAATTGTAAACATTTGTTTGCAATGTAAAATATTATGTTAGAATTTTATGTACCTCACTTTTATATCTTATTCATGTATGTGTTTGTGTGTGTGTCATAAGTGACAAGATTGTATTGATTTATATCAATATTAGGAATTTAACCAAAATAATGTAACTAAAAATGTGCTTGTCTGACTGAGTTATTAATTGCTGATAATTTTTGTATGATTACTTGTAATATACATAGGTGTGTTTTCATTTGTGTGTGTGTGTGTGTGTGTGTATGTGTGTGTAGGTAATGTTTGTATGTATGTAGGCAGGTATGTAAATTGTTAGATATATAGGCAATATGTATAAAGTTAGGACGAACAACAAACTGTATGAACTCAGATCTGATATCACATACTGTGCTGGCATTTATAAGTCTATGCAGTTTGTTAAGATTAATCAGTAGAATTAACAATATAGACCCTGATCAATGTATAAGTGAGAGGAGAGTGTAGTAATAGCTAAATTGAGGGATTCATACCTTCGGTTACATACCAGTGATTATTAATGTTTGTTACATATTGCCAAGTTCTTTTACTGAAATGCAAATGTTATACCTGGGCAAGTTCTCTCCGATTTGAATTTTCACAATTCCTATAGCCATGTGAAGTTAAACCTTACATTCACAAATCAGCCAAAGATACATAATTGAAATATACATAGCTTTTTCACATTGTAATTCTTTAATGTGGTTAATTAAGTATACATGTATGTTCATAATTGGAAAGTTGCAAAAAATGTATGAGCAAAACTTTCCCATAAATGGAAATACAGTGTAGAATTTATGATCATTATGGATAATTTTTGATATTACAATTAAAATCTTGATAAGATTGTTTACCTCATTTCTAAATGTATCTTATGTACATGTAATCGTAGATGAAAACCCATATAATCTTATGTACTTGTATTGCATGCATGAAACTCATTATAACCTTTTATGTTGTTGCCTTTTGTTGTTGTATAGCTGCAAATATATCTTGACCTGTACTGCTTTCAAAGGATAGAGTCAGATACACTCTCTTATTGTAATCAGTGTTACATAGCTTGCCTCCTTAGGACCATGAACAGTATTCATCAGTGATTCATTTGTATTTCATGAATAATGTAAGTGTTGTTGTTCCACACTCCATGTTTATTGGTAAGGAAGTAATTTTAATCAGCTTTTGCACATGGAATTAATCAAAGATTTTGTTTCAAAGAAAAGTTACCTTTATTGTTTTTATGTCCTATTACAATAGTAGTAAGGAATACATTATTATAGTTGTCCATAGTTCTTGTATATTACATTATAGTTGATAAGATATGCAAGTAGGTAATTTCAGCTACTTCGGTGGGATATCGTATATACTCGCATATAAGCATGTTCGCGTATAAGCTGCCCCCCCTCCCCCCGCTGAATTGGTAAAATTGTTATAAAGTGCATGACCTGCATATAAGTCGACCCATAATTTCTAGACTACCGATACATCACAAGATGCACAAAGTGAGTTCTGAATACGTTTATTTAGGCAAATCAAATTATTAACTAAAATGGAAGTAAGAAAGCTAATTTATATGTTGAAATAAAAACAATTCTAAAGTGTTAAGTCTTAATGGAAATTGAATTAATCCTCATTCTAAAATCATGAATTATAAAAGTTCGATCACTCTTAGAATCCTTCAAAATTGGGCTATGTATCAGACTCGCCAAACAGTTCACAAAACTCTGCTCCTGTTACTGGCATGCTTTCATCATATATGTCGTCATTGTCATCATGGTCATCCGATAGTCCGGTTCATAAAATGAGAACACCAGCCAGCTGATGCAATAAATTTTGAATCTGCCAACTTATATTTATAATTTTTCACCATCTGCATTGCACGTAGATGAATTTGCATTTCGTATGACAATGTATCCATTTTGTCGACGTTCACTTACAAAATCATCTTTATCCAATTAAGGAAAGAGGCAATCCCAGTTCGACGAGTCTTCTTGGATTTTGGCACTTCTTCTAATGCTGCTTTGCTTTTCCGCCTATCGCATACTTGCTTTTCGTTCACATAATTTTTTTTATTTGTTTTTGCATATTCAATAACTTTAAGTTTGAATGCTGCATCATAAGCAGAATGCTTTCTTTTACTTCCAGTACTATTCATTTTACCTGATTGAATTGAATATAAACTTAGAGAGATTAAACTGAAATAATTTCTTACAGTGGTAGTATACTACTTATATACCTTATCCTGTAATTATTTACATGTGTGGTTGGTATCAATTTGTATTTGATAATTATTTATCATTGTTGCTTATTTGAGTGGGTTTTTTTTAACTACGGGTAGTGTGATTCAATTGATCAAAATATGATTGGTTTCAGTGTGGACATTATTCAAGTATTGTGACAGTTTATAACTTTGAGCAGAAACCATGTCCACTACCATATCTCAGTAAACAATACATCTGAGTCGGCATGTATTAGTAAAGTCATTGGCATTGTGCAACAAAACAAACCTATTGTCCCCAAGGCATTTACCACAGATTAAGCATATGGTAGCTATTGTACAACACTCTACTAACAAACCACTTTGCTTTACAAAGAACTAAACAACAGTATTATATAAACTGTGGCTGCCTATTAGATCTAAAACACCTGTCAAGAAATCCAACAAATTATATTGTTTTACAATTATTCATGCAGACTTGTATATTGCACTGTTATTTACCCTTCCTAAGCGTGCGTGCAACAAACCCCTATGGAACCTCTCTCTATTGTTCCATTAAGACTATTGTACATGTATTTCTACTCTCGATCAAAATGTTTGTTGTATATACCACCAGTATCATAATTCTTTTATTTTTGTACGTAGATTCTTTTCAAATTTACACTGAAATAAGCTAGCGTGCATTTGTACAATACTGTAGAGATTACAAATATGGCGGTTCTTTTGGAAAATAAACGTATTTCCATGGTTAAATTAATACGTATCGCTGCATTTTCTGGTAGATGGACATCTGACAAATAGACGTCAAGTACGTTATAACATGTTTTTCATTCATTACCCTACCACTTAAAGGAGACCAGAAACCAATATAAATATAGAATAATAATAACAATACTATAGAAGAAAACCTTATTCTGAAGTATTACATGCAACTGCAATCGCAGTATTTAAATATTGGTATAAGTTCAAGGAGCTGAATTTCCGTGACTTCGTATGCAAAATTTCTGCACCTATTCGGTTACTCTTGTGATGTGACGTCATAGTAGCGATTCTAGCATCCCGACTGGTGATTTTGTATTGCTTATGGGTGTAAACAGCACATTAAGAAAAGGCTGTGGACAACATTTTTTTTTTTCTTCCAAATGATAAAGGCATAAAGAAAGTATGGATACATTATAACAAGCGAGTCGATTTCAATGTAACACCATAAAGCACTCCGTACTCATTACATTTCTCAAAGGAATGTTACCAAAGGGATCCTTAAAAATAGAAGCTCTAGGATACGGGAATGCTAAGCCTAGACTAAAAGTTGAAACTGTTCCAGACATACCATTGTATATTTTAAATCCTGGTAAAAAGTGTCAAACGTATGAGTTACGAAAATAGGCAGAAGGCCGAGTAAGTGCTATAAAAAATATTACAGCCTGACACCTGATCGTGCTGATGAAATGAGTAAATGTTTTTGTTTCAAGATCACAATCTAAATAAAATCACCACTGTCCTTATTTAAAATTGAGATCTGACTTTAATCAAATGGAAGCTTGCTAAAAAAAATAACATTCTTAACCCTTGACACGGTCGTATTTAGAGAAAAACAATTTTAAGTAATCTTAACAAAATTAATTTAAAAAAAAACCTTTCAGTCTATGCCTGTTACACGTAAAAAGTGAAAACGGTAATCTGTAATGATTGGAATTGATATAAAACTGTCCCTTGGGCAGTTTAAATAGCAGCAATTAAAAGAAAAGAGGTCAGATATAAAATCAAAGTTTCACATGAACTGGCTGACAATAGAAATTGGGGGAGGCGACTACTGACCCCGCCCATTTGCCCCAATGTGCAAGCACCCATGGGAGACGCCATTTCTCCCTGTGATATGCTGTATTATCCCCCAGGACAAGACCCTTTTTTCATATTCTGGTCTGCATAATAGAGGTTAGAATTAAGTACACAAACATAATGGCATTTTAACACATTAACAATTATTCCTTATCATTGCACTTATCTTGTGAAAAGGACTGGCCCTCTGACATAATTCAAAGAAACAATGTGCTACAGAGTGTGTATATAAGCAACAGAAATTGATTGGCAAATAAACAATGCCTAATTTTGTGGTAACTTCGAAACTAAGGACTTCATTTTAAGAGTTCAAATCTGCAGTCAAACATTACCGTACATGTATGAGGCCATTGTTTTCCCACATTATATATCGCACCCTATTTCCTTTAGTTTAAGTGTTAAGACATGTAACACTGTTTACTGAATAAAATATTTATTTTGAATGAGATTTTTAGGGGCACATATACTGCGTCGTATATTTTGTTTTATTCCTTCATTTAATTTAATCATGGTAATGAAACTTTATATATATGGTAGAGGAATTTCAGGTGTTAACTGGCCGAGTTTCATTGGCGGAAATGGAGATTTTGTTTGCAGAGAAAATTACGCAGCCTTCATTGTGATCATTCTTGGGTTTTAAACTAACTGGTGACAATTTTTTGTACAAGTACTTCTGTAGTAGTTACAAAATCTGATATGTACGTGAATAATATTTAATCTTAATCTATTTACTGAAGACAAAAATTGTCGTGTGATATTAATTATTTCTTCACTACAATATTCACAAGTGATAAAATAGAATATGGCATTTGTGGATTGCACATTATATATATATATATATATATATATATATATATATATATATATATATATATATATATGGATTTTCTTCTTCTGAGAAATGAAAATTGACAGACATATATTGAAATAATGAGGAGTTTTCTGCGAAAAATCAAGAGAGATTACGAGATAGGGAGGTAATACCTAAAAAATTGGGATTTTTTTTTCTCTCTTTTTTTTTTCTTCTCCCGGCTTGAGAGTCAATAGATATGAACTGTTCAGGTCTGTGGAATTTCAGTCAGAGCTAGTGAGATTATTTAAGTCATCAGCCCAGGGCCTGTGCTTAAAACATTTCTTTCAGTACTGACCAGTACAATACATAATCTATTATAATGAGACACGTATATACTATCAGATTTGTCAATACACTAACTGTTGAATGCATGTAAAATACACTGTAAATGAATCGTAAAAAGGAAGCTTCTTAATGTTTAAATTAATTACTTATGATTTCTGCTTTGTCGATTTATTTGTAGGGTGTGTTTTGTGTGTGTGTGTGAAAAATTACTTCCGATGAAAACCATTCTCAATGACCTTTTACACCTGCCCGTGCGGTAATGGATATTGTGTCACACACGTTGGTCCCCGATCAAGTCTCTTTGCCCATAATTCAGTATTATCTCTCATGGATGTATATTTTACAAGATATCAGTCCTTAGGGGTGTGTGTTATGGGTAGGTAATGAATATGCTATTTACATATAATACGATTGAACCTCGTTTCTTGAATGAATTTCTTGCATTGTGGCAACAAAAAAAATTTGTTTGCATTGGAGACCATGACTTAATCATTATGACATTTTTGCACAGCACATATCTAATCAGTATTTATTTTAAAATTACATTGTTTTGTTTTTTAAATTTCAAAATATGACATATGAGCACGTTCTTACTGCTGAAATTTTCTGCTGGTATGTCTTAAACACATTGTTAAAACGTACTTCAACATATATGGTTATGAGCATATCTCGGTAGCAGATTCAACGTTTGAATGTGCAACCTAAATCTGGTCTCATCGTGTCCGTCTCGCTTGCCATGTTTCGTTTGTATTCGAAGAATGGCTAGTATTACATAACGGGACCACGTGATCTGTTGTCTCATTAAAAGTCAGAAAAACTCAGCAATTTACAGAATCGTGGTATCACTACCCTCCTATGATATTGAGTTAATAAACATTACAGTCTAATTAAAATTTGTAGAGAATTACATACATAAAAGGACAAATCTTATGAGCCATGTGGCATCATTAGGCATGTGATCTCATCCTTGGCGATCAACAGAAACAATAAATACTGGAAATTGAGGGGAAAAGCATACAAAATTTCAGACTTTGACCTTGGCTCACAGATACCCCCTCCACCACCCCACCACCCTTCTTCCATGCCTTATTTTTTTCTAAATATTTTTGCTTATACGCAAGTATATACAGTATGTGTTTTATGAACACATTTCTGTTGGGCGGATTTTCTTTCAGAGATGACACTTAAGGAGCACACTAATTTTATCTTTCAATTACTTTAAACAAGACCTGTATGATTATATTACATGTATTCTGATTCTGTGTTATTACAAATGAAAAGTTGACCTGTATCCCATGACAGCCTTCTAAACAAAATCATGTGGCAATAGTGTCGTGCACATCTGACCATAGCTTTAAAAATAAACTGTTGTGGCAATAGCAAGGTGCACGATTCAGACCAAAGTGACCTGGATCCTGAACCTTTGGTGTAATATTCACAAGATTCTAATCCACGATATGTACACATATAAATTGTGTCTAACAGCAAACATCACAGATTCAGTGCATGGGTCTATGCAGTTTGTTCGAGAGTGATCATTAGAACAACAACATAAACCCTGATCGGCTAATCTGCTACCAGATTAAATAACAAATACTGCTAAACTACTTATGGGGATTATAGATTAAACCACCTTCACTGCCATACATTTGTATCATATTTTTTTTAAGTCTTACTACTCATAAATTTATTTGGATTTTAACAAGGGAATAGAATCAAGTCGTGTAATATTCTGACCAGATAATCCGATAATGTTGCAAATTTTACATGTGCACTGTTTTGGCACGAATAGCATAAATATTTGTGTGATAAAGTATATTATGTCACTTCATGTATTTTATGGCATCATTGTTGGTGTAAGTGTCAGCATGAAGTTTATCCCTTTCTCAGAGACAGTTGCATTTACAGTCAATAAACGTGATAGGAATATTCATCATGAATAGTACTTGTGATAACTGGAAAAAGCAAGTAACAGTGACCTCCTTTTCATGTTCCAATGACTTTGTTTTGAAATATTGTTTAGGAGAGCATATAAGACAGCATTATGCAGAATTCTTGTTTTTACATTATAGTTACTGGATAGCATTAAGTTTAAAATTTTGCCTCTTCCTGTATTACATTATATATGCCTCTATGTGAACTGAAAGTTAAATAATCAACTGTTTTGTATTGTGTATCTTTGTATTTTAAAATTACACTTCTATTACCAGTCTTAATTTCACCTGTGCCAATAAATGATAGGATATTCTTTCTCTCCACATATATATTGATATAGTTAAGTCTTTGCAACGTCATTTTAGAAATAAAACATGAATACAAAATTAAACTTTTTTTTTTATACAGCAAACCAACATCACACAATATAACTTGTATCATTCACTCACTCACTCTTTATATCTCAAGTTCGGACCCAGTTTTGGATGTAAAATTATCAGCACGGTTTCTGGGTATTAAATTTTCTTCCATGAGGATGTACATTTGGTTTGATATTCCTTTAAAAAGTGAAAACTATCATATCACATGACATGATGGCAAACAAACGGCGTTAGCAAGATACATTTGCATTTTGCATGCTTTTCAGATTTTTATCTCTCAGCATTCATTAGCAAAAAGTATTTTGTCACAGTATAAAGATGAAAGGGTATATTTCAGATTTTACAGTCTAGATTTAAAAAAATTCTTCATTTTTTTATTTCTAACAAGTCACACACTCATGAAAACAAAGAGTCCCTATCAAGGAATAATGCTTTCTTCCTTTTAACCACAGAATTTTGAAACCATCTCATATTCTTCAGTGAAAACATGAATTTCAAAAATTATCTGCTGTGGTGAATATATTCTATGATAGCTTTGCACCATTTTCATTTACTAGACATCAATAGATGTCATTCGTACATGCCTAGTTTAATTCATCTATTCATTCACTAGACATCATTAGATGTTATTTGTAAAAGCCTAGTTTAATTCATATATTCATTTACTAGACATCATTAGATGTTATTCATACAAACCTAGTTTAATTCATCTATTCATTGACTAGACATCATTAGATGTCATTCGTAAAAGCCTAGTTTAATTCATCTATTCATTTACTAGACATCATTAGATGTTATTCGTACAAACCTAGTTTAATTCATCTATTCAGTGACTAGACATCATTAGATGTTAT
The DNA here is from genome assembly GCA_029339505.1 of Unio delphinus. Lineage (NCBI taxonomy): Eukaryota > Metazoa > Mollusca > Bivalvia > Unionida > Unionidae > Unio > Unio delphinus. Next base: position 4,445,066 of record JAQISU010000174.1, read on the forward strand.
TCGTACAAACCTAGTTTAATTCATCTATTCATTGACTAGACATCATAGGATGTTATTTGTAAAAGCCTAGTTTAATTCATCTATTCATTTACTAGACAACATTAGATGTTATTCGTAAAAGCCTAGTTTAATTCATCTATTCATTGACTAGACATCATTAGATGTTATTCATACAAACCTAGTTTAATTCATCTATTCATTTACTAGACATCATTAGATGTCATTCGTACAAACCTAGTTTAATTCATCTATTCATTTACTAGACTTCATTAGATGTCATTAGTATAAACCTAGTTTAATTCATCTATTCATTGACTAGACATCATTAGATGTCATTCGTATAAACCTAGTTTAATTCATCTATTCATTTACTAGACATCATTAGATGTCATTCGTATAAACCTAGTTTAATTCATCGATTCATTGACTACACATCATTAGATGTCATTCGTATAAACCTAGTTTAATTCATCGATTCATTGACTACACATCATTAGATGTCATTTGTACAAACCTAGTTTAATTCATCTATTCATTTACTAGACTTCATTAGATGTCATTCGTATAAACCTAGTTTAATTCATCTATTCATTGACTAGACATCATTAGATGTCATTCGTATAAACCTAGTTTAATTCATCTATTCATTTACTAGACATAATTAGATGTCATTCATATAAACCTAGTTTAATTCATCGATTCATTGACTAGACATCATTAGATGTCATTCGTACAAACCTAGTTTAATTCATCTATTCATTTACTAGACATCATTAGATGTCATTCATACAAACCTAGTTTAATTCATCTATTCATTGACTAGAGATCATTAGATGTTATTCGTACAAACCTAGTTTAATTCATCTATTCATTTACTAGACATCATTAGATGTTATTTGTAAAAGCCTAATTTAATTCATCTATTCATTTACTAAACATCATTAGATGTCATTCGTACAAACCTAGTTTAATTCATCTATTCATTGACTAGACATCATTAGATGTTATTCGTACAAATCTAGTTTAATTCATCTATTCATTTACTAGACATCATTAGATGTTATTCATAAAAGCCTAGTTTAATTCATCTATTCATTTACTAGACATCATTAGATGTTATTTGTACAAATCTAATTTAATTCATCGATTCATTTACTAGACATCATTTGATGTCATTCGTACAAACTTAGTTTAATTCATCTATTCATTTACTAGACTTCATTAGATGTCATTCTTATAAACCTAGTTTAATTCATCTATTCATTGACTAGACATCATTAGATGTCATTCGTATAAACCTAGTTTAATTCATTTATTCATTGACTAGAGATCATTAGATGTTATTCATACAAACCTAGTTTAATTCATCTATTCATTGACTAGAGATCATTAGATGTTATTCGTACAAATCTAGTTTAATTCATCTATTCATTTACTAGACATCATTAGATGTTATTCGTAAAAGCCTAGTTTAATTCATCTATTCATTTACTAGACATCATTAGATGTTATTCGTACAAACCTAGTTTAATTCATCGATTCATTTACTAGACATCATTAATGTCATTCGTAAAAGCCTAGTTTAATTCATGTATTCATTTGCTAGACATCATTAGATGTTATTCGTACAAACCTAGTTTAATTCATCTATTCATTTACTAGACATCATTAGATGTTATTCGTACAAACCTAGTTTCATTCATCTATTCATTTACTAGACATCATTAGATGTTATTCGTACAAACCTAGTTTAATTCATCTATTCATTAACTAGACATCATTAGATGTTATTCATAAAAGCCTAGTTTAATTCATCTATTCATTTACTAGACATCATTAGATGTTATTCGTGCAAATCTAGTTTAATTCATCGGTTCATTTACTAGACATCATTAGACGTCATTCGTACAAACCTAGTTTAATTCATCTATTCATTTACTACACATCATTAGATGTTATTCGTATAAACCCAGTTTAATTCATCGATTCATTTACAAGACATCATTAATGTCAGTCGTAAAAGCCTAGTTTAATTCATCTATTCATTTACTAGACATCATTAGATGTTATTCGTACAAACCTAGTTTAATTCATCGATTCATTTACTAGACATCATTAATGTCATTCCTAAAAGCCTAGTTTAATTCATCTATTCATTTACTAGACATCATTAGATGTTATTAATACAAACCTAGTTTAAATCATCTATTCATTGACTAGACATCATTAGATGTCATTCATACAAACCTAGTTTAATTCATCTATTCATTGACTAGAGATCATTAGATGTTATTCGTACAAACCTAGTTTAATTCATCTATTCATTGACTAGAGATCATTAGATGTCATTCGTACAAACCTAGTTTAATTCATCTATTCATTGACTAGACATCATTAGATGTTATTCGTACAAACCTAGTTTAATTCATCTATTCATTTACTAGACATCATTAGATGTTGTTTGTAAAAGCCTAGTTTAATTCATCTATTCATTTACTAGACATCATTAGATGTCATTCGTACAAACCTAGTTTAATTCATCTATTCATTGACTAGACATCATTAGATGTCATTCGTACAAACCTAGTTTAATTCATCTATTCATTTACTAGACATCATTAGATGCTATTTGTAAAAACCTAGTTTAATTCGTCGATTCATTTACTAGACATCATTAATGTCATTCGTAAAAGCCTAGTTTAATTCATCTATTCATTTACTAGACATCATTAGATGTTATTCGTACAAACCTAGTTTAATTCATCTATTCATTAACTAGACATCATTAATGTTATTCATAAAAGCCTAGTTTAATTCATCTATTCATTTACTAGACATCATTAGATGTCATTCGTACAAAACTAGTTTAATTCATCTATTCATTGACTAGAGATTATTAGATGTTATTCGTACAAACCTAGTTTAATTCATCTATTCATTGACTAGAGATCATTAGATGTTATTCGAACAAATCTAGTTTAATTCATCTATTCATTTACTAGACATCATTAATGTCATTCGTAAAAGCCTAGTTTAATTCATCTATTCATTTACTAGACATCATTAGATGTTATTCGTACAAACCTAGTTTAATTCATCTATTCATTTACTAGACATCATTAGATGTTTTATGTACAAACCTAGTTTAATTCATCTATTCATTAACTAGACATCATTAGATGTCATGCATACAAACCTAGTTTGATTCATCTATTCATTGACTAGAGATCATTAGATGTTATTCGTACAAACCCAGTTTAATTCATCTATTCATTGACTAGAGATCAGTAGATGTTATTCGTACAAACCTAGTTTAATTCATCTATTCATTTACTAGACATCATTAGATGTTATTTGTAAAAGCCTAATTTAATTCATCTATTCATTTACTAGACATCATTAGATGTTATTCATAAAAGCCTAGTTTAATTCATCTATTCATTGACTAGACATCATTAGATGTTATTGGTACAAACCTAGTTTAATTCATCTATTCATTGACTAGACATCATTAGATGTTATTCATACAAGCCTAGTTTAATTCATCTATTCATTGACTAGAGATTATTAGATGTTATTCGTACAAACCTAGTTTAATTCATCTATTCATTGACTAGAGATCATTAGATGTTATTCGTACAAATCTAGTTTACTTCATCTATTCATTTACTAGACATCATTAGATGTTATTCGTAAAAGCCTAGTTTAATTCATCTATTTATTTACTAGACATCATTAGATGTTATTCGTACAAACCTAGTTTAATTCGTCGATTCATTTACTAGACATCATTAATGTCATTCGTAAAAGCCTAGTTTAATTCATCTATTCATTTACTAGACATCATTAGATGTTATTCGTACAAACCTAGTTTAATTCATCTATTCATTAACTAGACATCATTAGATGTCATTCATACAAACCTAGTTTGATTCATCTATTCATTGACTAGAGATCATTAGATGTTATTCGTACAAACCCAGTTTAATTCATCTATTCATTGACTAGAGATCACTAGATGTTATTCGTACAAACCTAGTTTAATTCATCTATTCATTTACTAGACATCATTAGATGTTATTTGTAAAAGCCTAATTTAATTCATCTATTCATTTACTAGACATCATTAGATGTCATTCATAAAAGCCTAGTTTAATTCATCTATTCATTGACTAGACATCATTAGATGTTATTGGTACAAACCTAGTTTAATTCATCTATTCATTGACTAGACATCATTAGATGTCATTCATACAAACCTAGTTTAATTCATCTATTCATTGACTAGACATCATTAGATGTTATTCGTACAAACCTAGTTTAATTCATCTATTCATTTACTAGACATCATTAGATGTTATTTGTAAAAGCCTAGTTTAATTCATCTATTCATTGACTAGAGATTCTTAGATGTTATTCGTAAAAGCCTAATTTAATTCATCTATTCATTTACTAGACATCATTAGATGTCATTCGTACAAACCTAGTTTAATTCATCTATTCATTGACTAGACATCATTAGATGTTATTCATACAAGCCTAGTTTAATTCATCTATTCATTGACTAGAGATTATTAGATGTTATTCGTACAAACCTAGTTTAATTCATCTATTCATTTAGTAGACATTATTAGATGTTATTCGGACAAACCTAGTTTAATTCATCGATTCATTTACTAGACATCAATAATGTCATTCGTAAAAGCCTAGTTTAATTCATCTATTCATTTACTAGACATCATTAGATGTTATTCGTAAAAGCCTAGTTTAATTCATCTATTCATTTACTAGACATCATTAGATGTTATTCGTACAAACCTAGTTTAATTCATTTATCCATTAACTAGACATCATTAGATGTCATTCATACAAACCTAGTTTGATTCATCTATTCATTGACTAGAGATCATTAGATGTTGATCGTACAAACCTAGTTTAATTCATCTATTCATTTACTAGATATCATTAGATGTCATTTGTACAAACCTAGTTTAATTCATTTATTCATTGACTAGAGATCATTAGATGTTATTCGTACAAATCTAGTTTAATTCATCCATTCATTTACTAGACATCATTAGATGTTATTTGTAAAAGCCTAATTTAATTCATCTATTCATTTACTAGACATCATTAGATGTTACTCATAAAAGCCTAGTTCAATTCATCTATTCATTGACTAGACATCATTAGAAGTTATTGGTACAAACCTAGTTTAATTCATCGATTCATTGACTAGACATCATTAGATGTCATTCGTACAAACCTAGTTTAATTCATCTATTCATTTACTAGACATCATTAGATGTCATTCGTATAAACCTAGTTTAATTCATCGATTCATTGACTAGACATCATTAGATTTCATTCGTACAAACCTAGTTTAATTCATCTATTCATTTACTAGACATCATTAGATGTCATTCGTATAAACCTAGTTTAATTCATCTATTCATTGACTAGACATCATTAGATGTCATTCGTACAAACCTAGTTTAATTCATGTATTCATTGACTAGAGATCAGTAGATGTTATTCGTAAAAGCCTAGTTTAATTCATCTATTCAGTGACTAGAGATCATTAGATGTTATTCGTACAAATCTAGTTTAATTCATCTATTCATTTACTAGACATCATTAGATGTTATTCGTACAAACCTAGTTTAATTCATCTATTCATTTCCTAGACATCATTGGATGTCATTCGTACAAACCTATTTTAATTCATCGATTCATTTACTAGACATCATTAATGTCATTCGTAAAAGACTAGTTTAATTCATCTATTCATTTACTAGACATCATTAGATGTCATTCGTACAAACCTAGTTTAATTCATCTATTCATTTACTAGACATCATTAGATGTTATTCGTAAAAGCCTAGTTTAATTCATCTATTCATTTACTAGACATCATTAGATGTTATTCGTACAAACCTAGTTTAATTCATCTATCCATTAACTAGACATCATTAGATGTCATTCATACAAACCTAGTTTGATTCATCTATTCATTGACTAGAGATCATAAGATGTTGATCGTACAAACCTAGTTTAATTCATCTATTCATTTACTAGACATCATTAGATGTCATTTGTATAAACCTAGTTTAATTCATTTATTCATTGACTAGAGATCATTAGATGTTATTCGTACAAATCTAGTTTAATTCATCCATTCATTTACTAGACATCATTAGATGTTATTTGTAAAAGCCTAATTTAATTCATCTATTCATTTACTAGACATCATTAGATGTTACTCATAAAAGCCTAGTTCAATTCATCTATTCATTGACTAGACATCATTAGAAGTTATTGGTACAAACCTAGTTTAATTCATCGATTCATTGACTAGACATCATTAGATGTCATTCGTACAAACCTAGTTTAATTCATCTATTCATTTACTAGACATCATTAGATGTCATTCGTATAAACCTAGTTTAATTCATCGATTCATTGACTAGACATCATTAGATTTCATTCGTACAAACCTAGTTTAATTCATCTATTCATTTACTAGACATCATTAGATGTCATTCGTATAAACCTAGTTTAATTCATCTATTCATTGACTAGACATCATTAGATGTCATTCGTACAAACCTAGTTTAATTCATGTATTCATTGACTAGAGATCAGTAGATGTTATTCGTAAAAGCCTAGTTTAATTCATCTATTCAGTGACTAGAGATCATTAGATGTTATTCGTACAAATCTAGTTTAATTCATCTATTCATTTACTAGACATCATTAGATGTTATTCGTACAAACCTAGTTTAATTCATCTATTCATTTCCTAGACATCATTGGATGTCATTCGTACAAACCTATTTTAATTCATCGATTCATTTACTAGACATCATTAATGTCATTCGTAAAAGACTAGTTTAATTCATCTATTCATTTACTAAACATCATTAGATGTTATTCGTACAAACCTAGTTTAATTCATCTATTCATTTACTAGACATCATTAGATGTCATTCATACAAACCTAGTTTAATTCATCTATTCATTGACTAGACATCATTAGATGTTATTCGTACAAACCTAGTTTAATTCATCTATTCATTAACTAGACATCATTAAATGTTATTTGTAAAAGCCTAGTTTAATTCATCTATTCATTTACTAGACATCATTAGATGTTATTCATAAAAGCCTAGTTTAATTCATCTATTCATTTACTAGACATCATTAGATGTTTTTCGTGCAAATCTAGTTTAATTCATCGATTCATTTACTAGACATAATTAGATGTCATTCGTACAAACCTAGTTTAATTCATCTATTCATTTACTAGACATTATTAGATGTTATTCGTACAAACCTAGTTTAATTCATCGATTCATTTACTAGACATCATTAATGTCAGTCGTAAAAGCCTAGTTTAATTCATCTATTCATTTACTAGACATCATTAGATGTTATTCGTACAAACCTAGTTTAATTCATCGATTCATTTACTAAACATCATTAATATCATTCCTAAAAGCCTAGTTTAATTCATCTATTCATTTACTAGACATCATTAGATGTTATTCATGCAAACCTAGTTTAATCATCTATTCATTGACTAGACATCATTAGAAGTTATTGGTACAAACCTAGTTTAATTCATCGATTCATTGACTAGACATCATTAGATGTCATTCGTACAAACCTAGTTTAATTCATCTATTCATTTACTAGACATCATTAGATGTCATTCGTATAAACCTAGTTTAATTCATCGATTCATTGACTAGACATCATTAGATTTCATTCGTACAAACCTAGTTTAATTCATCTATTCATTTACTAGACATCATTAGATGTCATTCGTATAAACCTAGTTTAATTCATCTATTCATTGACTAGACATCATTAGATGTCATTCGTACAAACCTAGTTTAATTCATGTATTCATTGACTAGAGATCAGTAGATGTTATTCGTAAAAGCCTAGTTTAATTCATCTATTCAGTGACTAGAGATCATTAGATGTTATTCGTACAAATCTAGTTTAATTCATCTATTCATTTACTAGACATCATTAGATGTTATTCGTACAAACCTAGTTTAATTCATCTATTCATTTCCTAGACATCATTGGATGTCATTCGTACAAACCTATTTTAATTCATCGATTCATTTACTAGACATCATTAATGTCATTCGTAAAAGACTAGTTTAATTCATCTATTCATTTACTAGACATCATTAGATGTCATTCGTACAAACCTAGTTTAATTCATCTATTCATTTACTAGACATCATTAGATGTTATTCGTAAAAGCCTAGTTTAATTCATCTATTCATTTACTAGACATCATTAGATGTTATTCGTACAAACCTAGTTTAATTCATCTATCCATTAACTAGACATCATTAGATGTCATTCATACAAACCTAGTTTGATTCATCTATTCATTGACTAGAGATCATTAGATGTTGATCGTACAAACCTAGTTTAATTCATCTATTCATTTACTAGACATCATTAGATGTCATTTGTATAAACCTAGTTTAATTCATTTATTCATTGACTAGAGATCATTAGATGTTATTCGTACAAATCTAGTTTAATTCATCCATTCATTTACTAGACATCATTAGATGTTATTTGTAAAAGCCTAATTTAATTCATCTATTCATTTACTAGACATCATTAGATGTTACTCATAAAAGCCTAGTTCAATTCATCTATTCATTGACTAGACATCATTAGAAGTTATTGGTACAAACCTAGTTTAATTCATCGATTCATTGACTAGACATCATTAGATGTCATTCGTACAAACCTAGTTTAATTCATCTATTCATTTACTAGACATCATTAGATGTCATTCGTATAAACCTAGTTTAATTCATCGATTCATTGACTAGACATCATTAGATTTCATTCGTACAAACCTAGTTTAATTCATCTATTCATTTACTAGACATCATTAGATGTCATTCGTATAAACCTAGTTTAATTCATCTATTCATTGACTAGACATCATTAGATGTCATTCGTACAAACCTAGTTTAATTCATGTATTCATTGACTAGAGATCAGTAGATGTTATTCGTAAAAGCCTAGTTTAATTCATCTATTCAGTGACTAGAGATCATTAGATGTTATTCGTACAAATCTAGTTTAATTCATCTATTCATTTACTAGACATCATTAGATGTTATTCGTACAAACCTAGTTTAATTCATCTATTCATTTCCTAGACATCATTGGATGTCATTCGTACAAACCTATTTTAATTCATCGATTCATTTACTAGACATCATTAATGTCATTCGTAAAAGACTAGTTTAATTCATCTATTCATTTACTAAACATCATTAGATGTTATTCGTACAAACCTAGTTTAATTCATCTATTCATTTACTAGACATCATTAGATGTCATTCATACAAACCTAGTTTAATTCATCTATTCATTGACTAGACATCATTAGATGTTATTCGTACAAACCTAGTTTAATTCATCTATTCATTAACTAGACATCATTAAATGTTATTTGTAAAAGCCTAGTTTAATTCATCTATTCATTTACTAGACATCATTAGATGTTATTCATAAAAGCCTAGTTTAATTCATCTATTCATTTACTAGACATCATTAGATGTTTTTCGTGCAAATCTAGTTTAATTCATCGATTCATTTACTAGACATAATTAGATGTCATTCGTACAAACCTAGTTTAATTCATCTATTCATTTACTAGACATTATTAGATGTTATTCGTACAAACCTAGTTTAATTCATCGATTCATTTACTAGACATCATTAATGTCAGTCGTAAAAGCCTAGTTTAATTCATCTATTCATTTACTAGACATCATTAGATGTTATTCGTACAAACCTAGTTTAATTCATCGATTCATTTACTAAACATCATTAATATCATTCCTAAAAGCCTAGTTTAATTCATCTATTCATTTACTAGACATCATTAGATGTTATTCATGCAAACCTAGTTTAATCATCTATTCATTGACTAGACATCATTAGATGTCATTCATACAAACCTAGTTTAATTCATCTATTCATTGACTAGAGATCAGTAGATGTTATTCGTACAAACCTAGTTTAATTCATCTATTCATTGACTAGAGATCATTAGATGTCATTCGTACAAACCTAGTTTAATTCATCTATTCATTGACTAGACATCATTAGATGTTATTCGTACAAACCTAGTTTAATTCATCTATTCATTTACTAGACATCATTAGATGTTATTTGTAAAAGCCTAGTTTAATTCATCTATTCATTTACTAGACATCATTAGATGTAATTCGTACAAACCTAGTTTAATTCATCTATTCATTGACTAGACATCATTAGATGTCATTCGTACAAACCTAGTTTAATTCATCTATTCATTTACTAGACATCATTAGATGCTATTTGTAAATGCCTAGTTTAATTCGTCGATTCATTTACTAGACATCATTAATGTCATTCGTAAAAGCCTAGTTTAATTCATCTATTCATTTACTAGACATCATTAGATGTTATTCGTACAAACCTAGTTTAATTCATCTATTCATTAACTAGACATCATTAATGTCATTCGTAAAAGCCTAGTTTAATTCATCTATTCATTTACTAGACATCATTGGATGTCATTCGTACAAAACTAGTTTAATTCATCTATTCATTGACTAGAGATTATTAGATGTTATTCGTACAAACCTAGTTTAATTCATATAGTCATTGACTAGAGATCATTAGATGTTATTCGTACAAATCTAGTTTAATTCATCTATTCATTTACTAGACATCATTAATGTCATTCGTAAAAGCCTAGTTTAATTCATCTATTCATTTCCTAGACATCATTAGATGTTATTCGTACAAACCTAGTTTAATTCATCTATTTATTTACTAGACATCATTAGATGTTTTATGTACAAACCTAGTTTAATTCATCTATTCATTAACTAGACATCATTAGATGTCATTCATACAAACCTAGTTTGATTCTTCTATTCATTGACTAGAGATCATTAGATGTTATTCGTACAAACCCAGTTTAATTCATCTATTCATTGACTAGAGATCACTAGATGTTATTCGTACAAACCTAGTTTAATTCTTCTATTCATTTACTAGACATCATTAGATGTTATTTGTAAAAGCCTAATTTAATTCATTTATTCATTTACTAGACATCATTAGATGTTATTCGTAAAAGCCTAATTTAATTCATCTATTCATTTACTAGACAACATTAGATGTTATTCGTACAAATCTAGTTTAATTCATCTATTCATTGACTAGACATCATTAGATGTTATTCATAAAAGCCTAGTTTAATTCATCTATTCATTGACTAGACATCATTAGATGTTATTGGTACAAACCTAGTTTAATTCATCTATTCATTTACTAGACATCATTAGATGTTATTTGTTAAAGCCTAATTTAATTCATCTATTCATTTACTAGACATCATTAGATGTTATTGGTACAAACCTAGTTTAATTCATCTATTCATTTACTAGACAACATTAGATGTTATTCATAAAAGCATAGTTTAATTCATCTATTCATTGACTAGACATCATTAGATGTTATTGGTACAAACCTAGTTTAATTCATCTATTCATTTACTAGACATCATTAGATGTTATTCGTACAAACCTAGTTTAATTCATCTATTCATTGACTAGACATCATTAGATGTTATTCGTAAAAGCCTAATTTAATTCATCTATTCATTTACTAGACAACATTAGATGTTATTCATAAAAGCGTAGTTTAATTCATCTATTCATTGACTAGACATCATTAGATGTTATTGGTACAAACCTAGTTTAATTCATCTATTCATTGACTAGACATCATTAGATGTTATTCATGCAAGCCTAGTTTAATTCATCTATTCATTGACTAGAGATTATTAGATGTTATTCGTACAAACCTAATTTAATTCATCTATTCATTGACTAGAGATCATTAGATGTTATTCGTACAAATCTAGTTTAATTCATCTATTCGTTTACTAGACATCATTAGATGTTATTCGTAAAAGCCTAGTTTAATTCATCTATTTATTTACTAGACATCATTAGATGTTATTCGTACAAACCTAGTTTAATTCGTCGATTCATTTAATAGACATCATTAATGTCATTCGTAAAAGCCTAGTTTAATTCATCTATTCATTTACTAGACATCATTAGATGTTATTCGTACAAACCTAGTTTAATTCATCTGTTCATTTACTAGACATCATTAGATGTTATTCGTACAAACCTAGTTTAATTCATCTATTCATTAACTAGACATCATTAGATGTCATTCATACAAACCTAGTTTGATTCATCTATTCATTGACTAGAGATCATTAAATGTTATTCGTACAAACCCAGTTTAATTCATCTATTCATTGACTAGAGATCAGTAGATGTTATTCGTACAAACCTAGTTTAATTGATCTATTCATTTAATAGACATCAATAGATGTCATTTGTAAAAGCCTAATTTAATTCATCTATTCATTTACTAGACATCATTAGATGTTAAAAATAAAAGCCTAGTTTAATTCATCTATTCATTGACTAGACATCATTAGATGTTATTTGTAAAAGCCTAGTTTAATTCATCTATTCATTGACTAGAGATTCTTAGATGTTTCGTAAAAGCCTAATTTAATTCATCTATTCATTTACTAGACATCATTAGATGTCATTCGTACAAACCTAGTTTAATTCATCTATTCATTGACTAGACATCATTAGATGTTATTCATACAAGCCTAGTTTAATTCGTCTATTCATTGACTAGAGATTATTAGATGTTATCCGTACAAACCTAGTTTAATTCATCTATTCATTTAGTATACATAATTAGATGTTATTCGTACAAACCTAGTTTTATTCATCGATTCATTTACTAGACATCAATAATGTCATTCGTAAAAGCCTAGTTTAATTCATCTATTCATTTACTAGACATCATTAGATAATATTCGTACAAACCCAGTTTAATTCATCTATTCATTGACTAGAGATCACTAGATGTTATTCGTACAAACCTAGTTTAATTGATCTATTCATGTAATAGACATCAATAGATGTCATTTGTAAAAGCCTAATTTAATTCATCTATTCATTTACTAGACATCATTAGATGTTAAATATAAAAGCCTAGTTTAATTCATCTATTCATTGACTAGAGATCATTAGATGTTATTCGTATTAACCTAGTTTAATTCATCTATTCATTTACTAGACATCATTAGATGTTATTCGTACAAACCTAGTTTAATTCATCTATTTATTTACTAGACATCATTAGATGTTTTATGTACAAACCTAGTTTAATTCATCTATTCATTAACTAGACATCATTAGATGTCATTCATACAAACCTAGTTTGATTCTTCTATTCATTGACTAGAGATCATTAGATGTTATTCGTACAAACCCAGTTTAATTCATCTATTCATTGACTAGAGATCACTAGATGTTATTCGTACAAACCTAGTTTAATTCTTCTATTCATTTACTAGACATCATTAGATGTTATTTGTTAAAGCCTAGTTTAATTCATCTATTCATTTACTAGACAACATTAGATGTTATTCATAAAAGCCTAGTTTAATTCATCTATTCATTGACTAGACATCATTAGATGTTATTGGTACAAACCTAGTTTAATTCATCTATTCATTGACTAGACATCATTAGATGTTATTCATGCAAGCCTAGTTTAATTCATCTATTCATTGACTAGAGATTATTAGATGTTATTCGTACAAACCTAGTTTAATTCATCTATTCATTGACTAGAGATCATTAGATGTTATTCGTACAAATCTAGTTTAATTCATCTATTCGTTTACTAGACATCATTAGATGTTATTCGTAAAAGCCTAGTTTAATTCATCTATTTATTTACTAGACATCATTAGATGTTATTCGTACAAACCTAGTTTAATTCGTCGATTCATTTACTAGACATCATTAATGTCATTCGTAAAAGCCTAGTTTAATTCATCTATTCATTTACTAGACATCATTAGATGTTATTCGTACAAACCTAGTTTAATTCATCTGTTCATTTACTAGACATCATTAGATGTTATTCGTACAAACCTAGTTTAATTCATCTATTCATTAACTAGACATCATTAGATGTCATTCATACAAACCTAGTTTAATTCATCTATTCATTGACTAGAGATCATTAAATGTTATTCGTACAAACCCAGTTTAATTCATGTATTCATTGACTAGGGATCACTAGATGTTATTCGTACAAACCTAGTTTAATTGATCTATTCATTTAATAGACATCAATAGATGTCATTTGTAAAAGCCTAATTTAATTCATCTATTCATTTACTAGACATCATTAGATGTTAAATATAAAAGCCTAGTTTAATTCATCTATTCATTGACTAGACATCATTAGATGTTATTCGTACAAACCTAGTTTAATTCATCCATTCATTGACTAGACATCATTAGATGTCATTCATACAAACCTAGTTTAATTGATCTATTCATTTAATAGACATCAATAGATGTCATTTGTAAAAGCCTAATTTAATTCATCTATTCATTTACTAGACATCATTAGATGTTAAATATAAAAGCCTAGTTTAATTCATCTATTCATTGACTAGAGATCATTAGATTTTATTCGTATTAACCTAGTTTAATTCATCTATTCATTTACCAGACATCATCAGATGTTATTTGTAAAAGCCTAGTTTAATTCATCTATTCATTGACTAGACATCATTAGATGTCATTCGTACAAACCTAGTTTAATTCATCTATTCATTGACTAGACATCATTAGATGTTATTCATACAAGCCTAGTTTAATTCGTCTATTCATTGACTAGAGATTATTAGATGTTATCCGTACAAACCTAGTTTAATTCATCTATTCATTTAGTACACATAATTAGATGTTATTCGTACAAACCTAGTTTTATTCATCGATTCATTTACTAGACATCAATAATGTCATTCGTAAAAGCCTAGTTTAATTCATCTATTCATTTACTAGACATCATTAGATGTCATTCGTACAAACCCAGTTTAATTATCTATTCATTGACTAGAGATCACTAGATGTTATTCGTACAAACCTAGTTTAATTGATCTATTCATTTAATAGACATCAATAGATGTCATTTGTAAAAGCCTAATTTAATTCATCTATTCATTTACTAGACATCATTAGATGTTAAATATAAAAGCCTAGTTTAATTCATCTATTCATTGACTAGAGATCATTAGATGTTATTCGTATTAACCTAGTTTAATTCATCTATTCATTTACCAGACATCATCAGATGTTATTTGTAAAAGCCTAGTTTAATTCATCTATTCATTGACTAGAGATTCTTAGATGTTTCGTAAAAGCCTAAATTAATTCATCTATTCATTTACTAGTCATCATTAGATGTCATTCGTACAAACCTAGTTTAATTCATCTATTCATTGACTAGACATCATTAGATGTTATTCATACAAGCCTAGTTTAATTCGTCTATTCATTGACTAGAGATTATTAGATGTTATCCGTACAAACCTAGTTTAATTCATCTATTCATTTAGTAGACATAATTAGATGTTATTCGTACAAACCTAGTTTTATTCATCGATTCATTTACTAGACATCAATAATGTCATTCGTAAAAGCCTAGTTTAATTCATCTATTCATTTACTAGACATCATTAGATAATATTCGTAAAAGCCTAGTTTAATTCATCTATTCATTTACTAGACATCATTAGATGTTATTCGTACAAACCTTGTTTATGTTCATCTATTCATTGACTAGAGATCATGAGATGTTGATCGTACAAACCTAGTTTAATTCATCTATTCATTTACTAGACATCATTAGATGTCATTTGTACAAACCTAGTTTAATTCATCTATTCATTGACTAGAGATCATTAGATGTTATTCGTACAAACCTAGTTTAATTCATCCATTCATTTACTAGACATCATTAGATGTTATTTGTAAAAGCCTAATTTAATTCATCTATTCATTTACTAGACATCATTAGATGTTATTCATAAAAGCCTAGTTTAATTCATCTATTCATTGACGAGACATCATTAGACGTTATTGGTACAAACCTAGTTTAATTCATCTATTCGTTTACTAGACATCATTACATGTCATTCGTACAAACCTAGTTTAATTCATCGATTCATTTACTAGACACCATTAGATGTCATTCGTACAAACCTAGTTTAATTCATCGATTCATTGACTAGACATCATTAGATGTCATTCGTACAAACCTAGTTTACTTCATCTATTCAATTACTAGACATCATTAGATGTCATTCGTATAAACCTAGTTTAATTCATCTATACATTGACTAGACATCATTAGATGTCATTCGTACAAACCTAGTTTAATTCATGTATTCATTGACTAGAGATCAGTGGATGTTATTCGTACAAACCTAGTTTAATTCATCTATTCATTGACTAGAGATCATTAGATGTTATTCGTACAAATCTAGTTTATTTCATCTATTCATTTACTAGACATCATTAGATGTTATTCGTACAAACCTAGTTTAATTCATCTATTCATTTCCTAGACATCATTAGATGTCATTCGTACAAACCTAGCTTAATTCATCGATTCATTTACTAGACATCATTAATGTCATTCGTAAAAGCCTAGTTTAATTCATCTATTCATTTACTAAACATCATTAGATGTCATTCGTACAAACCTAGTTTAATTCATCTATTCATTGACTATACATCATTAGAAGTTATTGGTACAAACCTAGTTTAATTCATCGATTCATTTACTAGACATCATTACATGTCATTCGTATAAACCTAGTTTAATTCATCGATTCATTTACTAGACATCATTAGATGTCATTCGTATAAACCTAGTTTAATTCATCGATTCATTGACTAGACATCATTAGATCTCATTCGTACAAAACAAGTTTTATTCATCTATTCATTTATTAGACATCATTAGATTTCATTCGTATGAACCTAGTTTAATTCATCAATTCATTGACTAGACATCATTAGATGTCATTCGTACAAACCTAGTTTAATTCATGTATTCATTGACTAGAGATCAGTAGATGTTATTCGTACAAACCCAGTTTAATTCATCTATTCATTGACTAGAGATCATAAGATGTTATTCGTACAAATCTAGTTTAATTCATCTATTCATTTACTAGACATCATTAGATGTTATTCGTGCAAACCTAGTTTAATTCATCTATTCATTTCCTAGACATCATTAGATGTCATTCGTACAAACCTAGTTTAATTCATCTATTCATTTACTAGACATCATTAGATGTTATTTGTAAAAACCTAGTTTAATTCATCTATTCATTTACTAGACATCATTAGATGTTATTCGTACAAACCTAGTTTAATTCATCTATTCATTTACTAGACATCATTAGATGTTATTCGTACAAACCTAGCTTAATTCATCTATTCATTAACTAGACATCATTAGATGTTATTTGTAAAAGCCTAGTTTAATTCATCTATTCATTTACTAGACATCATTAGATGTTATTCATAAAAGCCTAGTTTAATTCATCTATTCATTTACTAGACATCATAAGATGTTATTCGTCTAAATCTAGTTTAATTCATCGATTCATTTACTAGACATCATCAGATGTCATTCGTACAAACCTAGTTTAATTCATCTATTCATTTACTAGACATCATTAATGTCAGTCGTAAAAGCCTAGTTTAATTCATCTATTTATTTACTAGACATCATTAGATGTTATTCGTAAAAGCCTAGTTTAATTCATCTATTGATTTACTAGACATCATTAGATGTTATTCGTACAAGCCTAGATTAATTCATCTATTCATTGACTAGAGATCATTAGATGTTATTCGTACAAAGCTAGTTTAATTCATCTATTCATTTAGAAGACATTATTAGATGTTATTCGTACAAACCTAGTTTAATTCATCGATTCATTGACTAGACATCATTAATGTCATTCGTAAAAGCCTAGTTTAATTCATCTATTCATTTACTAGACATCATTAGATGTTATTCGTAAAAGCCTAGTTTAATTCATCAATTCATTTACTAGACATCATTAGATGTTATTCGTACAAACCTAGTTTAATTCATCTATCCATTAACTAGACATCATTAGATGTCATTCATACAAACCTAGTTTGATTCATCTATTCATTGACTAGAGATCATTAGATGTTGATCGTACAAACCTAGTTTAATTCATCTATTCATTTACTAGACATCATTAGATGTCATTCGTACAAACCTAGTTTAATTCATCTATTCATTGACTAGAGATAATTAGATGTTATTCGTAGAAACCTACTTTAATTCATCCATTCATTTACTAGACATCATTAGATGTTATTCATAAAAGCCTAGTTTAATTCATCTCTTCATTGACTACACATCATTAGATGTCATTCGTACAAACCTAGTTTAATTCATCTATTCATTTACAAGACATCATTAGATGTCATTCGTATAAACCTAGTTTAATTCATCTATTCATTGACTAGACATCATTAGATGTCATTCGTACAAACATTGTTTAATTCATGTATTCATTGACTAGAGATCAGTAGATGTTATTCGTACAAACCTAGTTTAATTCATCTATTCATTGACCAGAGATCATTAGATGTTATTCGTACAAATCTAGTTTAATTCATCTATTCATT
This sequence comes from Unio delphinus, assembly GCA_029339505.1. NCBI lineage: Eukaryota > Metazoa > Mollusca > Bivalvia > Unionida > Unionidae > Unio > Unio delphinus. Next base: position 4,463,770 of record JAQISU010000174.1, read on the forward strand.
TACTAGACATCATTAGATGTTATTCGTACAAACCTAGTTTAATTCATCGATTCATTTACTAGACATCATTAATGTCATTCGTAAAAGCCTAGTTTAATTCATCTTTTCATTTACTAAACATCATTAGATGTTATTCGTACAAACCTAGTTTAATTCATCTATTCATTTACTAGACATCATTAGATGTCATTCATACAAACCTAGTTTAATTCATCTATTCATTGACTAGACATCATTAGATGTCATTCGTAAAAGGCTAGTTTAATTCATCTATTCATTCACTAGACATCATTAGATGTTATTTGTAAAAGCCTAATTTAATTCATCTATTCATTTACAAGACATCATTAGATGTTATTCGTACAAACCTACTTTAATTCATCTATTCATTTACTAGACATCATTAGATGTCATTTGTAAAAACCTAGTTTAATTCATCTATTCATTTACTAGACATCATTAGATGTCATTCGTACAAACCTAGTTTAATTCATCTATTCATTGACTAGACATCATTAGATGTCATTCGTACAAACCTAGTTTAATTCATCTATTCATTTACTAGACATCATTAGATATTATTTGTAAAAGCCTAGTTTAATTCATCTATTCATTTACTAGACATCATTAGATGTTATTTGTAAAAGCCTAATTTAATTCATCTATTCATTTACTAGACATCATTAGATGTTATTCCTACAAACCTAGTTTAATTCATCTATTCATTGACTTGACATCATTAGATGTCATTCATACAAACTTAGTTTAATTCATCTATTCATGGACTAGAGATCATTAGATGTTATTCGTACAAAACTACTTTAATTTATCTATTCATTTAGTAGACATCATTAGATGTTATTTGTAAAAGCCTAGTTTAATTCATCTATTCATTGACTAGCGATTATTAGATGTTATTCGTAAAAGCCTAGTTTAATTCATCTATTCATTTACTAGACATCATTAGATGTTATTCGTACAAACCTAGTTTAATTCATCGATTTATTTACTAGACATCATTAGATGTCATTCGTACAAACCTAGTTTAATTCATCTATTCATTCACTAGACATCATTAGATGTCATTCGTATCAACCCAGTTTAATTCATCGATTCATTGACTAGACATCATTAGATGTCATTCGTACAAACCTAGTTTAATTCATCTATTCATTTACTAGACATCATTAGATGTCATTCGTATCAACCTAGTTTAATTCATCTATTCATTGACTAGACATCATTAGATGTCATTCGTACAAACCTAGTTTAATTCATGTATTCATTGACTAGAGATCAGTAGATGTTATTCGTACAAACCTAGTTTAATTCATCTATTCATTGACTAGAGATCATTAGATGTTATTCGTACAAATCTAGTTTAATTCATCTATTCATTTACTAGACATCATTAGATGTTATTCGTACAAACCTAGTTTAATTCATCGATTCATTTACTAAACATCATTAATGTCATTCCTAAAAGCCTAGTTTAATTCATCTATTCATTTACTAGACATCATTAGATGTTCTTCATACAAACCTTGTTTAAATCATCTATTCATTGACTAGACATCATGAGATGTCATTCATACAAACCTAGTTTAATTCATCTATTCATTGACTAGAGATCATTAGATGTCATTCGTACAAAACTAGTTTAATTCATCTATTCATTGACTAGAGATCATTAGATGTCATTCGTACAAACCTAGTTTAATTCATCTATTCATTGACTAGACATCATTAGATGTTATTCGTAAAAGCCTAGTTTAATTCATATATTCATTTACTAGACATCATTAGATGTTATTTGTAAAAGCCTTGTTTAATTCATCTATTCATTTACTAGACATCATTAGATGTCATTCGTACAAAACTAGTTTAATTCATCTATTCATTGACTAGACATCATTAGATGTCATTCGTACAAACCTAGTTTAATTCATCTATTCATTTACTAGACATCATTAGATGCTATTTGTAAAAGCCTAGTTTAATTCGTCGATTCATGTACTTGACATCATTAATGTCATTCGTAAAAGCCTAGTTTAATTCATCTATTCATTTACTAGACATCATTAGATGTTATTCGTACAAACCTAGTTTAATTCATCTATTCATTAACTAGACATCATTAATGTCATTCGTAAAAGCCTAGTTTAATTCATCTATTCATTTACTAGACATCATTAGATGTCATTCGTACAAAACTAGTTTAATTCATCTATTCATTGACTAGAGATTATTAGATGTTATTCGTACAAAGCTAGTTTAATTCATCTATTCATTGACTAGAGATCATTAGATGTTATTCGTACAAATCTAGTTTAATTCATCTATTCATTTACTAGACATCATTAATGTCATTCGTAAAAGCCTAGTTTAATTCATCTATTCATTTACTAGACATCATTAGATGTTATTCGTACAAACCTAGTTTAATTCATCTATTCATTTACTAGACATCATTAGATGTTTTATGTACAAACCTAGTTTAATTCATCTATTCATTAACTAGACATCATTAGATGTCATTCATACAAACCTAGTTTGATTCATCTATTCATTGACTAGAGATCATTAGATGTTATTCGTACAAACCCAGTTTAATTCAGCTATTCATTGACTAGAGATCACTAGATGTTATTCGTACAAACCTAGTTTAATTCATCTATTCATTTACTAGACATCATTAGATGTTATTTGTAAAAGCCTAATTTAATTCATCTATTCATTTACTAGACAACATTAGATGTTATTCATAAAAGCCTAGTTTAATTCATCTATTCATTGACTAGACATCATTAGATGTTATTGGTACAAACCTAGTTTAATTCATCTATTCATTGACTAGACATCATTAGATGTTATTCATACAAGCCTAGTTTAATTCATCTATTGATTGACTAGAGATTATTAGATGTTATTCGTATAAACCTTGTTTAATTCATCTATTCATTGACTAGACATCATTAGATGTCATTCGTACAAACCTAGTTTAATTCATGTATTCATTGACTAGAGATCAGTAGATGTTATTCGTACAAACCTAGTTTAATTCATCTATTCATTGACTAGAGATCATTAGATGTTATTCGTACAAATCTAGTAATAATTCATCTATTCATTTACTAGACATCATTAGATGTTATTCGTACAAACCTAGTTTAATTCATCGATTCATTTACTAAACATCATTAATGTCATTCCTAAAAGCCTAGTTTAATTCATCTTTTCATTTACTAGATATCATTAGATGTTATTCATACAAACCTTGTTTAAATCATCTATTCATTGACTAGACATCATTAGATGTCATTCATACAAACCTAGTTTAATTCATCTATTCATTGACTAGAGATCATTAGATGTTATTCGTACAAATCTAGTTTAATTCATCTATTCATTTACTAGACATCATTAGATGTCATTCGTACAAAACTAGTTTAATTCATCTATTCATTGACTAGAGATTATTAGATGTTATTCGTACAAAGCTAGTTTAATTCATCTATTCATTGACTAGAGATCATTAGATGTTATTCGTACAAATCTAGTTTAATTCATCTATTCATTTACTAGACATCATTAATGTCATTCGTAAAAGCCTAGTTTAATTCATCTATTCATTTACTAGACATCATTAGATGTTATTCGTACAAACCTAGTTTAATTCATCTATTCATTTACTAGACATCATTAGATGTTTTATGTACAAACCTAGTTTAATTCATCTATTCATTAACTAGACATCATTAGATGTCATTCATACAAACCTAGTTTGATTCATCTATTCATTGACTAGAGATCATTAGATGTTATTCGTACAAACCCAGTTTAATTCAGCTATTCATTGACTAGAGATCACTAGATGTTATTCGTACAAACCTAGTTTAATTCATCTATTCATTTACTAGACATCATTAGATGTTATTTGTAAAAGCCTAATTTAATTCATCTATTCATTTACTAGAGATCATTAGATGTTATTCATAAAAGCCTAGTTTAATTCATCTATTCATTGACTAGACATGATTAGATGTTATTGGTACAAACCTAGTTTAATTCATCTATTCATTGACTAGACATCATTAGATGTTATTCATACAAGCCTAGTTTAATTCATCTATTGATTGACTAGAGATTATTAGATGTTATTCGTATAAACCTTGTTTAATTCATCTATTCATTGACTAGACATCATTAGATGTCATTCGTACAAACCTAGTTTAATTCATGTATTCATTGACTAGAGATCAGTAGATGTTATTCGTACAAACCTAGTTTAATTCATCTATTCATTGACTAGAGATCATTAGATGTTATTCGTACATATCTAGTTTAATTCATCTATTCATTTACTAGACATCATTAGATGTTATTCGTACAAACCTAGTTTAATTCATCGATTCATTTACTAAACATCATTAATGTCATTCCTAAAAGCCTAGTTTAATTCATCTATTCATTTACTAGATATCATTAGATGTTATTCATACAAACCTTGTTTAAATCATCTATTCATTGACTAGACATCATTAGATGTCATTCATACAAACCTAGTTTAATTCATCTATTCATTGACTAGAGATCATTAGATGTCATTCGTAGAAACCTAGTTTAATTCATCTATTCATTGACTAGAGATCATTAGATGTCATTCGTACAAACCTAGTTTAATTCATCTATTCATTGACTAGACATCATTAGATGTTATTCGTACAAACCTAGTTTAATTCATCTATTCATTTACTAGACATCATTAGATGTTATTTGTAAAAGCCTTGTTTAATTCATCTATTCATTTACTAGACATCATTAGATGTCATTCGTACAATTCTAGTTTAATTCATCTATTCATTGACTAGACATCATTAGATGTCATTCGTACAAACCTAGTTTAATTCATCTATTCATTTACTAGACATCATTAGATGCTATTTGTAAAAGCCTAGTTTAATTCGTCGATTCATTTACTTGACATCATTAATGTCATTCGTAAAAGCCTAGTTTAATTCATCTATTCATTTACTAGACATCATAAGATGTTATTCGTACAAACCTAGTTTAATTCATCTATTCATTAACTAGACATCATTAATTTCATTCGTAAAAGCCTAGTTTAATTCATCTATTCATTTACTAGACATCATTAGATGTCATTCGTACAAAACTAGTTTAATTCATCTATTCATTGACTAGAGATTATTAGATGTTATTCGTACAAAGCTAGTTTAATTCATCTAGTCATTGACTAGAGATCATTAGATGTCATTCGTGCAAATCTAGTTTAATTCATATATTCATTTACTAGACATCATTAATGTCATTCGTAAAAGCCTAGTTTAATTCATCTATTCGTTTACTAGACATCATTAGATGTTATTCGTAAAAGCCTAGTTTAATTCATCTATTTATTTACTAGACATCATTAGATGTTATTCGTACAAACCTAGTTTAATTCGTCGATTCATTTACTAGACATCATTAATGTCATTCGTAAAAGCCTAGTTTAATTCATCTATTCATTTACTAGACATCATTAGATGTTATTCGTACAAACCTAGTTTAATTCATCTGTTCATTTACTAGACATCATTAGATGTTATTCGTACAAACCTAGTTTAATTCATCTATTCATTAACTAGATATCATTAGATGTCATTCATACAAACCTAGTTTGATTCATCTATTCATTGACTAGAGATCATTAGATGTTATTCGTACAAACCCAGTTTAATTCATCTATTCATTGACTAGAGATCACTAGATGTTATTCGTACAAACCTAGTTTAATTGATCTATTCATTTACTAGACATCAATAGATGTCATTTGTAAAAGCCTAATTTAATTCATCTATTCATTTACTAGACATCATTAGATGTTATTCATAAAAGCCTAGTTTAATTCATCTATTCATTGACTAGACATCATTAGATGTTATTGGTACAAACCTAGTTTAATTGATCTATTCATTGACTAGACATCATTAGATGTCATTCATACAAACCTAGTTTAATTCATCTATTCATTGATTAGAGATCATTAGATGTCATTCGTACAAACCTAGTTTAATTCATCTATTCATTGACTAGAGATCATTAGATGTCATTCGTACAAACCTAGTTTAATTCATCTATTCATTGACTAGAGATTATTAGATGTTATTCGTACAAAGCTAGTTTAATTCATCTATTCATTGACTAGAGATCATTAGATGTTATTCGTACAAATCTAGTTTAATTCATCTATTCATTTACTAGACATCATTAATGTCATTCGTAAAAGCCTAGTTTAATTCATCTATTCATTTACTAGACATCATTAGATGTTATTCGTACAAACCTAGTTTAATTCATCTATTCATTTACTAGACATCATTAGATGTTTTATGTACAAACCTAGTTTAATTCATCTATTCATTAACTAGACATCATTAGATGTCATTCATACAAACCTAGTTTGATTCATCTATTCATTGACTAGAGATCATTAGATGTTATTCGTACAAACCCAGTTTAATTCAGCTATTCATTGACTAGAGATCACTAGATGTTATTCGTACAAACCTAGTTTAATTCATCTATTCATTTACTAGACATCATTAGATGTTATTTGTAAAAGCCTAATTTAATTCATCTATTCATTTACTAGACAACATTAGATGTTATTCATAAAAGCCTAGTTTAATTCATCTATTCATTGACTAGACATCATTAGATGTTATTGGTACAAACCTAGTTTAATTCATCTATTCATTGACTAGACATCATTAGATGTTATTCATACAAGCCTAGTTTAATTCATCTATTGATTGACTAGAGATTATTAGATGTTATTCGTATAAACCTTGTTTAATTCATCTATTCATTGACTAGACATCATTAGATGTCATTCGTACAAACCTAGTTTAATTCATGTATTCATTGACTAGAGATCAGTAGATGTTATTCGTACAAACCTAGTTTAATTCATCTATTCATTGACTAGAGATCATTAGATGTTATTCGTACAAATCTAGTAATAATTCATCTATTCATTTACTAGACATCATTAGATGTTATTCGTACAAACCTAGTTTAATTCATCGATTCATTTACTAAACATCATTAATGTCATTCCTAAAAGCCTAGTTTAATTCATCTTTTCATTTACTAGATATCATTAGATGTTATTCATACAAACCTTGTTTAAATCATCTATTCATTGACTAGACATCATTAGATGTCATTCATACAAACCTAGTTTAATTCATCTATTCATTGACTAGAGATCATTAGATGTTATTCGTACAAATCTAGTTTAATTCATCTATTCATTTACTAGACATCATTAGATGTCATTCGTACAAAACTAGTTTAATTCATCTATTCATTGACTAGAGATTATTAGATGTTATTCGTACAAAGCTAGTTTAATTCATCTATTCATTGACTAGAGATCATTAGATGTTATTCGTACAAATCTAGTTTAATTCATCTATTCATTTACTAGACATCATTAATGTCATTCGTAAAAGCCTAGTTTAATTCATCTATTCATTTACTAGACATCATTAGATGTTATTCGTACAAACCTAGTTTAATTCATCTATTCATTTACTAGACATCATTAGATGTTTTATGTACAAACCTAGTTTAATTCATCTATTCATTAACTAGACATCATTAGATGTCATTCATACAAACCTAGTTTGATTCATCTATTCATTGACTAGAGATCATTAGATGTTATTCGTACAAACCCAGTTTAATTCAGCTATTCATTGACTAGAGATCACTAGATGTTATTCGTACAAACCTAGTTTAATTCATCTATTCATTTACTAGACATCATTAGATGTTATTTGTAAAAGCCTAATTTAATTCATCTATTCATTTACTAGAGATCATTAGATGTTATTCATAAAAGCCTAGTTTAATTCATCTATTCATTGACTAGACATGATTAGATGTTATTGGTACAAACCTAGTTTAATTCATCTATTCATTGACTAGACATCATTAGATGTTATTCATACAAGCCTAGTTTAATTCATCTATTGATTGACTAGAGATTATTAGATGTTATTCGTATAAACCTTGTTTAATTCATCTATTCATTGACTAGACATCATTAGATGTCATTCGTACAAACCTAGTTTAATTCATGTATTCATTGACTAGAGATCAGTAGATGTTATTCGTACAAACCTAGTTTAATTCATCTATTCATTGACTAGAGATCATTAGATGTTATTCGTACATATCTAGTTTAATTCATCTATTCATTTACTAGACATCATTAGATGTTATTCGTACAAACCTAGTTTAATTCATCGATTCATTTACTAAACATCATTAATGTCATTCCTAAAAGCCTAGTTTAATTCATCTATTCATTTACTAGATATCATTAGATGTTATTCATACAAACCTTGTTTAAATCATCTATTCATTGACTAGACATCATTAGATGTCATTCATACAAACCTAGTTTAATTCATCTATTCATTGACTAGAGATCATTAGATGTCATTCGTAGAAACCTAGTTTAATTCATCTATTCATTGACTAGAGATCATTAGATGTCATTCGTACAAACCTAGTTTAATTCATCTATTCATTGACTAGACATCATTAGATGTTATTCGTACAAACCTAGTTTAATTCATCTATTCATTTACTAGACATCATTAGATGTTATTTGTAAAAGCCTTGTTTAATTCATCTATTCATTTACTAGACATCATTAGATGTCATTCGTACAATTCTAGTTTAATTCATCTATTCATTGACTAGACATCATTAGATGTCATTCGTACAAACCTAGTTTAATTCATCTATTCATTTACTAGACATCATTAGATGCTATTTGTAAAAGCCTAGTTTAATTCGTCGATTCATTTACTTGACATCATTAATGTCATTCGTAAAAGCCTAGTTTAATTCATCTATTCATTTACTAGACATCATAAGATGTTATTCGTACAAACCTAGTTTAATTCATCTATTCATTAACTAGACATCATTAATTTCATTCGTAAAAGCCTAGTTTAATTCATCTATTCATTTACTAGACATCATTAGATGTCATTCGTACAAAACTAGTTTAATTCATCTATTCATTGACTAGAGATTATTAGATGTTATTCGTACAAAGCTAGTTTAATTCATCTAGTCATTGACTAGAGATCATTAGATGTCATTCGTGCAAATCTAGTTTAATTCATATATTCATTTACTAGACATCATTAATGTCATTCGTAAAAGCCTAGTTTAATTCATCTATTCGTTTACTAGACATCATTAGATGTTATTCGTAAAAGCCTAGTTTAATTCATCTATTTATTTACTAGACATCATTAGATGTTATTCGTACAAACCTAGTTTAATTCGTCGATTCATTTACTAGACATCATTAATGTCATTCGTAAAAGCCTAGTTTAATTCATCTATTCATTTACTAGACATCATTAGATGTTATTCGTACAAACCTAGTTTAATTCATCTGTTCATTTACTAGACATCATTAGATGTTATTCGTACAAACCTAGTTTAATTCATCTATTCATTAACTAGACATCATTAGATGTCATTCATACAAACCTAGTTTGATTCATCTATTCATTGACTAGAGATCATTAGATGTTATTCGTACAAACCCAGTTTAATTCATCTATTCATTGACTAGAGATCACTAGATGTTATTCGTACAAACCTAGTTTAATTGATCTATTCATTTACTAGACATCAATAGATGTCATTTGTAAAAGCCTAATTTAATTCATCTATTCATTTACTAGACATCATTAGATGTTATTCATAAAAGCCTAGTTTAATTCATCTATTCATTGACTAGACATCATTAGATGTTATTGGTACAAACCTAGTTTAATTGATCTATTCATTGACTAGACATCATTAGATGTCATTCATACAAACCTAGTTTAATTCATCTATTCATTGATTAGAGATCATTAGATGTCATTCGTACAAACCTAGTTTAATTCATCTATTCATTGACTAGAGATCATTAGATGTCATTCGTACAAACCTAGTTTAATTCATCTATTCATTGACTAGAGATTCTTAGATGTTTTTCGTAAAAGCCTAATTTAATTCATCTATTCATTTACTAGACATCATTAGATGTCATTCGTACAAACCTAGTTTAATTCATCTATTCATTAACTAGACATCATTAGATGTTATTCATACAAGCCTAGTTTAATTCGTCTATTCATTGACTAGAGATTATTAGATGTTATCCGTACAAACCTAGTTTAATTCATCTAATCATTTAGTAGACATAATTAGATGTTATTCGTTCAAACCTAGTTTTATTCATCGATTCATTTACTAGACATCAATAATGTCATTCGTAAAAGCCTAGTTTAATTCATCTATTCATTTACTAGACATCATTAGATAATATTCGCAAAAGCCTAGTTTAATTCATCTATTCATTTACTAGACATCATTAGATGTTATTCGTACAAACCTAGTTTAATTCATCTATCCATTAACTAGACATCATTAGATGTCATTCATACAAACCTAGTTTGATTCATCTATTCATTGACTAGAGATCATTAGATGTTGATCATACAAACCTAGTTTAATTCATCTATTCATTTACTAGACATCATTAGATGTCATTTGTACAAACCTAGTTTAATTCATCTATTCATTGACTAGAGATCATTAGATGTTATTCGTACAAACCTAGTTTAATTCATCCATTCATTTACTAGACATCATTAGATGTTATTTGTAAAAGCCTAATTTAATTCATTTATTCATTTACTAGACATCATTAGATGTTATTCATAAAAGCCTAGTTTAATTCATCTATTCATTGACTAGACATCATTAGAAGTTATTGGTACAAACCTAGTTTTATTCATCTATTCATTTACTAGACATCATTAGATGTTATTCATAAAAGCCTAGTTTAATTCTTCTATTCATTGACTAGACATCATTAGAAGTGATTGGTACAAACCTAGTTTAATTCATCCATTCATTTACTAGACATCATTAGATGTTATTCATAAAAGCCTAGTTTAATTCATCTATTCATTGACTAGACATCATTAGATGTTATTGGTACAAACCTAGTTTAATTCATCTATTCATTGACTAGACATCATTAGATGTCATTCATACAAACCTAGTTTAATTCATCTATTCATTGACTAGAGATCATTAGATGTCATTCGTACAAACCTAGTTTAATTCATCTATTCATTGACTAGAGATCATTAGATGTCATTCGTACAAACCTAGTTTAATTCATCTATTCATTGACTAGAGATTCTTAGATGTTTTTCGTAAAAGCCTAATTTAATTCATCTATTCATTTACTAGACATCATTAGATGTCATTCGTACAAACCTAGTTTAATTCATCTATTCATTGACTAGACATCATTAGATGTTATTCATACAAGCCTAGTTTAATTCGTCTATTCATTGACTAGAGATTATTAGATGTTTTCCGTACAAACCTAGTTTAATTCATCTAATCATTTAGTAGACATAATTAGATGTTATTCGTTCAAACCTAGTTTTATTCATCGATTCATTTACTAGACATCAATAATGTCATTCGTAAAAGCCTAGTTTAATTCATCTATTCATTTACTAGACATCATTAGATAATATTCGTAAAAGCCTAGTTTAATTCATCTATTCATTTACTAGACATCATTAGATGTTATTCGTACAAACCTAGTTTAATTCATCTATCCATTAACTAGACATCATTAGATGTCATTCATACAAACCTAGTTTGATTCATCTATTCATTGACTAGAGATCATTAGATGTTGATCATATAAACCTAGTTTAATTCATCTATTCATTTACTAGACATCATTAGATGTCATTTGTACAAACCTAGTTTAATTCATCTATTCATTGACTAGAGATCATTAGATGTTATTCGTACAAACCTAGTTTAATTCATCTATCCATTAACTAGACATCATTAGATGTCATTCATACAAACCTAGTTTGATTCATCTATTCATTGACTAGAGATCATTAGATGTTGATCATACAAACCTAGTTTAATTCATCTATTCATTTACTAGACATCATTAGATGTCATTTGTACAAACCTAGTTTAATTCATCTATTCATTGACTAGAGATCATTAGATGTTATTCGTACAAACCTAGTTTAATTCATCCATTCATTTACTAGACATCATTAGATGTTATTCATAAAAGCCTAGTTTAATTCATCTATTCATTGACTAGACATCATTAGAAGTTATTGGTACAAACCTAGTTTAATTCATCTATTCATTTACTAGACATCATTAGATGTTATTCATAAAAGCCTAGTTTAATTCATCTATTCATTGACTAGACATCATTAGAAGTTATTGGTACAAACCTAGTTTAATTCATCCATTCATTTACTAGACATCATTAGATGTTATTCATAAAAGCCTAGTTTAATTCATCTATTCATTGACTAGACATCATTAGAAGTTATTGGTACAAACCTAGTTTAATTCATCTTTTCATTTACTAGACATCAGTGCATGTCATTCGTACAAACCTAGTTTAATTCATCGATTTATTTACTAGACATCATTAGATGTTATTCGTACAAACCTAGTTTAATTCATCTATCCATTAACTAGACATCATTAGATGTCATTCATACAAACCTAGTTTGATTCATCTATTCATTGACTAGAGATCATTAGATGTTGATCGTACAAACCTAGTTTAATTCATCTATTCATTTACTAGACATCATTAGATGTCATTTGTATAAACCTAGTTTAATTCATTTATTCATTGACTAGAGATCATTAGATGTTATTCGTACAAATCTAGTTTAATTCATCCATTCATTTACTAGACATCATTAGATGTTATTTGTAAAAGCCTAATTTAATTCATCTATTCATTTACTAGACATCATTAGATGTTACTCATAAAAGCCTAGTTCAATTCATCTATTCATTGACTAGACATCATTAGAAGTTATTGGTACAAACCTAGTTTAATTCATCGATTCATTGACTAGACATCATTAGATGTCATTCGTACAAACCTAGTTTAATTCATCTATTCATTTACTAGACATCATTAGATGTCATTCGTATAAACCTAGTTTAATTCATCGATTCATTGACTAGACATCATTAGATTTCATTCGTACAAACCTAGTTTAATTCATCTATTCATTTACTAGACATCATTAGATGTCATTCGTATAAACCAAGTTTAATTCATCTATTCATTGACTAGACATCATTAGATGTCATTCGTACAAACCTAGTTTAATTCATGTATTCATGGACTAGGGATCAGTAGATGTTATTCGTAAAAGCCTAGTTTAATTCATCTATTCAGTGACTAGAGATCATTAGATGTTATTCGTACAAATCTAGTTTAATTCATCTATTCATTTACTAGACATCATTAGATGTTATTCGTACAAACCTAGTTTAATTCATCTATTCATTTCCTAGACATCATTGGATGTCATTCGTACAAACCTATTTTAATTCATCGATTCATTTACTAGACATCATTAATGTCATTCGTAAAAGACTAGTTTAATTCATCTATTCATTTACTAAACATCATTAGATGTTATTCGTACAAACCTAGTTTAATTCATCTATTCATTTACTAGACATCATTAGATGTCATTCATACAAACCTTGTTTAATTCATCTATTCATTGACTAGACATCATTAGATGTTATTCGTACAAACCTAGTTTAATTCATCTATTCATTAACTAGACATCATTAGATGTTATTTGTAAAAGCCTAGTTTAATTCATCTATTCATTTACTAGACATCATTAGATGTTATTCATAAAAGCCTAGTTTAATTCATCTATTCATTTACTAGACATCATTAGATGTTTTTCGTGCAAATCTAGTTTAATTCATCGATTCATTTACTAGACATCATTAATGTCAGTCGTAAAAGCCTAGTTTAATTCATCTATTCATTTACTAGACATCATTAGATGTTATTCGTACAAACCTAGTTTAATTCATCGATTCATTTACTAAACATCATTAATATCATTCCTAAAAGCCTAGTTTAATTCATCTATTCATTTACTAGACATCATTAGATGTTATTCATGCAAACCTAGTTTAATCATCTATTCATTGACTAGACATCATTAGATGTCATTCATACAAACCTAGTTTAATTCATCTATTCATTGACTAGAGATCATTAGATGTTATTCGTACAAACCTAGTTTAATTCATCTATTCATTGACTAGAGATCATTAGATGTCATTCGTACAAACCTAGTTTAATTCATCTATTCATTGACTAGACATCATTAGATGTTATTTGTAAAAGCCTAGTTTAATTCATCTATTCATTGACTAGACATCATTAGATGTTATTTGTAAAAGCCTAGTTTAATTCATCTATTCATTGACTAGACATCATTAGATGTCATTCGTACAAACCTAGTTTAATTCATCTATTCATTTACTAGACATCATTAGATGCTATTTGTAAATGCCTAGTTTAATTCGTCGATTCATTTACTAGACATCATTAATGTCATTCGTAAAAGCCTAGTTTAATTCATCTATTCATTTACTAGACATCATTAGATGTTTTTCGTACAAACCTAGTTTAATTCATCTATTCATTAACTAGACATCATTAATGTCATTCGTAAAAGCCTAGTTTAATTCATCTATTCATTTACTAGACATCATTAGATGTGATTCGTACAAAACTAGTTTAATTCATCTATTCATTGACTAGAGATTATTAGATGTTATTCGTACAAACCTAGTTTAATTCATCTATTCATTGACTAGAGATCATTAGATGTTATTCGTACAAATCTAGTTTAATTCATCTATTCATTTACTAGACATCATTAATGTCATTCGTAAAAGCCTAGTTTAATTCATCTATTCATTTACTAGACATCATTAGATGTTATTCGTACAAACCTAGTTTAATTCATCTATTTATTTACTAGACATCATTAGATGTTTTATGTACAAACCTAGTTTAATTCATCTATTCATTAACTAGACATCATTAGATGTCATTCATACAAACCTAGTTTGATTCTTCTATTCATTGACTAGAGATCATTAGATGTTATTCGTACAAACCCAGTTTAATTCATCTATTCATTGACTAGAGATCACTAGATGTTATTCGTATAAACCTAGTTTAATTCTTCTATTCATTTACTAGATATCATTAGATGTTATTTGTAAAAGCCTAATTTAATTCATCTATTCATTTACTAGACAACATTAGATGTTATTCATAAAAGCCTAGTTTAATTCATCTATTCATTGACTAGACATCATTAGATGTTATTGGTACAAACCTAGTTTAATTCATCTATTCATTGACTAGACATCATTAGATGTTATTCATACAAGCCTAGTTTAATTCATCTATTCATTGACTATAGATTATTAGATGTTATTCGTACAAACCTAGTTTAATTCATCTATTCATTGACTAGAGATCATTAGATGTTATTCGTACCAAATCTAGTTTAATTCATCTATTCGTTTACTAGACACCATTAGATGTTATTCGTAAAAGCCTAGTTTAATTCATCTATTTATTTACTAGACATCATTAGATGTTATTCGTACAAACCTAGTTTAATTCGTCGATTCATTTACTAGACATCATTAATGTCATTCGTAAAAGCCTAGTTTAATTCATCTATTCATTTACTAGACATCATTAGATGTTATTCGTACAAACCTAGTTTAATTCATCTGTTCATTTACTAGACATCATTAGATGTTATTCGTACAAACCTAGTTTAATTCATCTATTCATTAACTAGACATCATTAGATGTCATTCATACAAACCTAGTTTGATTCATCTATTCATTGACTAGAGATCATTAGATGTTATTCGTACAAACCCAGTTTAATTCATCTATTCATTGACTAGAGATCACTAGATGTTATTCGTACAAACCTAGTTTAATTGATCTATTCATTTACTAGACATCAATAGATGTCATTTGTAAAAGCCTAATTTAATTTATCTATTCATTTACTAGACATCATTAGATGTTATTCATAAAAGCCTAGTTTAATTCATCTTTTTATTGACTAGACATCATTAGATGTTATTCGTACAAACCTAGTTTAATTCATCTATTCATTGACTAGACATCATTAGATGTCATTCATACAAACCTAGTTTAATTCATCTATTCATTGACTAGAGATCATTAGATGTTATTCGTATTAACCTAGTTTAATTCATCTATTCATTTACCAGACATCATTAGATGTTATTTGTAAAAGCCTAGTTTAATTCATCTATTCATTGACTAGAGATTCTTAGATGTTTCGTAAAAGCCTAATTTAATTCATCTATTCATTTACTAGACATCATTAGATGTCATTCGTACAGACCTAGTTTAATTCATCTATTCATTGACTAGACATCATTAGATGTTATTCATACAAGCCTAGTTTAATTCGTCTATTCATTGACTAGAGATTATTAGATGTTATCCGTACAAACCTAGTTTAATTCATCTATTCATTTAGTAGACATAATTAGATGTTATTCGTACAAACCTAGTTTTATTCATCGATTCATTTACTAGACATCAATAATGTCATTCGTAAAAGCCTAGTTTAATTCATCTATTCATTTACTAGACATCATTAGATAATATTCGTAAAAGCCTAGTTTAATTCATCTATTCATTTACTAGACATCATTAGATGTTATTCGTACAAACCTAGTTTATGTCATCTATCCATTAACTAGACATCATTAGATGTCATTCATACAAACCTAGTTTGATTCATCTATTCATTGACTAGAGATCATTAGATGTTGATCGTACAAACCTAGTTTAATTCATCTATTCATTTACTAGACATCATTAGATGTCATTTGTACAAACCTAGTTTAATTCATCTATTCATTGACTAGAGATCATTAGATGTTATTCGTACAAACCTAGTTTAATTCATCCATTCATTTACTAGACATCATTAGATGTTATTTGTAAAAGCCTAATTTAATTCATCTATTCATTTACTAGACATCATTAGATGTTATTCATAAAAGCCTAGTTTAATTCATCTATTCATTGACTAGACATCATTAGACGTTATTGGTACAAACCTTGTTTAATTCATCTATTCGTTTACTAGACATCATTACATGTCATTCGTACAAACCTAGTTTAATTCATCGATTCATTTACTAGACACCATTAGATGTCATTCGTACAAACCTAGTTTAATTCATCGATTCATTGACTAGACATCATTAGATGTCATTCGTACAAACCTAGTTTACTTCATCTATTCAATTACTAGACATCATTAGTTGTCATTCGTATAAACCTAGTTTAATTCATCTATACATTGACTAGACATCATTAGATGTCATTCGTACAAACCTAGTTTAATTCATGTATTCATTGACTAGAGATCAGTGGATGTTATTCGTACAAACCTAGTTTAATTCATCTATTCATTGACTAGAGATCATTAGATGTTATTCGTACAAATCTAGTTTATTTCATCTATTCATTTACTAGACATCATTAGATGTTATTCGTACAAACCTAGTTTAATTCATCTATTCATTTCCTAGACATCATTAGATGTCATTCGTACAAACCTAGTTTAATTCATCGATTCATTTACTAGACATCATTAATGTCATTCGTAAAAGCCTAGTTTAATTCATCTATTCATTTACTAAACATCATTAGATGTCATTCGTACAAACCTAGTTTAATTCATCTATTCATTGACTATACATCATTAGAAGTTATTGGTACAAACCTAGTTTAATTCATCGATTCATTTACTAGACATCATTACATGTCATTCGTATAAACCTAGTTTAATTCATCGATTCATTTACTAGACATCATTAGATGTCATTCGTATAAACCTAGTTTAATTCATCGATTCATTGACTAGACATCATTAGATGTCATTCGTACAAAACAAGTTTTATTCATCTATTCATTTATTAGACATCATTAGATTTCATTCGTATAAACCTAGTTTAATTCATCAATTCATTGACTAGACATCATTAGATGTCATTCGTACAAACCTAGTTTAATTCATGTATTCATCGACTAGAGATCAGTAGATGTTATTCGTACAAACCCAGTTTAATTCATCTATTCATTGACTAGAGATCATAAGATGTTATTCGTACAAATCTAGTTTAATTCATCTATTCATTTACTAGACATCATTAGATGTTATTCGTGCAAACCTAGTTTAATTCATCTATTCATTTCCTAGACATCATTAGATGTCATTCGTACAAACCTAGTTTAATTCATCTATTCATTTACTAGACATCATTAGATGTTATTTCTAAAAACCTAGTTTAATTCATCTATTCATTTACTAGACATCATTAGATGTTATTCGTACAAACCTAGTTTAATTCATCTATTCATTTACTAGACATCATTAGATGTTATTCGTACAAGCCTAGCTTAATTCATCTATTCATTAACTAGACATCATTAGATGTTATTTGTAAAAGCCTAGTTTAATTCATCTATTCATTTACTAGACATCATTAGATGTTATTCATAAAAGCCTAGTTTAATTCATCTATTCATTTACTAGACATCATAAGATGTTATTCGTCTAAATCTAGTTTAATTCATCGATTCATTTACTAGACATCATTAGATGTCATTCGTACAAACCTAGTTTAATTCATCTATTCATTTACTAGACATCATTAATGTCAGTCGTAAAAGCCTAGTTTAATTCATCTATTTATTTACTAGACATCATTAGATGTTATTCGTAAAAGCCTAGTTTAATTCATCTATTGATTTACTAGACATCATTAGATGTTATTCGTACAAGCCTAGATTAATTCATCTATTCATTGACTAGAGATCATTAGATGTTATTCGTACAAACCTAGTTTAATTCATCTATTCATTTAGAAGACATTATTAGATGTTATTCGTACAAACCTAGTTTAATTCATCGATTCATTGACTAGACATCATTAATGTCATTCGTAAAAGCCTAGTTTAATTCATCTATTCATTTACTAGACATCATTAGATGTTATTCGTAAAAGCCTAGTTTAATTCATCAATTCATTTACTAGACATCATTAGATGTTATTCGTACAAATCTAGTTTAATTCATCTATCCATTAACTAGACATCATTAGATGTCATTCATACAAACCTAGTTTGATTCATCTATTCATTGACAAGAGATCATTAGATGTTGATCGTACAAACCTAGTTTAATTCATCTATTCATTGACTTGACATCATTAGATGTCATTCGTACAAACCTAGTTTAATTCATCTATTCATTGACTAGAGATAATTAGATGTTATTCGTAGAAACCTACTTTAATTCATCCATTCATTTACTAGACATCATTAGATGTTATTTGTAAAAGCCTAATTTAATTCATCTATTCTTTTACTAGACATCATTAGATGTTATTCATAAAAGCCTAGTTTAATTCATCTATTCATTGACTACACATCATTAGATGGCATTCGTACAAACCTAGTTTAATTCATCTATTCATTTACAAGACATCATTAGATGTCATTCGTATAAACATAGTTTAATTCATCTATTCATTGACTAGACATCATTAGATGTCATTCGTACAAACCTAGTTTAATTCATGTATTCATTGACGAGAGATCAGTAGATGTTATTCGTACAAACCTAGTTTAATTCATCTATTCATTGACCAGAGATCATTAGATGTTATTCGTACAAATCTAGTTTAATTCATCTATTCATTTACTAGACATCATTAGATGTTATTCGTACAAACCTAGTTTAATTCATCGATTCATTTACTAGACATCATTAATGTCATTCGTAAAAGCCTAGTTTAATTCATCTTTTCATTTACTAAACATCATTAGATGTTATTCGTACAAACCTAGTTTAATTCATCTATTCATTTACTAGACATCATTAGATGTCATTCATACAAACCTAGTTTAATTCATCTATTCATTGACTAGACATCATTAGATGTCATTCGTAAAAGGCTAGTTTAATTCATCTATTCATTCACTAGACATCATTAGATGTTATTTGTAAAAGCCTAATTTAATTCATCTATTCATTGACTAGACATCATCAGATGTCATTCGTCCAAACCTAGTTTAATTCATCTTTTCATTTACTAGACATCATTAGATGTTATTCGTACAAACCTACTTTAATTCATCTATTCATTTACTAGACATCATTAGATGTTATTTGTAAAAACCTAGTTTAATTCATCTATTCATTTACTAGACATCATTAGATGTTATTCGTACAAACCTAGTTTAATTCATCTATTCATTGACTAGACATCATTAGATGTCATTCGTACAAACCTAGTTTAATTCATCTATTCATTTACTAGACATCATTAGATATTATTTGTAAAAGCCTAGTTTAATTCATCTATTCATTTACTAGACATCATTAGATGTTATTTGTAAAAGCCTAATTTAATTCATCTATTCATTTACTAGACATCATTAGATGTTATTCCTACAAACCTAGTTTAATTCATCTATTCATTGACTTGACATCATTAGATGTCATTCATACAAACTTAGTTTAATTCATCTATTCATGGACTAGAGATCATTAGATGTCATTCGTAAAAGGCTAGTTTAATTCATCTACTCATTTACTAGACATCATTAGATGTTATTTGTAAAAGCCTTGTTTAATTCATCTATTCATTGACTAGCGATTATTAGATGTTATTCGTAAAAGCCTAGTTTAATTCATCTATTCATTTACTAGACATCATTAGATGTTATTCGTACAAACCTAGTTTAATTCATCGATTAATTTACTAGACATCATTAGATGTCATTCGTACAAACCTAGTTTAATTCATCTATTCATTCACTAGACATCATTAGATGTCATTCGTATCAACCCAGTTTAATTCATCGATTCATTGACTAGACATCATTAGATGTCATTCGTACAAACCTAGTTTAATTCATCTATTCATTTACTAGACATCATTAGATGTCATTCGTATCAACCTAGTTTAATTCATCTATTCATTGACTAGACATCATTAGATGTCATTCGTACAAACCTAGTTTAATTCATGTATTCATTGACTAGAGATCAGTAGATGTTATTCGTACAAACCTAGTTTAATTCATCTATTCATTGACTAGAGATCATTAGATGTTATTCGTACAAATCTAGTTTAATTCATCTATTCATTTACTAGACATCATTAGATGTTATTCGTACAAACCTAGTTTAATTCATCGATTCATTTACTAAACATCATTAATGTCATTTCTAAAAGCCTAGTTTAATTCATCTATTCATTTACTAGACATCATTAGATGTTCTTCATACAAACCTTGTTTAAATCATCTATTCATTGACTAGACATCATTAGATGTCATTCATACAAACCTAGTTTAATTCATCTATTCATTGACTAGAGATCATTAGATGTCATTCGTACAAACCTAGTTTAATTCATCTATTCATTGACTAGAGATCATTAGATGTCATTCGTACAAACCTAGTTTAATTCATCTATTCATTGACTAGACATCATTAGATGTTATTCGTAAAAGCCTAGTTTAATTCATATATTCATTTACTAGACATCATTAGATGTTATTTGTAAAAGCCTTGTTTAATTCATCTATTCATTTACTAGACATCATTAGATGTCATTCGTACAAAACTAGTTTAATTCATCTATTCATTGACTAGACATCATTAGATGTCATTCGTACAAACCTAGTTTAATTCATCTATTCATTTACTAGACATCATTAGATGCTATTTGTAAAAGCCTAGTTTAATTCGTCGATTCATGTACTTGACATCATTAATGTCATTCGTAAAAGCCTAGTTTAATTCATCTATTCATTTACTAGACATCATTAGATGTTATTCGTACAAACCTAGTTTAATTCATCGATTCATTAACTAGACATCATTAATGTCATTCGTAAAAGCCTAGTTTAATTCATCTATTCATTTACTAGACATCATTAGATGTCATTCGTACAAAACTAGTTTAATTCATCTATTCATTGACTAGAGATTATTAGATGTTATTCGTACAAAGCTAGTTTAATTCATCTATTCATTGACTAGAGATCATTAGATGTTATTCGTACAAATCTAGTTTAATTCATCTATTCATTTACTAGACATCATTAATGTCATTCGTAAAAGCCTAGTTTAATTCATCTATTCATTTACTAGACATCATTAGATGTTATTCGTACAAACCTAGTTTAATTCATCTATTCATTTACTAGACATCATTAGATGTTTTATGTACAAACCTAGTTTAATTCATCTATTCATTAACTAGACATCATTAGATGTCATTCATACAAACCTAGTTTGATTCATCTATTCATTGACTAGAGATCATTAGATGTTATTCGTACAAACCCAGTTTAATTCAGCTATTCATTGACTAGAGATCACTAGATGTTATTCGTACAAACCTAGTTTAATTCATCTATTCATTTACTAGACATCATTAGATGTTATTTGTAAAAGCCTAATTTAATTCATCTATTCATTTACTAGACAACATTAGATGTTATTCATAAAAGCCTAGTTTAATTCATCTATTCATTGACTAGGCATCAATAGATGTTATTGGTACAAACCTAGTTTAATTCATCTATTCATTGACTAGACATCATTAGATGTTATTCATACAAGCATAGTTTAATTCATCTATTGATTGACTAGAGATTATTAGATGTTATTCGTATAAACCTTGTTTAATTCATCTATTCATTGACTAGTCATCATTAGATGTCATTTGTACAAACCTAGTTTAATTCATGTATTCATTGACTAGAGATCAGTAGATGTTATTCGTACAAACCTAGTTTAATTCATCTATTCATTGACTAGAGATCATTAGATGTTATTCGTACAAATCTAGTTTAATTCATCTATTCATTTACTAGACATCATTAGATGTTATTCGTACAAATTTAGTTTAATTCATCGATTCATTTACTAAACATCATTAATGTCATTCCTAAAAGCCTAGTTTAATTCATCTTTTCATTACTAGATATCATTAGATGTTATTCATACAAACCTTGTTTAAATCATCTATTCATTGACTAGACATCATTAGATGTCATTCATACAAACCTAGTTTAATTCATCTATTCATTGACTAGAGATCATTAGATGTTATTCGTACAAATCTAGTTTAATTCATCTATTCATTTACTAGACATCATTAGATGTCATTCGTACAAAACTATTTTAATTCATCTATTCATTGACTAGAGATTATTAGATGTTATTCGTACAAACCTAGTTTAATTCATCTATTCATTGACTAGAGATCATTAGATGTTATTCGTACAAATCTAGTTTAATTCATCTATTCATTTACTAGACATCATTAATGTCATTCGTAAAAGCCTAGTTTAATTCATCTATTCATTTACTAGACATCATTAGATGTTATTCGTACAAACCTAGTTTAATTCATCTATTCATTTACTAGACATCATTAGATGTTTTATGTACAAACCTAGTTTAATTCATCTATTCATTAACTAGACATCATTAGATGTCATTCATACAAACCTAGTTTGATTCATCTATTCATTGACTAGAGATCATTAGATGTTATTCGTACAAACCCAGTTTAATTCAGCTATTCATTGACTAGAGATCACTAGATGTTATTCGTACAAACCTAGTTTAATTCATCTATTCATTTACTAGACATCATTAGATGTTATTTGTAAAAGCCTAATTTAATTCATCTATTCATTTACTAGACAACATTAGATGTTATTCATAAAAGCCTAGTTTAATTCATCTATTCATTGACTAGACATCATTAGATGTTATTGGTACAAACCTAGTTTAATTCATCTATAAATTGACTAGACATCATTAGATGTTATTCATACAAGCCTAGTTTAATTCATCTATTGATTGACTAGAGATTATTAGATGTTATTCGTATAAACCTTGTTTAATTCATCTATTCATTGACTAGACATCATTAGATGTCATTCGTACAAACCTAGTTTAATTCATGTATTCATTGACTAGAGATCAGTAGATGTTATTCGTACAAACCTAGTTTAATTCATCTATTCATTGACTAGAGATCATTAGATGTTATTCGTACATATCTAGTTTAATTCATCTATTCATTTACTAGACATCATTAGATGTTATTCGTACAAACCTAGTTTAATTCATCGATTCATTTACTAAACATTATTAATGTCATTCCTAAAAGCCTAGTTTAATTCATCTATTCATTTACTAGATATCATTAGATGTTATTCATACAAACCTTGTTTAAATCATCTATTCATTGACTAGACATCATTAGATGTCATTCATACAAACCTAGTTTAATTCATCTATTCATTGACTAGAGATCATTAGATGTCATTCGTACAAACCTAGTTTAATTCATCTATTCATTGACTAGAGATCATTAGATGTCATTCGTACAAACCTAGTTTAATTCATCTATTCATTGACTAGACATCATTAGATGTTATTCGTACAAACCTAGTTTAATTCATCTATTCATTTACTAGACATCATTAGATGTTATTTGTAAAAGCCTTGTTTAATTCATCTATTCATTTACTAGACATCATTAGATGTCATTCGTACAATTCTAGTTTAATTCATCTATTCATTGACTAGACATCATTAGATGTCATTCGTACAAACCTAGTTTAATTCATCTATTCATTTACTAGACATCATTAGATGCTATTTGTAAAAGCCTAGTTTAATTCGTCGATTCATTTACTTGACATCATTAATGTCATTCGTAAAAGCCTAGTTTAATTCATCTATTCATTTACTAGACATCATAAGATGTTATTCGTACAAACCTAGTTTAATTCATCTATTCATTAACTAGACATCATTAATTTCATTCGTAAAAGCCTAGTTTAATTCATCTATTCATTTACTAGACATCATTAGATGTCATTCGTAAAAAACTAGTTTAATTCATCTATTCATTGACTAGAGATTATTAGATGTTATTCGTACAAAGCTAGTTTAATTCATCTAGTCATTGACTAGAGATCATTAGATGTTATTCGTGCAAATCTAGTTTAATTCATCTATTCATTTACTAGACATCATTAATGTCATTCGTAAAAGCCTAGTTTAATTCATCTATTCATTTACTAGACATCATTAGATGTTATTCGTACAAACCTAGTTTAATTCATCTATTCATTTACTAGACATCATTAGATGTTTTATGTACAAACCCAGTTTAATTCATCTATTCATTAACTAGACATCATTAGATGTCATTCATACAAACCTAGTTTGATTCATCAATTCATTGACTAGAAATCATTAGATGTTATTCGTACAAACCCAGTTTAATTCATCTATTCATTGACTAGAGATCACTAGATGTTATTCGTACAAACCTAGTTTAATTCATCTATTCATTGACTAGACATCATTAGATGTTATTCATACAAGCCTAGTTTAATTCATCTATTCATTGACTAGTGATTATTAGATGTTATTCGTACAAACCTAGTTTAATTCATCTATTCATTGACTAGAGATCATTAGATGTTATTCGTACAAATCTAGTTTAATTGATCTATTCGTTTACTAGACATCATTAGATGTTATTCGTAAAAGCCTAGTTTAATTCATCTATTTATTTACTAGACATCATTAGATGTTATTCGTACAAACCTAGTTTAATTCGTCGATTCATTTACTACACATCATTAATGTCATTCGTAAAAGCCTAGTTTAATTCATCTATTCATTGACTAGAGATCACTAGATGTTATTCGTACAAACCTAGTTTAATTCATCTGTTCATTTACTAGACATCATAGATGTTATTCGTACAAACCTAGTTTAATTCATCTATTCATTAACTAGACATCATTAGATGTCATTCATACAAACCTAGTTTGATTCATCTATTCATTGACTAGAGATCATTAGATGTTATTCGTACAAACCCAGTTTAATTCATCTATTCATTGACTAGAGATCACTAGATGTTATTCGTACAAACCTAGTTTAATTGATCTATTCATTTACTAGACATCAATAGATGTCATTTGTTAAAGCCTAATTTAATTCATCTATTCATTTACTAGACATCATTAGATGTTATTCATAAAAGCCTAGTTTAATTCATCTATTCATTGACTAGACATCATTAGATGTTATTGGTACAAACCTAGTTTAATTCATCTATTCATTGACTAGAGATCACTAGATGTTATTCGTACAAACCTAGTTTAAATCATTGATTCATTTACTAGACATCAATAGATGTCATTTGTAAAAGCCTAATTTAATTCATCTATTCATTTACTAGACATCATTAGATGTTATTCATAAAAGCCTAGTTTAATTCATCTATTCATTGACTAGACATCATTAGATGTTATTGGTACAAACCTAGTTTAATTCATCTATTCATTGACTAGACATCATTAGATGTCATTCATACAAACCTAGTTTAATTCATCTATTCATTGACTAGAGATCATTAGATGTTATTCGTACAAACCTAGTTTAATTCATCTATTCATTGACTAGAGATCATTAGATGTCATTCGTACAAACCTAGTTTAATTCATCTATTCATTGACTAGAGATTCTTAGATGTTTTTCGTAAAAGCCTAATTTAATTCATCTATTCATTTACTAGACATCATTAGATGTCATTCGTACAAACCTAGTTTAATTCATCTATTCATTGACTAGACATCATTAGATGTTATTCATACAAGCCTAGTTTAATTCGTCTATTCATTGACTAGAGATTATTAGATGTTATCCGTACAAACCTAGTTTAATTCATCTAATCATTTAGTAGACATAATTAGATGTTATTCGTTCAAACCTAGTTTTATTCATCGATTCATTTACTAGACATCAATAATGTCATTCGTAAAAGCCTAGTTTAATTCATCTATTCATTTACTAGACATCATTAGATAATGTTCGTAAAAGCCTAGTTTAATTCATCTATTCATTTACTAGACATCATTAGATGTTATTCGTACAAACCTAGTTTAATTCATCTATCCATTAACTAGACATCATTAGATGTCATTCATACAAACCTAGTTTGATTCATCTATTCATTGACTAGAGATCATTAGATGTTGATCGTACAAACCTAGTTTAATTCATCTATTCATTTACTAGACATCATTAGATGTCATTTGTACAAACCTAGTTTAATTCATCTATTCATTGACTAGAGATCATTAGATGTTATTCGTACAAACCTAGTTTAATTCATCCATTCATTTACTAGACATCATTAGATGTTATTTGTAAAAGCCTAATTTAATTCATTTATTCATTTACTAGACATCATCAGATGTTATTCATAAAAGCCTAGTTTAATTCATCTATTCATTGACTAGACATCATTAGAAGTTATTGGTACAAACCTAGTTTAATTCATCTATTCATTGACTAGACATCATTACATGTCATTCGTACAAACCTAGTTTAATTCATCGATTCATTTACTAGACACCATTAGATGTCATTCGTACAAACCTAGTTTAATTCATCGATTCATTGACTAGACATCATTAGATGTCATTCGTACAAACCTTGTTTAATTCATGTATTCATTGACTAGAGATCAGTGGATGTTATTCGTACAAACCTAGTTTAATTCATCTATTCATTGACTAGAGATCATTAGATGTTATTCGTACAAATCTAGTTTATTTCATCTATTCATTTACTAGACATTATTAGATGTTATTCGTACAAACCTAGTTTAATTCATCTATTCCTTTCCTAGACATCATTAGATGTCATTCGTAAAAACCTAGTTTAATTCATCGATTCATTTACTAGACATCATTAATGTCATTCGTAAAAGCCTAGTCTAATTCATTTATTCATTTACTAAACATCATTAGATGTCATTCGTACAAACCTAGTTTAATTCATCTATTCATTGACTAGACATCATTAGAAGTTATTGGTACAAACCTAGTTTAATTCATCGATTCATGTACTAGACATCATTACATGTCATTCGTACAAACCTAGTTTAATTCATCGATTCATTTACTAGACATCATTAGATGTCATTCGTATAAACCTAGTTTAATTCATCGATTCATTGACTAGACATCATTAGATGTCATTCGTACAAAACAAGTTTTATTCATCTATTCATTTATTAGACATCATTAGATTTCATTCGTATAAACCTAGTTTAATTCATCAATTCATTGACTAGACATCATTAGATGTCATTCGTACAAACCTAGTTTAATTCATGTATTCATTGACTAGAGATCAGTAGATGTTATTCGTACAAACCCAGTTTAATTCATCTATTCATTGACTAGAGATCATAAGATGTTATTCGTACAAATCTAGTTTAATTCATCTATTCATTTACTAGACATCATTAGATGTTATTCGTGCAAACCTAGTTTAATTCATCTATTCATTTCCTAGACATCATTAGATGTCATTCGTACAAACCTAGTTTAATTCATCTATTCATTTACTAGACATCATAAGATGTTATTTGTAAAAACCTAGTTTAATTCATCTATTCATTTACTAGACATCATTAGATGTTATTCGTACAAACCTAGTTTAATTCATCTATTCATTTACTAGACATCATTAGATGTTATTCGTACAAACCTAGCTTAATTCATCTATTCATTCACTAGACATCATTAGATGTTATTTGTAAAAGCTTAGTTTAATTCATCTATTCTTTTACTAGACATCATTAGATGTTATTCATAAAAGCCTAGTTTAATTCATCTATTCATTTACTAGACATCATAAGATGTTATTCGTCTAAATCTAGTTTAATTCATCGATTCATTCACTAGACATCATTAGATGTCATTCGTACAAACCTAGTTTAATTCATCTATTCATTTACTAGACATCATTAATGTCAGTCGTAAAAGCCTAGTTTAATTCATCTATTCATTTACTAGACATCATTAGATGTTATTCGTAAAAGCCTAGTTTAATTCATCTATTGATTTACTAGACATCATTAGATGTTATTCGTACAAGCCTAGATTAATTCATCTATTCATTGACTAGAGATCATTAGATGTTATTCGTACAAACCTAGTTTAATTCATCTATTCATTTAGAAGACATTATTAGATGTTATTCGTACAAACCTAGTTTAATTCATCGATTCATTGACTAGACATCATTAATGTCATTCGTAAAAGCCTAATTTAATTCATCTATTCATTTACTAGACATCATTAGATGTTATTCGTAAAAGCCTAGTTTAATTCATCAATTCATTTACTAGACATCATTAGATGTTATTCGTACAAACCTAGTTTAATTCATCTATCCATTAACTAGACATCATTAGATGTCATTCATACAAACCTAGTTTGATTCATCTATTCAATGACTAGAGATCATTAGATGTTGATCGTACAAACCTAGTTTAATTCATCTATTCATTTACTAGACATCATTAGATGTCATTCGTACAAACCTAGTTTAATTCATCTATTCATTGACTAGAGATAATTAGATGTTATTCGTAGAAACCTACTTTAATTCATCCATTCATTTACTAGACATCATTAGATGTTATTTGTAAAAGCCTAATTTAATTCATCTATTCATTTACTAGACATCATTAGATGTTATTCATAAAAGCCTAGTTTAATTCATCTATTCATTGACTACACATCATTAGATGTCATTCGTACAAACCTAGTTTAATTCATCTATTCATTTACAAGACATCATTAGATGTCATTCGTATAAACCTAGTTTAATTCATCTATTCATTGACTAGACATCATTAGATGTCATTCGTACAAACCTAGTTTAATTCATGTATTCATTGACTAGAGATCAGTAGATGTTATTCGTACAAACCTAGTTTAATTCATCTATTCATTGACCAGAGATCATTAGATGTTATTCGTACAAATCTAGTTTAATTCATCTATTCATTTACTAGACATCATTAGATGTTATTCGTACAAACCTAGTTTAATTCATCGATTCATTTACTAGACATCATTAATGTCATTCGTAAAAGCCTAGTTTAATTCATCTTTTCATTTACTAAACATCATTAGATGTTATTCGTACGAACCTAGTTTAATTCATCTATTCATTTACTAGACATCATTAGATGTCATTCATACAAACCTAGTTTAATTCATCTATTCATTGACTAGACATCATTAGATGTCATTCGTAAAAGGCTACCGGTAGTTTAATTCATCTATTCATTCACTAGACATCATTAGATGTTATTTGTAAAAGCCTAATTTAATTCATCTATTCATTGACTAGACATCATCAGATGTCATTCGTCCAAAACTAGTTTAATTCATCTATTCATTTACTAGACATCATTAGATGTTATTCGTACAAACCTACTTTAATTCATCTATTAATTTACTAGACATCATTAGATGTTATTTGTAAAAACCTAGTTTAATTCATCTATTCATTTACTAGACATCATTAGTTGTCATTCGTACAAACCTAGTTTAATTCATCTATTCATTGACTAGACATCATTAGATGTCATTCGTACAAACCTAGTTTAATTCATCTATTCATTTACTAGACATCATTAGATATTATTTGTAAAAGCCTAGTTTTAATTCATCTATTCATTTACTAGACATCATTAGATGTTATTTGTAAAAGCCTAATTTAATTCATCTATTCATTTACTAGACATCATTAGATGTTATTCCTACAAACCTAGTTTAATTCATCTATTCATTGACTTGACATCATTAGATGTCATTCATACAAACTTAGTTTCATTCATCTATTCATGGACTAGAGATCATTAGATGTTATTCGTACAAAACTAGTTTAATTTATCTATTCATTTAGTAGACATCATTAGATGTTATTTGTAAAAGCCTAGTGTAATTCATCTATTCATTGACTAGAGATTATTAGATGTTATTCGTAAAAGCCTAATTTAATTCATCTATTCATTTACTAGACATCATTAGATGTTATTTGTAAAAGCCTTGTTTAATTTATCTATTCATTGACTAGCGATTATTAGATGTTATTCGTAAAAGCCTAGTTTAATTCATCTATTCATTGACTAGACATCATTAGATGTTATTCGTACAAACCTAGTTTAATTCATCGATTCATTTACTAGACATCATTAGATGTCATTCGTACAAACCTAGTTTAATTCATCTATTCATTCACTAGACATCATTAGATGTCATTCGTATCAACCCAGTTTAATTCATCGATTCATTGACTAGACATCATTAGATGTCATTCGTACAAACCTAGTTTAATTCATCTATTCATTTACTAGACATCATTAGATGTCATTCGTATCAACCTAGTTTAATTCATCTATTCATTGACTAGACATCATTAGATGTCATTCGTACAAACCTAGTTTAATTCATGTATTCATTGACTAGAGATCAGTAGATGTTATTCGTACAAAGCTAGTTTAATTCATCTATTCATTGACTAGAGATCATTAGATGTTATTCGTACAAATCTAGTTTAATTCATCTATTCATTTACTGGACATCATTAGATGTTATTCGTACAAACCTAGTTTAATTCATCGATTCATTTACTAAACATCATTAATGTCATTCCTAAAAGCCTAGTTTAATTCATCTATTCATTTACTAGACATCATTAGATGTTCTTCATACAAACCTTGTTTAAATCATCTATTCATTGACTAGACATCATTAGATGTCATTCATACAAACCTAGTTTAATTCATCTATTCATTGACTAGAGATCATTAGATGTCATTCGTACAAACCTAGTTTAATTCATCTATTCATTGACTAGAGATCATTAGATGTCATTCGTACAAACCTAGTTTAATTCATCTATTCATTGACTAGACATCATTAGATGTTATTCGTAAAAGCCTAGTTTAATTCATATATTCATTTACTAGACATCATTAGATGTTATTTGTAAAAGCCTTGTTTAATTCATCTATTCATTTACTAGACATCATTAGATGTCATTCGTACAAACCTAGTTTAATTCATCTATTCATTTACTAGACATCATTAGATGTTATTCGTACAAACCTACTTTAATTCATCTATTCATTTACTAGAGATCATTAGATGTCATTCGTACAAACCTAGTTTAATTCATCTATTCATTGACTAGACATCATTAGATGTTATTCGTAAAAGCCTAGTTTAATTCATATATTCATTTACTAGACATCATTAGATGTTATTTGTAAAAGCCTTGTTTAATTCATCTATTCATTTACTAGACATCATTAGATGTCATTCGTACAAACCTAGTTTAATTCATCTATTCATTTACTAGACATCATTAGATGCTATTTGTAAAAGCCTAGTTTAATTCGTCGATTCATGTACTTGACATCATTAATGTCATTCGTAAAAGCCTAGTTTAATTCATCTATTCATTTACTAGACATCATTAGATGTTATTCGTACAAACCTAGTTTAATTCATCTATTCATTAACTAGACATCATTAATGTCATTCGTAAAAGCCTAGTTTAATTCATCTATTCATTTACTAGACATCATTAGATGTCATTCGTACAAAACTAGTTTAATTCATCTATTCATTGACTAGAGATTATTAGATGTTATTCGTACAAAGCTAGTTTAATTCATCTATTCATTGACTAGAGATCATTAGATGTTATTCGTACAAATCTAGTTTAATTCATCTATTCATTTACTAGACATCATTAATGTCATTCGTAAAAGCCTAGTTTAATTCATCTATTCATTTACTAGACATCATTAGATGTTATTCGTACAAACCTAGTTTAATTCATCTATTCATTTACTACACATCATTAGATGTTTTATGTACAAACCTAGTTTAATTCATCTATTCATTAACTAGACATCATTAGATGTCATTCATACAAACCTAGTTTGATTCATCTATTCATTGACTAGAGATCATTAGATGTTATTCGTACAAACCCAGTTTAATTCAGCTATTCATTGACTAGAGATCACTAGATGTTATTCGTACAAACCTAGTTTAATTCATCTATTCATTTACTAGACATCATTAGATGTTATTTGTAAAAGCCTAATTTAATTCATCTATTCATTTACTAGACAACATTAGATGTTATTCATAAAAGCCTAGTTTAATTCATCTTTTCATTGACTAGACATCATTAGATGTTATTGGTACAAATCTAGTTTAATTCATCTATTCATTGACTAGACATCATTAGATGTTATTCATACAAGCCTAGTTTAATTCATCTATTGATTGACTAGAGATTATTAGATGTTATTCGTATAAACCTTGTTTAATTCATCTATTCATTGACTAGACATCATTAGATGTCATTCGTACAAACCTAGTTTAATTCATGTATTCATTGACTAGAGATCAGTAGATGTTATTCGTACAAACCTAGTTTAATTCATCTATTCATTGACTAGAGATCATTAGATGTTATTCGTACAAATCTAGTTTAATTCATCTATTCATTTACTAGACATCATTAGATGTTATTCGTACAAACCTAGTTTAATTCATCGATTCATTTACTAAACATCATTAATGTCATTCCTAAAAGCCTAGTTTAATTCATCTATTCATTTACTAGATATCATTAGATGTTATTCATACAAACCTTGTTTAAATCATCTATTCATTGACTAGACATCATTAGATGTCATTCGTACAAACCTAGTTTAATTCATCTATTCATTTACAAGACATCATTAGATGTTATTCGTACAAACCTACTTTAATTCATCTATTCATTTACTAGACATCATTAGATGTTATTTGTAAAAGCCTAATTTAATTCATCTATTCATTGACTAGACATCATTAGATGTCATTCGTACAAACCTAGTTTAATTCATCTATTCATTTACAAGACATCATTAGATGTTATTCGTACAAACCTACTTTAATTCATCTATTCATTTACTAGACATCATTAGATGTTATTTGTAAAAACCTAGTTTAATTCATCTATTCATTTACTAGACATCATTAGATGTCATTCGTGCAAACCTAGTTTAATTCATCTATTCATTGACTAGACATCATTAGATGTCATTCGTACTAACCTAGTTTAATTCATCTATTCATTTACTAGACATCATTAGATGTTATTTGTAAAAGCCTAGTTTAATTCATCTATTCATTTACTAGACATCATTAGATGTTATTTTTAAAAGCCTAATTTAATTCATCTATTCATTTACTAGACATCATTAGATGTTATTCCTACAAACCTAGTTTAATTCATCTCTTCATTGACTAGACATCATTAGATGTCATTCATACAAACTTTGTTTGATTCATCAATTCATTGACTAGAGATTATTAGATGTTATTCGTAAAAGCCTAATTTAATTCATCTATTCATTTACTAGACATCATTAGATGTTATTTGTAAAAGCCTAGTTTAATTCATCTATTCATTGACTAGAGATTATTAGATGTTATTCGTAAAAGCCTAGGTTAATTCATCTATTCATTTACTAGACATCATTAGATGTTATTCGTACAAACCTAGTTTAATTCATCGATTCATTTACTAGACATCATTAATGTAATTCGTAAAAGCCTAGTTTAATTCATCTATTCATTGACTAGAGATTATTAGATGTTATTCGTAGAAGCCTAATTTAATTCATCTATTCAATTACTAGACATCATTAGATGTCATTCGTACAAACCTAGTTTAATTCATCTGGTCATTGACTAGACATCATTAGATGTTATTCATACAAGCCTAGTTTAACACATCTATTCATTGACTAGAGATTATTAGATGTTATTCGTACAAACCTAGTGTAATTCATCTATTCATTGACTAGAGATAATTAGATGTTATTCGTAGAAATCTAGTTTAATTCATCTATTCATTTACTAGACATCATTAGATGTTATTCGTTAAAGCCTAGTTTAATTCATCTATTCATTTACTAGACATCATTAGATGTTATTCGTACAAACCTAGTTTGATTCGTCGATTCATTTACTAGACATCATTAATGTCATTTGTAAAAGCCTAGTTTATTTCATCTATTCATTTACTAGACATCATTAGATGTCATTCGTACAAACCTAGTTTAATTCATCTATTCATTTACTAGACATCATTAGATGTTATTCGTAAAAGCCTAGTTTAGTTCATCTATTCATTAACTAGACATCATTAGATGTCATTCATACAAACCTAGTTTGATTCATCTTTTCATTGACTAGAGACCATTAGATGTTATTCGTGAAAACCTAGTTTAATTCATCTATTCATTGTCTAGAGATCACAAGATGTTATTCGTACAAACCTAGTTTAATTCATCTATTCATTTACTAGACATCATTAGATGTTATTTGTAAAAGCCTAATTTAATTCATCTATTTATTTACTAGACATCATTAGATGTTATTCATAAAAGCCTAGTTTAATTCATCGATTCATTGACTAGACATCATTTGATGTTATTGGTACAAACCTAGTTTAATTTATCGATTCATTGACTAGACATCATTAGATGTCATTCGTACAAACCTAGTTTAATTCATCTATTCATTTACTAGACATCATTAGATGTCATTCGTATCAACCTAGTTTAATTCATCTATTCATTGACTAGACATCATTAGATGTCATTCGTACAAACCTAGTTTAATTCATGTATTCATTGACTAGAGATCATTAGATGTTATTCGTACAAACCTAGTTTACTTCATCTATTCATTGACTAGAGATCATTAGATGTTATTCGTACAAATCTAGTTTAATTCATCTATTCATTTAATAGACATCATTAGATGTTATTCATAAAAGCCTAGTTTAATTCATCTATTCATTTACTAGACATCATTAGATGTTATTCGTACAAACCTAGTTTAATTCATCTGTTCATTTACTAGACATCATTAATGTCATTGGTAAAAGCCTAGTTTAATTCATCTATTCATTTACTAGACATCATTAGATGTCATTCGTAAAAGCCTAGTTTATTTCATCTATTCATTCACTAGACATCACTGAATTTTATTTGTAAAAGCCGAAGTTCATTCATCTATTCATTGACTAGACATCATCAGATGTCATTCGTACAAACCTAGTTTAATTCATCTATTCATTGACTAAACATCATTAGATGTTATTCGTACAAACCTAGTTTAATTCATCTATTTATTTACTAGACATCATTAGATGTCATTCGTACAAACCTAGTTTAATTCATCTATTCATTGACTAGACATCATTAGATGTCATTCGTACAAACCTAGTTTAATTCACCTTTTCATTTACTAGACATCTTTTTTGATGTTATTTGTAAAAGCCTAGTTTAATTCATCTATTCATTTACTAGACATCATTAGATGTTATTCGTACAAACCTAGTTTAATTCATCTATTGATTTACTAGACATCATTAGATGTAATTTGTAAAAGACTAGTTTAATTCATCTATTCATTGACTAGAGATTATTAGATGTCATTCGTAAAAGCCTAGTTTAATTCATCTATTCATTTCCTAGACATCATTAGATATCATTCGTAAAAACCTAGTTTAATTCATCTATTCATTGACTAGACATCATTAGATGTCATTCGTACAAACCTAGTTCAATTCATCTATTTATTTACTAGACATCATTTGATGTTATTTGTAAAATCCTAGTTTAATTCATCTATTCATTTACTAGACATCAGAAGATGTTATTTGTAAAAGCCTAGTTTAATTCATCTATTCATTTCCTAGACATCATTAGATGTCATTCGTACAAACCTAGTTTAATTCATCTATTCATTGACTAGACATCATTATATGTCATTCGTACAAACCTAGTTTAATTCACCTTTTCATTTACTAGACATCATTTTTTGATGTTATTTGTAAAAGCCTAGTTTAATTCATCTATTCATTTACTAGACATCATTAGATGTTATTTGTAAAAGCCTAGTTTAATTCATCTATTCATTGACTAGAGATCATCAAATGTTATTCGTACAAACCTAGTTTAATTCATCTATTCATTTACTAGACACCATTAGATGTCATTCATACAAACTTAGTTTAATTCATCTATTCATTTACTAGACATCATTAGATGTTATTTTTAAAAGCCTAGTTTAATTCATCTATTCATTGACTAGAGATTATTAGATGTTTTTCGTAAAAGACTAATTTAATTCATCAATTCATTTATTAGACATCATTAGATGTCATTCGTCCAAACCTAGTTTAATTCATCTATTCATTGACTAGACATCATTAGATGTTATTCATAAAAGCCTTGTTTAATTCATCTATTCATTGACTAGAGATTATTAGATGTTATTCGTACAAACCTAGTTTAATTCATCTATTCATTGACTAGAGATCATTAGATGTTATTCGTACAAATCTAGTTTAATTCATCTGTTCATTTAGTAGACATCATTAGATGTTATTAGTACAAACCTAGTTTAATTCATCGATTCATTTACTAGACATCATTAATGTCATTCGTGAAATCCTAGTTTAATTCATCTATTCATTTACTACACATCATTAGATGTTATTCGTACAAACCTAGTTTTATTCATCTATTCATTTACTAGACATCATTAGATGTCATTCGTACAAACCTAGTTTAATTCATCTATTCATTTACTAGACATCATTAGATGTTATTTGTAAAAGCCTAGTTTAATTCATCTGTTCATTTACTAGACATCAATAGATGTTGTTGGTAAAAGCCTAGTTTAATTCATCTATTCATTTACTAGACATCATTAGATGTTATTCCTACATATCTACTTTAATTCATCTATTCATTGACTAGACATCATTAGATGTCATTCATACAAACTTAATTTAATTTCTCTATTCATTGACTAGAGATCATTAGATGTTATTCGTACAAACCTAGTTTAATTCATCTATTCATTTACTAGACATCATTAGATGTCATTCATACAAACCTAGTTTAATTCATCTATTCATTTACTCGACATCATTAGATGTTTTTTGTAAAAGCCTAGTTTAATTCATCTATTCATTTACTAGACATCATTAGATGTTAATCGTAAAAGCCTAATTTAATTCATCTATTCATTTACTAGACATCATTAGATGTTATTTGTAAAAGCCTAGTTTAATTCATCTATTCATTTACTAGACATCATTAGATGTTATTCGTACAAACCTAGTTTAATTCATCGATTCATTTACTAGACATCATTAATGTCATTCGTAAAAGCCTAGTTTAATTCATCTATTCATTTACTAGACATCATTAGATTTTATTCGTACAAACCTAGTTTAATTCATCTATTCATTTACTAGACATCATTAGATGTCATTCATACAAACCTAGTTTAATTCATCTATTCATTGACTAGACATCATTAGATGTCATTCGTAAAAGCCTAGTTTAATTCATCTATTCATTCACTAGACATCATTAGATGTTATTTGTAAAAGCCTAAATTAATTCATCTATTCATTGACTAGACATCATCAGATGTCATTCGTACAAACCTAGTTTAATTCATCTATTCATAGTCTAGACATTATTAGATGTTATTCGTACAAATCTAGTTTAATTCATCTATTCATTGACTAGAGATCATTATATGTTATTCGTACAAACCTAGTTTAATTCATCTATTCATTAACTAGACATCATTAGATGTCATTCATACAAACCTAGTTTGATTCCTCAATTCATTGACTATAGATCATTAGATGTTGATCGTATAAACGTAGTATAATTCATCTATTCATTTCCTAGACATCATTAGATGTTATTTGTAAAAGCCTAATTTAATTCATCTATTTATTTACTAGAGATTATTAGATGTTATTCGTAAAAGCCTAGTTTAATTCATCTATTCATTTACTAGACATCATTAGATGTCATTCGTACAAACCTAGTTTAATTCATCTATTCATTTACTAGAGATCATTAGATGTTATTCGTACAAACATTGTTCAATTCATCCATTCATCTACTAGACATCATTAGATGTTATTTGTAATAGCCTAATTTAAATCATCTATTCATTTACTAGACATGATTAGATGTTATTCATAAAAGCCTAGTTTAATTCATCAATTCATTGACTAGACATCATTAGATGTTATTGGTACAAACCTAGTTTAATTCATCGATTCATTTACTAGACATCATTAGATGTCATTCATACAAACCTAGTTTAATTCATCTATTCATTTACTAGACATCATTAGATGTCATTCGTATAAACCTAGTTTAACTCATCGATTCATTTACTAGACATCATTAGATGTCATTCGTATAAACCTAGTTTAATTCATCTATTCATTTACTAGACATCATTAGATGTCCTTCATATAAACCTAGTTTAATTCATCTATTCATTTACTAGACATCATTAGATGTTATTCGTACAGACCTAGTTTAATTCATCGATTCATTTACTAGACATCATTAATGTCATTCGTAAAAGCCTAGTTTAATTCATCTATTCATTTACTAAACATCATTAGATGTTATTCGTACAAACCTAGTTTAATTCATCTATTAATTTACTAGACATCATTAGATGTCATTCATACAAACCTAGTTTAATTCATCTATTCATTGACTAGACATCATTAGATGTCATTCGTAAAAGCCTAGTTTAATTCATATATTCATTCACTAGACATCATTAGATGTTATTTGTAAAAGCCTAATTTAATTCATCTATTCATTGACTAGACATCATCAGATGTCATTCGTACAATCCTAGTTTAATTCATCTATTCATTTGCTAGACATCATTAGATGTTATTCGTACAAACCTAGTTTAATTCATCTATTCATTTACTAGACATCATTAGATTTTATTTGTAAAAGCCTAGTTTAATTCATCTATTCATTTACTAGACATCATTAGATGTTATTTGTAAAAGCCTAATTTAATTCATCTATTCATTTGCTAGACATCATTAGATGTCATTCGTAAAAACCTAGTTTAATTCATCTATTCATTTACTAGCCATCATTTGATGTCATTCGTACAAACCTAGTTTAATTCATCTATTCATTGACTAGACATCATTAGATGTCATTGGTACAAACCTAGTTTAATTCATCTATTCATTTACTAGACATCATTAGATGTTATTTGTAAAAGCCTAGTTTAATTCATCTACTCATTTACTAGACATCATTAGATGTTATTCGTACAAACCTAGTTTAATTCATCGATTCATTTACTAGACATCATTAATGTCATTCGTAAAAGCCTAGTTTAATTCATCTGTTCATTTACTAAACATCATTAGATGTTATTCGTACAAACCTAGTTTAATTCATCTATTCATTGACCAGGCATCATTAGATGTCATTCGTACAAACCGAGTTTAAATCATGTATTCATTGACTAGAGATCAGTAGATGTTATTCATACAAACCTAGTTTAATTCATCTATTCATTGACTAGAGATCATTAGATGTTATTCGTACAAATCTAGTTTAATTCATCTATTCATTTACTAGACATCATTAATGTCATTCGTAAAAGCCTAGTTTAATTCATCTATTCATTTACTAGACATCATTAGATGTTTTTCGTACAAACCTAGTTTAATTCATCGATTCATTTACTAGACATCATTAATGTCATTCGTAAAAGCCTAGTTTAATTCATCTATTCATTTACTAAACATCATTAGATGTCATTCGTTCAAACCTAGTTTAATTCATCTAAGCATTGACTAGACATCATTAGATGTCATTCGTACAAACCTAGTTTAATTCAACTATTCATTTACTAGACATCTATAGATGTTATTTGTAAAAGCCTAGTTTAATTAATCTATTCATTTACTAGACATCATTAGATGTTATTCCTACAAACCTAGTTTAATTCATCTATTAATTGACTAGACATCATTAGATGTCATTCATACAAACTTAGTTTAATTCATCTATTCATTGACTAGAGATCATTAGATGTTATTCGTATAAACCTAGTTTAATTCATCTATTCATTTACTAGACATCATTAGATGTCATTCGTACAAACCTAGTTTAATTCATCTATTCATTGACTAGACATCATTAGATGTTATTTGCAAAAGCCTAGTTTAATTCATTGATTCATTTACTAGACTTCATTAGATGTCATTCATACAAACCTAGTTTAATTCATCTATTTATTTACTAGACATCATTAGATGTTATTTGTAAAAGCCTAGTTTAATTCATCTATTCATTGACTAGAGATTATTAGATGTTATTTGTAAAAGTCTAATTTAATTGATCTATTCATTTACTAGACATCATTAGATGTCATTCGTACAAACCTAGTTTAATTCATCTATTCATTGACTAGACATCATTAGATGTTATTCAAACAAGCCTAGTTTAATTCATCTATTCATTGACTAGAGATTATTTGATGTTATTCGTACAAACCTAGTTTAATTCATGTATTCATTCTAGAGATCATTAGATGTTATTCGTACAAATCTAGTTTAATTCATCTATTCATTTACTAGACATCATTAGATGTTATTCGTAAAAGCTTTGTTTAATTCATCGATTCATTTATTAGACATCATTAGATGTTATTCGTACAAACCTAGTTTAATTCATCGATTCATTTACTAGACATCATTAATGTCATTCGTAAAAGCCTAGTTTAATTCATCTATTCATTTACTAAACATCGTTAGATGTTATTCGTACAAACCTAGTTTAATTCATCTATTCATTGACTAGACATCATTAGATGTCATTCGTATAAACCTAGTTTAATTCTTCTATTCATTTACTAGACATCATTAGATGTCATTCGTATAAACCTAGTTTAATTCATCTATTCATTGACCAGACATCATTAGATGTCATTCGTAGAAACCTAGTTTAATTCATCTATTCATTTACTAGACATCATTAGATGTCATTCGTATAAACCTAGTTCAATTCATCTTTTCATTGACTAGAGATCAGTAGATGTTATTCATACAAACCTTGTTTAATTCATCTATTCATTGACTAGAGATCACTAGATGTTATTCGTACAAATCTAGATTAATTCATCTATTCATTTACTAGACATCATTAGATGTTATTCGTAAAAGCCTAGTTTAATTCATCTATTCATTTACTAGACATCATTAGATGTTATTCGTACAAACCTAGTTTAATTCATCGATTCATTTACTAGACATCATTAATGTCATTCGTAAAAGCCTAGTTTAATTCATCTATTCATTAACTAAACATCATTAGATGTCATTCGTACAAACCTAGTTTAATTCATCTATTCATTGACTAGACATCATTAGATGTCATTCGTAGAAACCTAGTTTAATTCATCTATTCATTTACTAGACATCATTAGATGTTATTTGTAAAAGCCTAGTTTAATTCATCTATTCATTTACTAGACATTATTAGATGTTATTTGTAAAAGCCTAATTTAATTCATCTGTTCATTTGCTAGACATCATTAGATGTCATTCGTACAAACCTAGTTTAATTCATCTATTCATTTACTAGCCATCATTTGATGTCATTCGTACAAACCTAGTTTAATTCATCTATTCATTGACTAGACATCATAAGATGTCATTCGTACAAACCTAGTTTAATTCATCTATATATTTACTAGACATCATTAGATGTTATTTGTAAAAGCCTAGTTTAATTCATCTATTCATTGACTAGACATCATTAGATGTTATTCATACAAACCTAGTTTAATGCATCTATTCATTAACTAGACATCATTAGATGTTATTCCTACAAACCTAGTTTAATTCATCTATTCACTGACTAGACATCATTAGATGTCAGTCATACAAACTTAGTTTAATTTATCTATTCATTGACTAGAGATCATTAGATGTTATTCGTACAAACCTAGTTTAATTCATCTATTTATTTACTAGACATCATTAGATGTCATTCATACAAACCTAGTTTAATTCATCTATTCATTTACTAGACATCATTAGATGTTATTTGTAAAAGCCTGGTTTAATTCATCTTTTCATTGACTAGAGATTATTAGATGTTATTCGTAAAAGCCTAATTTAATTCATCTATTCATTTACTAGACATCATTAGATGTTATTCGTGAAAGCCTAGTTTAATTCATCTATTCATTTACTAGACATCATTAGATGTTATTCGTACAAACCTAGTTTAATTCATCGATTCATTTACTTGACATCATTAATGTCATTCGTAAAAGCCTAGTTTAATTCATCTATTCATTTACTAGACATCATTAGATTTTATTCGTACAAACCTAGTTTAATTCATCTATTCATTTACTAGACATCATTAGATGTCATTCATACAAACGTAGTTTAATTCATCTATTCATTGACTAGACATCATTAGATGTCATTCGTAAAAGCCTAGTTTAATTCATCTATTCATTCACTTGACATCATTAGATGTTATTTGTAAAAGCCTAATTTAATTCATCTATTCATTGACTAGACATCATCAGATGTCATTCGTACAAACCTAGTTTAATTCATCTATTCATTGACTAGAAATCATTAGATGTTATTCGTACAAATCTAGTTTAATTCATCTATTCATTTACTAGACATCATTAGATGTTATTTGTAAAAGCCAAGTTTAATTCATCAGTCCATTTACTAGACATCATTAGGTGTCATTCGTAGAAACCTAGTTTAATTCATCTATTCATTGACTAGAGATCATTAGATGTTATTCGTACAAACCTAGTTTAATTCATCTATTCATTTACTAGACATCATTAGATGTGATTCATACAAACCTAGTTTAATTCATCTATTCATTTACTAGACATCATTAGATGTTATTTGTAAAAGCCTATTTTAATTCATCTATTCATTGATTAGAGATTATTAGATGTTATTCGTAAAAGCCTAATTTAATTCATCTATTCATTTACTAGACATCATTAGATGTCATTCGTACAAACCTAGTTTAATTCGTCTATTCATTGACTAGACATCATTAGATGTTATTCATACAAGCCTAGTTTAATTCATCTATTCATTGACTAGAGATTATTAGATTTTATTCGTACAAACCTAGTTTAATTCATCTATTCATTGACTAGAGATCATTAGATGTTATTCGTACAAATCTAGTTTAATTCATCTATTCATTTAGTAGACATCATTAGATGTTATTCGTATAAGCCTAGTTTAATTCATCTATTCATTTACTAGACATCATTAGATGTTATTAGTACAAACCTAGTTTAATTCATCGATTCATTTAGTAGACATCATTAGATGTTATTCGTACAAACCTAGTTTAATTCATCTATTCATTAACTAGACATCATTAGATGTCATTCATACAAACCTAGTTTGACTCCTGTATTCATTGACTGGAGATCATTAGATGTTGATCGTACCAACCTAGTTTAATTGATCTTTTCATTTACTAGACATCACTAGATGTTATTTGTAAAAGCCTAATTTAATTCATCTATTCATTGACTAGAGATTATTAGATGTTATTCGTAAAAGCCTAGTTTAATTCATCTATTCATTTACTAGACATCATCAGATGTCATTTGTACAAACATAGTTTAATTCATCTATTCATTGACTAGAGATCATTAGATGTTATTCTTACAAACCTAGTTTAATTCATCCATTCATTTACCAGACATCATTAGATGTTATTTGTAAAAGCCTAATTTAATTCATCTATTCATTTACTAGAGATTATTAGATGTTATTCATACAAACCTAGTTTAATTCATCTATTCATTTACTAGACATCATTAGATGTTATTTGTAAAAGCCTAGTTTAATTCATCTTTTCATTGACTAGACATCATTAGATGTTATTCA
This sequence comes from Unio delphinus, assembly GCA_029339505.1. Classification (NCBI taxonomy): domain Eukaryota; kingdom Metazoa; phylum Mollusca; class Bivalvia; order Unionida; family Unionidae; genus Unio; species Unio delphinus. Next base: position 4,508,649 of record JAQISU010000174.1, read on the forward strand.
TAAAAGCCTAGTTTAATTCATCTATTCATTGACTTGACATCATTAGATGTTATTCGTACAAACCTAATTTAATTCATCTATTCATTTACAAGACAACTTTAGATGTCATTCATACAAACCTAGTTTAATTCATCTATTCATTGACTAGACATCATCAGATGTCATTCGTACAATCCTAGTTTAATTCATCTGTTCATTTACTAGACATCATTAGAAGTTATTCGTACAAACCTAGTTTAATTCCTCTATTCATTTACTAGACATCATTAGATGTTATTTGTAAAAGCCTAGTTTATTTCATCTATTCATTTACTAGACATCATTAGATGTTATTTGTAAAAGCCTAATTTTAATTCATCTATTCATTGACTAGAGATTATTAGATGTTATTCGTAAAAGCCTAATTTAATTCATCTATTCATTTACTAGACATCATTAGATGTCATTCGTACAAACCTAGTTTAATTCGTCTATTCATTGACTAGACATCATTAGATGTTATTCATACAAGCCTAGTTTAATTCATCTTTTCATTGACTAGAGATTATTAGATGTTATTCGTACAAACCTAGTTTAATTCATCTATTCATTGACTAGAGATCATTAGATGTTAGTCGTACAAATCTAGTTTAATTCATCTATTCATTTAGTAGACATCATTAGATGTTATTCGTAAAAGCCTAGTTTAATTCATCTATTCATTTACTAGACATCATTAGATGTTATTAGTACAAACCTAGTTTAATTCATCGATTCATTTACTAGACATCATTAATGTCATTCGTAAAAGACTAGTTTAATTCATCTATTCATTTACTAGACATAATTAGATGTTATTCGTACAAACCTAGTTTAATTAAACTATTCATTTACTAGACATCATTAGATGTTATTCGTACAAACCTAGTTTGATTCCTGTATTCATTGACTGGAGATCATTAGATGTTGATCGTACAAACCTAGTTTAATTCATCTATTCATTTACTAGACATCATTAGATGTTGTTTGTAAAAGCCTAATTTAATTCATGTATTCATTGACTAGAGATTATTAGATGTTATTCGTAAAAGCCTAGTTTAATTCATCTATTCATTAACTAGACATCATTAGATGTCATTTGTACAAAACTAGTTTAATTCATCTATTCATTAACTAGAGGTCATTAGATGTTATTCGTACAAACCTAGTTTAATTCATCCATTCATTTACTAGACATCATTAGATGTTATTTGTAAAAGCCTAATTTAATTCATCTATTCATTTACTAGACATCATTAGATGTTATTCATAAAAGCCTAGTTTAATTCATCTATTCATTGACTAGACATCATTAGATGTTATCCGTACAAACCTAATTTAATTCATCTATTCATTTACAAGACAACTTTAGATGTCATTCATACAAACCTAGTTTAATTCATCTATTCATTGACTAGACATCATCATATGTCATTCGTACAATCCTAGTTTAATTCATCTATTCATTTACTAGACATCATTAGATGTTATTCGTACAAACCTAGTTTAATTCCTCTATTCATTTACTAGACATCATTAGATGTTATTTGTAAAAGCCTAGTTTATTTCATCTATTCATTTACTAGACATCATTAGATGTTATTCGTACAAACCTAGTTTAATTCATCTATTCATTGACTAGAGATCACTAGATGTTATTCGTACAAATCTAGTTTAATTCATATCTTCATTTACTAGACATCATTAGATGTTATTCGTAAAAGCCTAGTTTAATTCATATCTTCATTTACTAGACATCATTAGATGTTATTTGTAAAAGCCTAATTTAATTCATCTGTTCATTTGCTAGACATCATTAGATGTCATTCGTACAAACCTAGTTTAATTCATCTATTCATTTACTAGCCATCATTTGATGTCATTCGTACAAACCTAGTTTAATTCATCTATTCATTGACTAGACATCATTAGATGTCATTCGTACAAACCTAGTTTAATTCATCTATATATTTACTCGACATCATTAGATGTTGTTTGTAAAAGCCTAGTTTAATTCATCTATTCATTTACTAGACATCATTAGATGTTATTCATAAAAGCCTAGTTTAATTCATCTATTCATTTACTAGACATCATTAGATGTTTTTCGTGTAAATCTAGTTTAATTCATCGATTCATTTACTAGACATAATTAGATGTCATTCGTACAAACCTAGTTTAATTCATCTATTCATTTACTAGACATCATTAGATGTTATTCATAAAAGCCTAGTTTAATTCATCTATTCATTTACTAGACATCATTAGATGTTTTTCGTGCAAATCTAGTTTAATTCATCGATTCATTTACTAGACATAATTAGATGTCATTCGTACAAACCTAGTTTAATTCATCTATTCATTTACTAGACATCATTAGATGTTATTCATAAAAGCCTAGTTTAATTCATTTATTCATTTACTAGAGATCATTAGATGTGAGTCATACAAACTTAGTTTAATTTATCTATTCATTGACTAGAGATCATTAGATGATATTCGTACAAACCTAGTTTAATTCATCTATTCATTGACTAGACATCATTAGATGTGAGTCATACAAACTTAGTTTAATTTATCTATTCATTGACTAGAGATCATTAGATGATATTCGTACAAACCTAGTTTAATTCATCTATTTATTTACTAGACATCATTAGATGTTATTCCTACAAACCTAGTTTAATTCATCTATTCATTGACTAGACATCATTAGATGTGAGTCATACAAACTTAGTTTAATTTATCTATTCATTGACTAGAGATCATTAGATGATATTCGTACAAACCTAGTTTAATTCATCTATTTATTTACTAGACATCATTAGATGTCATTCATACAAACCTAGTTTAATTCATCTATTCATTTACTAGACATCATTAGATGTTATTTGTAAAAGCCTAGTTTGATTCATCTATTCATTGACTAGAGATTATTAGATGTTATTCGTAAAAGCCTAATTTAATTGATCTATTCATTTAATAGACATCATTAGATGTTATTTGTAAAAGCCTAGTTTAATTCATCTTTTCATTGACTAGAGATCATTAGATGTTATTCGTAAAAGCCTAGTTTAATTCATCTATTCATTTACTAGACATCATTAGATGTTATTCGTACAAACCAAGTTTAATTCATCGATTCATTTACTAGACATCATTAATGTCATTCGTAAAAGCCTAGTTTAATTCATCTATTCATTTACTAGACATCGTTAGATTTTATTCGTACAAACCTAGTTTAATTCATCTATTCATTTTTTACACATCATTAGATGTCATTCGTACAGACCTAGTTTAATTCATCTCTTCATTGACTAGACATCAGTAGATGTTATTCATACAAGCCTAACTTAATTCATCTATCCATTGATTAGAGATTATTAGATGTTATTCGTACAAACCTAGTTTAATTCATCTATTCATTGACTAGACATCATTAGATGTTATTCGTACAAATCTAGTTTAATTCATCTATTCATTTAGTAGACATCATTAGATGTTATTCGTAAAAGCCTAGTTTAATTCAACGATTCATTTGCTAGACATCATTAGATGTTATTCGTACAAACCTAGTTTAATTCATCGATTCATTTACTAGACATCATTAGATGTTATTCGTACAAACCTAGTTTAATTCATCTATTCATTAACCAGACATCATTAGATGTCATTCATACAAACCTAGTTTGATTCCTCTATTCATTAACTAGAGATCATTAGATGTTGATCGTACAAACCTAGTTTAATTCACCTATTCATTTACTAGACATCATTAGATGTTATTTGTAAAAGCCTAATTTAATTCATCTATTCATTGACTAGACATCATTAGATGTCATTTGTACAAACCTAGTTTAATTCATCTATTCATTTACTAGACATCATTAGATGTCATTTGTACAAACCTAGTTTAATTCATCTATTCATTGACTTGAGAGCATTAGATGTTATTCGTAAAAACCTAGTTTAATTCATCCATTCATTTACTAGACATAATTAGATGTTATTTGTAAAAGCCTAATTTAATTCATCTATTCATTTACTAGACATCATTGGATGTTATTCATGAAAGCCTAGTTCAATTCATCTATTCATTGACTAGACATCATTAGATGTTATTGATAGAAACCTAGTTTAATTTATCGATTCATTTACTAGACATCATTTGATGTCATTCGTACAAACCTAGTTTAATTCATCTATTCATTTACTACACATCATTAGATGTCATTAGTATAAACCTAGTTTAATTCATCGATTCATTGACTAGACATCATTAGACGTCCTTCGTACAAACCTAGTTTAATTCACCTATTCATTTACTAGACATCATTAGATGTCATTCGTATAAACCTAGTTTAATTCATCTATTCATTGACTAGACATCATTAGATGTCATTCGTACAAACCTAGTTTAATTCATGTATTCATTGACTAGAGATCAGTAGATGTTATTCATACAAACCTAGTTTAATTCATCTCTTCATTGACTAGAGATCATTAGATGTTATTCGTACAAATCTAGTTTAATTCATCTATTCATTTACTAGACATCATTAGATGTTATTCGTAAAAGCCTAGTTTAATTCATTGATTCATTTACTAGACTTCATTAGATGTTATTCGTACAAACCTAGTTTAATTCATCGATTCATTTACTAGACATCATTAATGTCATTCGTAAAAGCCTAGTTTAATTCATCTATTCATTTACTAAACATCATTAGATGTCATTCGTACAAACCTAGTTTAATTCATCTATTCATTGAATAGACATCATTAGATGTCATTCGTAAAAGCCTAGTTTAATTCATCTATTCATTTACTAGACATCATTAGATGTTATTTGTAAAAGCCTAGTTTAATTCATCTAGTCATTCACTAGAAATCATTAGATGTTATTCGTACAAACCTAGTTTAATTCACCTATTCATTTACTAGACATCATTAGATGTCATTCATACAAACCTAGTTTGATTCCTCTATTCATTAACTAGAGATCATTAGATGTTGATCGTACAATCCTAGTTTAATTCATCTATTCATTTACTAGACATCATTAGATGTTATTTGTAAAAGCCTAATTTAATTCATCTATTCATTGACTAGAGATTATTAGATGTTATTCGTAAAAGCCTAGTTTAATTCATCTATTCATTTACTAGACATCATTAGATGTCATTTGTACAAAACCTAGTTTAATTCATCCATTCATTTACTAGACATAATTAGATGTTATTTGTAAAAGCCTTATTTAATTCATCTATTCATTTACTAGACATCATTGGATGTTATTCATGAAAGCCTAGTTTAATTCATCTATTCATTGACTAGACATCATTAGATGTTATTGGTACAAACCTCGTTTAATTCATCGTTTCATTTACTAGACATCATTAGATGTCATTCGTACAAACCTAGTTTAATTCATCTATTCATTTACTACACGTCATTAGATTTCATTCGTATAAACCTAGTTTTTAATTCATCGATTCATTGACTAGACATCATTAGATGTCATTCGTACAAACCTAGTTGAAATCATCTATTCATTTACTAGACATCATTAGATGTCATTCATATAAACCTAGTTTAATTCATCTATTCATTGACCAGACATCATTAGATGTCATTCGTACAAGCCTAGTTTAATTCATGTATTCATTGACTAGAGATCAGTAGATGTTATTCGTACAAACCTAGTTTAATTCATCTATTCATTGACTAGAGATCATTAGATGTTATTCGTACAAATCTAGTTTAATTCATCTATTCATTTACTAGACATCATTAGATGTTATTCGTAAAAGCCTAGTTTAATTCATCGATTCATTTACTAGACATCATCAGATGTTATTCGTAAAAGCCTAGTTTAATTCATCTATTCATTTACTAAACATCATTAGATGTCATTCGTACAAACCTAGTTTAATTCATCTATTCATTGACTAGACATCATTAGATGTCATTCGTACAAACCTAGTTTAATTCATCTATTCATTTACTAGACATCATTAGATGTTATTTGTAAAAGCCTAGTTTAATTCATCTATTCATTTACTAGACATCATTAGATGTTATTCCTACAAACCTAGTTTAATTTATCTATTAATTGACTAGACATCATTAGATGTCATTCATAGAAACTTAGTTTAATTCATCTATTCATTGACTAGAGATCATTAGATGTTATTCGTATAAACCTAGTTTAATTCATCTATTCATTTACTAGACATCATTAGATGTCATTCGTACAAACCTAGTTTCATTCATCTATTCATTTACCAGACATCATTAGATGTTATTTGTAAAAGCCTAGTTTAATTCATCTATTCATTTACTAGACATTATTAGATGTCATTCATACAAACCTAGTTTAATTCATCTATTCATCTACTAGACATCATTAGATGTTATTTGTAAAAGCCTAGTTTAATTCATATATTCATTGACTTGAGATTATTAGATATTATTCGTAAAAGTCTAATTTAATTGATCTATTCATTTACTAGACATCATTAGATGTCATTCGTACAAACCTAGTTTAATTCATCTATTCATTGACTAGACATCATTAGATGTTATTCAAACAAGCCTAGTTTAATTCATCTATTCATTGACTAGAGATTATTTGATGTTATTCGTACAAACCTAGTTTAATTCATCTATTCATTCTAGAGATCATTAGATGATATTCGTACAAATCTAGTTTAATTCATCTATTCATTTACTAGACATCATTAGATGTTATTCGTAAAAGCTTTGTTTAATTCATCTATTCATTTACTAGACATCATTAGATGTTATTCGTACAAACCTAGTTTAATTCATCTATTCATTTACTAGACATCATTAGATGTCATTCATACAAACCTAGTTTAATTCATCTATTCATTTACTAGACATCATTAGATGTTATTTGTAAAAGCCTAGTTTAATTCATCTATTCATTGACTAGAGATTATTAGATGTTATTCGTAAAAGCCTAATTTAATTCATCTATTCATTTACTAGACATCATTAGATGTCATTCGTACAGACCTAGTTTAATTCATCTATTAATTGGCTAGACATCAGTAGATGTTATTCATACAAGCCTAGTTTAATTCATCTATTCATTGACTAGAGATTATTAGATGTTATTCGTACAAACCTAGTTTAATTCATCTATTCATTGACTAGAGATCATTAGATGTTATTCGTACAAATCTAGTTTAATTCATCTATTCATTTAGTAGACATCATTAGATGTTATTCGTAAAAGCCTAGTTTAATTCATCGATTCATTTACTAGACATTATTAGATGTTATTCGTACAAACCTAGTTTAATTCATCGATTCATTTAGTAGACATCATTAGATGTTATTCGTACAAACCTAGTTTAATTCATCTATTCATTAACTAGACATCATTAGATGTCATTCATACAAACTTAGTTTGATTCCTCTATTCATTAACTAGAGATCATTAGATGTTGATCGTACAAACCTAGTTTAATTCATCTATTCATTTACTAGACATCATTAGATGTTATTTGTAAAAGCCTAATTTAATTCATCTATTCATTGACTAAGGATTATTAGATGTTATTCGTAAAAGCCTAGTTTAATTCATCTATTCATTGACTAGAGATCATTAGATGTCATTTGTACAAACCTAGTTTAATTCATCTATTCATTGACTAGAGAGCATTAGATGTTATTCGTAAAAACTTAGTTTAATTCATCCATTCATTTACTAGACATAATTAGATGTTATTTGTAAAAGCCTAATTTAATTCATCTATTCATTTACTAGACATCATTGGATGTTATTCATGAAATCCTAGTTTAATTCATCTATTCATTGACTAGACATCATTAGATGTTATTGGTACAAACCTAGTTTAATTCATCGATTCATTTACTAGACATCATTAGATGTCATTCGTACAAACCTAGTTTAATTCATCTATTCATTTACTACACATCATTAGATGTCATTCGTATCAACCTAGTTTAATTCATCGATTCATTGACTAGACATCATTAGATGTCATTCGTAAAAGCCTAGTTTAATTCATCTATTCATTTACTAGACATCATTAGATGTCATTCGTATAAACCTAGTTTAATTCATCTATTCATTGACCAGACATCATTAGATGTCATTCGTACAAACCTAGTTTAATTCATGTATTCATTGACTAGAGATCAGTAGATGTTATTCATACAAACCTAGTTTAATTCATCTATTCATTGACTAGAGATCATTAGATGTTATTCGTACAAATCTAGTTTAATTCATCTATTCATTTACTAGACATCATTAGATGTTATTCGTAAAAGCTTAGTTTAATTCATCTATTCATTTACTAGAGATCATTAGATGTTTTTCGTACAAACCTAGTTTAATTCATCGATTCATTTACTAGACATCATTAATGTCATTCGTAAAAGCCTAGTTTAATTCATCTATTCATTTACTAAACATCATTAGATGTCATTCGTACAAACCTAGTTTAATTCATCTATTCATTGACTAGACATCATTAGATGTCTTTCGTACAAACCTAGTTTAATTCATCTATTCATTTACTAGACATCATTAGATGTTATTTGTAAAAGCCTAGTTTTCTTCATCTATTCATTTACTAGACATCATTAGATGTTATTCCTACAAACCTAGTTTAATTCATCTATTAATTTACTAGACATCATTAGATGTCATTCATACAAACTTAGTTTAATTCATCTATTCATTGACTAGAGATCAGTAGATGTTATTCGTATAAACCTAGATGAATTCATCTATTCATTTACTAGACATCATTAGATGTCATTTGTACAAATCTAGTTTAATTCATCTATTCATTTACTAGACATCATTAGATGGTATTTGTAAAAGCTTAGTTTAATTCATCTATTCATTTACTAGACTTCATTAGATGTCATTCATACAAACCTAGTTTAATTCATCTTTTTATTTACTAGACATCATTAGATGTTATTTGTAAAAGCCTAGTTTAATTCATCTATTCATTGACTAGAGATTATTAGATGTTATTTGTAAAAGTCTAATTTAATTGATCTATTCATTTACTAGACATCATTAGATGTAATTCGTACAAACCTAGTTTAATTCATCTATTCATTGACTAGACATCATTAGATGTTATTCAGACAAGCCTAGTTTAATTCATCTATTCATTGACTAGAGATTATTTGATGTTATTCGTACAAACCTAGTTTAATTCATCTATTCATTCTAGAGATCATTAGATGTTATTCGTACAAATCTAGTTTAATTCATCTATTCATTTACTAGACATCATTAGATGTTATTCGTACAAACCTAGTTTAATTCATCTATTCATTTACTAGACATCATTAGATGTTATTCGTACAAACCTGGTTTAATTCATCTATTCATTAACTAGACATCATTAGATGTCATTCATACAAACCTAGTTTGATTCATCTATTCATTGACTAGAGATCATTAGATGTCATTCGTACAAACCTAGTTTAATTCATGTATTCATTGACTAGAGATCATTAGATGTTATTCGTACAAACCTAGTTTTATTCATCTATTCATTGACTAGAGATCATTAGATGTTATTTGTACAAACCTAGTTTAATTCATCTATTCATTGACTAGAGATCATTAGATGTTATTCGTACAAACCTAGTTTAATTCATCGATTCATTTACTAGACATCGTTAATGTCATTCGTAAAAACCTAGTTTAATTCATCTATTCATTTACTAGACATCATTAGATGTTATTCGTTCAAACCTAGTTTAATTCATCTATTCATTGACTAGACATCATCAGATGTCATTCGTACAAACCTAGTTTAATTCATCTATTCATTGACTAGACATCATTAGATGTTATTCGTACAAACCTAGTTTAATTCATCTATTCATTTACTAGACATCATTAGATGTTATTTGTAAAAGCCTAGTTTAATTCATCTATTCATTTACTAGACATCATTAGATGTCATTCGTACAAACCTAGTTTAATTCATCTATTCATTGACTAGACATCATTAAATGTCATTCGTACAAACCTACTTTAATTCATCTATTTATTTACTAGACATCATTAGATGTTATTTGTAAAGGCCTAGTTTAATTCATCTATTCATTTACTAGACATCATTAGATGTTATTTGTAAAAGCCTAGTTTATTTCATCTATTCATTTACTAGACATCATTAGATGTTATTCGTACAAACCTAGTTTAATTCATCTATTCATTGACTAGACATCATTAGATGTCATTCGTACAAACCTAGTTTAATTCATCTATTCATTGACTAGACATCATTAGATGTTATTCTTACAAGCCTAGTTTAATTCATCTATTCATTGACTAGACATCATTAGATGTTATTCGTACAAACCTAGTTTAATTCATCTATTCATTTAGTAGACATCATTAGATGTCATTCGTTCAAACCTAGTTTAATTCATCTATTCATTGACTAGACATCATTAGATGTTATTCATACAAGCCTAGTTTAATTCATCTATTCATTAACTAAACATCATTAGATGTTATTCGTAAAAGCCTGGTTTAATTCATCTATTCATTGACTAGAGATTATTAGATGTTATTCATACAAACCCAGTTTAATTTATCTATTTTTTGACTAGACATCATTAGATGTTATTCGTAAAAGCCTAGTTTAATTCATCTATTCATTTACTAGACATCATTAGACGTTATTCGTAAAAGCCTTGTTTAATTCATCTATTCATTGACTAGACATCATTAGATGTTATTCGTAAAAGCCTAGTTTAATTCATCTATTCATTGACTAGACATCATTAGATGTTATTCGTACAAGCCTAGTTTAATTCATATATTCATTGACTAGACATCATTAGATGTTATTCGTACAAACCTAGTTTAATTCATCTATTCATTGACTAGACATCATTAGATGTTATTCGTACAAACCTAGTTTTATTCATCTATTCATTGACTAGATATCATTAGATGTTATTCGTAAAAGCCTAGTTTAATTCATCTATTCATTTACAAGACATCATTAGATGTTATTCATACAAGCCTAGTTTAATTCATCTATTCATTGACTAGAGATTATTAGATATTATTCATACAAACCTAGTTTAATTCATCTATTCATTGACTAGACATAATTAGATGTTATTCGTAAAAGCCTAGTTTAATTCATCTATTCATTCACTAGAGATTATTAGATGTTATTTGTAAAAGCCTAATTTAATTCATCTATTCATTCACTAGACATCATTAGATGTTATTCGTAAAAGCCTAGTTTAATTCATCTAATCATTTACTAGACATCATTAGATGTTATTTGTAAAAGCCTAATTTAATTCATCTATTCATTTAGATATCATAACATCTTTAGATGTTATTCATACAAACCTAGTTTAATTCATCTATTCATTGACTAGACATCATTAGATGTCATTCGTAAAGCCTAGTTTAATTCATCTATTCATTTACTAGACATCATTAGATGTTATTCATACAAACCTAGTTTAATTTATCTATTCATTTACTAGACATCATTAGATGTTATTCGTATAAACCTAGTTTAATTCATCGATTCATTGACTAGACATCATTAGATCTTATTCGTACAAACCTAGTTTAATTCATCTATTCATTTACTAGACATCATTAGATGTTATTTGTAAAAGCCTAGTTTAATTCATCTATTCATTGACTAGAGATTATTAGATGAGCAGCAGAGAGGTTGTATCGGACAACATTTTTAGACAAGTTTTCACTGAAATCACGCTTAAAATCAATGAAACCAATGACATCAGACCCAAAAGTCAATGACATCATGTCCTAAATGTGTGTGTGAATCATGGATTAGGTCCAAAAAAAAAATTATGAAAAAAATCAATGAAATTAATGAAATCAAAAACTTTTCAACTATTACATTTTTTGGGAAAAAGGGACTACAACATCGTTGTCACTCACCCTCTCTGCTGCTATGGGTTAACCGAATATTTGATCCAGTCCGATACGATATCGTGTTCCAGACCTTGTCTGGGGGACGAAAATCACTACGATTTCACAAATAGACTAATTTGTAAAACCTCCTCTTGTAAATCAATCAGATTATTAGACTGGTCAGTGAGTTTGAAATTAATTCTGGTTAATGAATTATTATGACATCGCATATAGACTGGATTCACCGGGGACTCAATTATTAAAAACCCTGGAGGAGCTGTTGGTGCAAATGAATACAAAATATATCCCTGCTGAGCTTGATTTGATCGTTCTAAATTTATTTGATAGCTTCCTTCGATCACATCACATACTAAATTGAGCGCAATCACCGTTGAAATATTCACATTGAACGGAGCAATATGCCTACCACCACCATCTGGGTCATTATTATGGGTCAGGATAGTTGTTTGTGGTTGTGATGGTGTTTTTTTCCACGTATCATGGATTTTTTTGAAACCTTCATCGATGGCATCATCGAGAGATTTTTGTAGTTCTGAGATATTATATCCTGGAAGTTTGAATGTTGGAATATCTCCTATGCGGATCTTATAGTCTATTGCAAATAAATCTCTTGTTTTAGGACTACTGTCACCTAATACTTCTTGAATAATTTGTGAATGAAATGTTTCCATGTCATTGATGATTTTGTTACATGTTTCTACGACACTGATAAATTCATCTCGGGTGAGAGTGCCGGATCTAAGTGATATAAACAACAACGAAATATCGTTATTGAAAGCTGTGAAATTTTCAGTGATTTTATCCCGGTTAGCAAGATGATGAATAAGTCGTACTCTTTCATCATATTCTACTCTAATGAAAAAATATGACTTATCATAATATCTATAGCTTTTTATTGGATTATCAGATTTTATCCTGTCTGTGATATAATCGGTTTTTTGTGGTTCTGGTAATTTAACGGTTTTTCCACCGGGTGGTAATTCAGGCCATCCTAGTACGGTTCTAATAGAACTCTGATAGATATCTACGACGTATCCTTCTGTGCTTATTTCAATGGCAGATGATAGTGTCGGCACATGAACTGTTATAGCTATTTTTGACTCTACACCAGTAATCGATTTTATTCTACGCGCGAATTCATCATTGATTTGTTCAATTTGATATGATCCGGTTGGTATGGAAACAACATTCCAGTCTGGGGTACCGTCGGGTTTATTCTTATTTGCAAATACCAGTGAATTATTGGGTTGTTGACCACCAAATGATTTTGACCTAATATTTGGCCAACTGTGGTATACTCGTAGTTTTGCTAGTGCTATCTCCTTCACTGGGACTGGAGAGGGGAAATTCACACTGAATTCTGGATTCGTTGAGGTTATTGAGATCATGCTTGTTTGTACTGGGTTTGTGTTCTCCACTATTTGTTGAAGTAATTCCATCTGTGTTGTCATTGTTATTATATTCATGATGTATTTCTAATTTTGACATCGCAGAATCATATATATCTACCATCGCTGAAAACTCACTCTCTGATATAATTGTATCATCGAGCGATGACGATATCAATGAGGATAATTGCGAGTATGCAGTAGACACAACATGAAATTGAATTATGTAGTCTTGTAGTTTCCGTTGGCTGCATGAGGATATTTTTTTTGTGATTATTGAAATAATTCCAGCGATTGTTGTTGCCGCAGAAATGCAAATTGGAACAGCTATCGGGGCCATCATTGTCACTGAAGACAGTATAATACCGGCTCCGGTGATTACACCACTCACAGCGTACACAGTAACATCAATTGCGGTAATTCTCCTGCGATATTTTTTAATTTTCAATTCATACTCCTCAGACAAGGTTTTGAGTCTAGTTTGATACTCTCTGACCTGATCATAGCGATATTGCGATGATGAAATCATTTTTATTTTAAATATGCTATCGTTTTCAATTACGATTTACTTAAATTCGCTACGAATTCCACATACCACGTTGTTGAGACCCTAACCAAATGTTTATCAGTAGATGTGATTGTGAACTTTTCAGTTGTATTCTTGTCGATGATCGTTGAAATTGTATTATTGACCCCAGATGAACTGGACGATGAAATATTAAATTGAGACGATGGTGTTACTAGTGTTAATCGATAAATACCCTTAACGGTTGCAGTGATATCTAATGTGTTGTTTGTAGGTGTCCACTCAAATGATCCGTGTTGGATTGTGTATACTACGTTGTTGGTTTTCTCATGAGGAATTTTTGTTTTTTCAATGGCTGTTATCATCCTCGAAAGATCACCTTTGATGCCTTCGATGGAAGTTTTCGTCTCATCGATGGATTTTTTAATATCAGGGAGTTTTAGTTCAATTTTATCGAATGTACTTCCAATAAATTTATCAATGATATTTCTACGAAATGCGGTAAACTGTTTTATGTGTTCTTCGGTTTTAGATTGAAGTGTTGCTAGTTCTAACGCAGAATCGTTGAGAGTTTTAAATCGATCTGTAATCGTCGAAAAAAGTACACCCGGTTTGAGTTTACCCTGATCGGAAAATAACGCGATAGTATCCTCGATTGCGTTTTGTTGTTTAACTAAAATATCATCCAGAGAAATATTACTAGATTTCAATTTACCCTGTTTGTCTTGAAATACAACTATTTCATTCGGGTCAACACTTGTTAAGTTCAACGTCTCAGCGATTTCATCTTTAATTTGTTTTGTTATATCACCGGTTGCAGTGTCATCGGGTTTGGGTTTCAGAGGTCTTCCCCAAATATCAATCATGTTATTGTAAAACTCTTTCTCTCTCTAAAAAGCGATTACTAGTGTAGTCATTAACGACAATATGAGGTGGTTTTCCCCTTGGGTTACCCAAGGAGTTAGAAATAGCGTCAAGGACATTTAACACTTCACTGCCGCATATTGGGGGGTCATTGATTTGTTGTATTGGTAGCGTAGAATACCAAGTCTTCATTGGAAGGGTTTTTATATACCGCATAAACTCTTTTGGTGGGGCTAATCCATATGAATCAAAATAGACAATCCCACGTGGATCAATAGCGTATGCAACCCAGTGAGTTCCAGATCCGGTGCTGTTATCGAGATTAATAATACCTGTTTCAGTTTTGTTTGGTTGATGTGGTAATTGATCTTTCATAAAAACTCCTCTGAAATTTTTAATCACTAGTTTTTTAGCAGCATCCATTAAATCAAAATTGGACATGGGAACCATAGGTTCGGAAATTGAAGATTTCTGTATTAATAAACCGTTCCTGGTAGTCTCAGGCCTGATCCGTGAACGGATCTCCCGCTGTACCATGAATACGGGGTCCCTGGTAGTCTTAGACCTTTTCCGCTGTACCACGAATACGGGGTTCCTGGTAGTCTTAGACCCTTTCCCTTTTTTTTTATATCCTTGTCCAGTTGCCTTTTTTAGTGCCATTCCTGCTGCAGTACCAACGGCTCCTAACGCTGCTGCTTTAGCCACCGCTGGGGCTGCTGCTGCAATCAATGCTGGTATTGCAGCTAACAATGGAAATATACCGCCTGTTTTCATCATATTTTTAATAGCAGCCGCAGAGAGAGTAATCTGAACTCCCTTTTTATCCTTGAAAGCATCATTGAAATGTTTCACCTGACGAGTTGTCAGCGATAATTTATTTTCACCACCAGTCATTTGGCTGGGTTTCAACGTGATTGTGGTTCCACATTTTTTAGCCGATTCTGATTGCAATTTTTTGATTTGACCAGGAGTTAACGTAACACTAATAACACTATATGACATTATATATAATTGATTGATTCTAATTCAATGAAAAATCGAGAAAAATCGTTCAAAGATTTTCTACTGGGGCATCTACCACTCTCATTCTTCCACCAACACCTTCGAGTAGCATTGATTTATCACTGAGAATGACAGCAACCGCTCTATAATCAGCAATAGCACCACGAGTCACATTAGCTCTAAAGTGTATATCAACAACTGACTGTCTTGTCAAATCGAGATGTTCCAGTGAGAAGTAGTAGATCGGATACAGATTTTTAAAATCAAATTGTGATATTTGCAAACCAGTATCCACATTTTGATCGCGTGCCATAAATGACAACAGACGATGATAAACTCGTGCAATATGATTTTCTGTGTAATTAAGTTGTATATCCTCAGATGGTTCCTGCTGGCCGTTTATTCTCAGTGAGACGTCTTTCACACCTAATTGATCAAATATCATATGACTGAAGAGTTGATTGCCAACTCGTGTGTTATCCTGTAACGCAATAAATATATGACGTGGCGCAGAAACGCCTTGTTTTGATGCTAGGTTCCAAGTGAATAACCCGTTGATATTTGATTGCTTCACATCTGTACTCACGGTTAGCCAACTCAACAACGACTTTCCTCCTTGGTCCATAAATGATAGTAATCGTCCTTCTGCGGTGATTGCTGGAGTCAACACTGGCATCCACAATGATATTTTTGTTAAATTGACTTTACCGGCATCATCATTTATATGTGCTGCAGCTGGGTTTGCTGGAATCCTCCAAATTGCGTCGTTATCATCACTCTTTCGTACAAGCGATACTGTATGCTTCGCCCCGTAGATAACTTTTCTGACGTTTCTACAGAATCCAAAAATATGATGCAGTGGAATCGCACATGAAAATGATTTACGCCCTACTCCCAACATTGCGTTTCGTGTTGCAGCTCCTAGATTGAAATTAACATCGTTGTTTATAATCATATCTTCGGCATCAATATTAGCGGTGCCAGCATTATTCTTTGGTCGTCTTACAACAAATGGATTTCCACCAGCGGTATTCTTACCATCTTTTGCAAACATCATAGATGGACCCGCTGATCTTGTATAATCATCAGAATATCTCGCTAACCCGATTATTGTTGTAGCCACATCAACATCACGATCTATGGACTCAATTTCTTTTCCATCAATGAGATATCTAGCACTCTCAAATAGCGCCATAATACCATTATTGACAAAACCGACTTGAGTACCAGCTGGATACGGTGCTGGTACAGCAGGAGTATCAGCAGCTGTTACAATTTCTCCTTCTACTTCAATAAATGCTTCACAGGGTAAAAAGTATTTACTGGTATCATGGACTTGAAGATCAATTCTTGCTCGACTATTTGAGTCTATGGCATGATAGGCGTAATATTGATAATCGCGTACAGAATCATTCTTGGGGACTGGGGCGTCTATATCAAATGCTGGATCAGATGATTTTTTGAACATTTTATTCTATTTATCAGAGTCTAAATAGTGAAATCGTAAACGATTTTTCCATTTTCATCGACGTAGTTTTTTAAGGCCACTTCCTGCTATCATGTTTGCAATATTGCTTTGGTCCCCTTGATTTACCATCGACGCTAGTTTTTCATCTACTGCGTTATTTATTATTTTACTAACACTTGCAGGCATTTCTTCTGTAGACGGTAACGGTTTCTTTTTTCGCCCCACTAATGATGTTATTTTATCCTTCGCAGTTGAAAACGCTTTCCCGGCAAGATCTCCAACAGTACTAATACCCTTATCACGAATAACATCAATGGCTTTCATTGATAACTGTTTAGCTAACGGCATCACTTTGGGGGCCATTCTTGAAAAGAATCCTAAAATGGTATTGCCGAGGCCATCTCCGTAGTATGCTCTATAAACTGGAAACCGTGAATTAACTACATAGACGAGGGTTGGTTTATCATGATTGTAGTGTACGATCATTATTATAAAAACAATAGTGTTTTCAATTGTTATTTAATCACTATGATACCCATTTGCTAACTCGTCAATGAAATCTCGATATGTTTTGATATCCATGATACCGCCGGCAAATAACCGTCTACAGATATCAGCTGCTTCATTAATTATTTCTGGAGAGTTATTTCCAGCTCGTTTTCCTCCGATGAGAACATCTAATCGTGATATATCATTGATAACGCTATCAGGACAAATGTTTCCAATCCTTGGATTTCCTAATCCACTTCCGCTATAGCCAGCTGCTTCATCTAGTTTGTCTGTATCCGTGGTTTGGAAATAATCAAGAGTATCATCATCATCATCAGGTGGTAGTTGTTGTTTTTTTTGTCTCCGTGTTGGTGTTTGACGTCGTTCTTCTAAATCATCATCATCATCAGGTGGTAGCTGTTGTTTTTTTTTGTCTCCGTGTTGGTGTTTGACGTCGTTCTTCTAAATCATCATCATCATCAGGTGGTAGTTGTTGTTTTTTTTGTCTTCTTGTTTGTCTACGTGTTGGTGTTTGACGTTTTAGTTCTTGCCGTTCTTCTATTTCTCGTTGTCGCTCTTCTATTTGTTCTCTTTTATAATAACTAATTCCCTTTTTAAATTCCTTGTATCCTATCTCATCCTTATTCAAACGACCAATCCCTTTATTTAGTTTATACAAATAATCGAACCAATCATTACTTGATATTCTATCATTTTTATACTCGTCCTTTAAAAAATCTTTTTTTGAATTATAGTTTTGAGCAGCAAAATTACCAAAGGCTTGATAATCCTTTGATTTCAATAAACTAGGTTTTTTTATTAATATTTTAGCATGATCAGTAAATTTATTCAACAGAGAAATAGTCGTTTTTTTCGGATCAGTTTTTTCAGTTTGTTCAGTTTTCGCTGCTATTTTTTCGAGTACAGAAATAAGACCCTCTTCCTTTCTCTTACCGTCAGGATCATCTCCCAGTATAGCACGCTCTACCCCCTTCGTTGCTGTGGTTACTGGTTTAAACAATTCTTCAGACCCCAGAGCAAAATCAGTTTGTAAACTCTGTCGTTGTTGCAGTTTATTTCTTACAGAGTCGCGAATTGGTATAAATTTCTTAATTGCATCTAGTCGCTCACGAGCCAATCGGGTTGTTAATGCCTCATTGACCATTATTTGAAATCGCAAACTATTTTTCAATTGCAAAACACTTGACATGTCGGATGATTTTTAACACAGTCATGGAAGCGTTATTTCATCGTGAGACACCTTCTATCAGTGATGAGGAAAGTCACATAATTGTATATAAAATTAATAATACTGTGACTTTCCTCACTTTTCCATTGACCATCCATTAAAGGTCCATAGATTTTTTATTCACTGATTTTGACATTTTCAATCCAAAAATGCTAAAAAAATGAAAATCTCTTGAGGGTCGGAATGATAAATGGTCGGGCAATCAATGGTCGGTCAGTCAAAATTGTTCATTTTCCTGAATTAATGCTCGTAGGTTTCTAATTTTAGAGTTGACTTCTTTTTTCAATTCGTATTCGTTACCTAATTCTTTTCGTATTCCCTCTACGATAGTATACAACGGAACGAACACACTGATGTCACTGGAAAATGAAAGAGAGTCTTTAATAGAATTCTGAATTCTTTTGATGAGTGCATACTTCTTGGGTAGCATATATTTGTTAGTGCTAACCCCGTATTCTATATCCTGAAAATCAGACACAATTTGATCAGGATTTAACCCATCTGATAGTTTGATATCCTGATTTTTCAATTTTGCTATTTCAACTATGATGCTATTCATGTTTTCAGAATTCATTATTCTATAAGTATGACATATCTCTAATTGGAAATTATGAAGCATTAGACATAACTAAATTGAAATTTTTGCCCCGTCTTTTTTGAAATAGCCGATCGATAAATCCTCCCTGCAACTTTTTGTACAGAAGTCGGACAGATATTGAAATATTTTCCGGCTTCATTCATAGATGAAAATATTTTTTCTTCATTAGTTATTGTATTCAAAGATGTCACAGGTCTCTTCCAAACCGTTTTGCAAGTGCCAGCTCTTCCTCGTTTGGAATTCTCACTCAGTGTGATAGCCTGCAGATTGGATACAGAATTATTCTTTGGATTAGAATCCTTGTGATAAATAACAAAACCATCTTTGATCAATCCATAATGACATTCATACACGAAACGATGATTGAGATAAGTTTTCGTTTCTTTTCCCCCGCCAACAGTAAACTTCAAATACCCTTGATTATTCACAACACCAACTGGTTTCTTTAGTCTACGGTTTCTGACAGTACCATCACTGGATGCTTCATATTTTGTAATCACTGGATGTGGTCTGAATTCTTGATCCATATATACTATTCTATTGTTTGTCTAATTCAGTGTTTGGTTCAATAATTACATCACTGGAAAATCTTTCGATATAGTCTTGCGGGGTTCTTATGATTTTATCCTTGATGTTGTCAGGGTCAAGGGCTTTTTCAGGGTCATAATTTCTGATGGATTGTCCATTTTTTATTCTTTTATCATAATAACGCTTCAATTCCCTATATCGCTTACCACCACAGTCAATACACAATTGCGATCTTCCTTTGACCCCAACCCCACATCGAATACAGGGTAACGGACCAAGACTTCCACGTCGAAAACTTTGCATATGATACCTACAGTATTCATTTTTTCTGCATGATTTGTTACACGGGGTTACATTTCCCATCATGAGCCATTTGCAGTGATTCATTATACATAAAACTTTCATTTAAATGTTTGTTTTTTATATAGCATGAAGGAGTTCAAGAGATTGACTTCGAAAAATGCTAAATTCAATGCTGATAGAGAGTTCAAGAGATTATTGAAAATCAATCCTAGATTTAATCTCGATAGACCAAAAAAACGTCAAAAACGTCCAAGAGACGGAAACATGAAAGAGTTTAAGAGATTATTGAAAATTAACCCTAAATTTAATATCGATAAACCCAAAAAACGTCCAATAGATGGAAACAAACGTCCAAAATGCACAATAGACGGAAACATGAAAGAGTTTAAGAGATTATTGAAAATCAATCCTAGATTTAATCTCGATAGACCCAAAAAACGTAACAAACGTCCAAGAGATGGAAACATGAGATCATCATGGAAGGATGCTCAATTCAATCTTGATATAGTTTCTAATACACCCAAGAATAAAATTCTTGATAAACCCATCAGAGACTGTTTTAATGAATTCAAGCGTGATGGAGCATCTTATTGCTGGTCAACATTTCGAATTGATGGTGTTGTTGACGCTACCATGAATGATGAAAAAGCAGCAGTGATCATTTCACGTGTCGGGGAAAAAAGTCATTTTTTCCGAATCAAATTCATTATCCGTGAGAATGGCAAATGGATTATTAAGGATAAATTTGAACCCATTCTCAAGGGTAAAAAAACTGTCACCGTGAATCAGGATTCCAAACCGGGAATTTTGACTGGAATTGATAAACCCTACTACGAAAGATCTTATCCTGTCACAGCAGTTGTTTACGGGATCTATCCGCTCAATGAAAAACCTGATATTTCAAAACTAGCACCCATGAAATATTCGACAGGGCTCAATTGTGTAGCAGAACGAATAATAGAACACTTCACAAATGCATCCCGGGGGAATAAACTCACTGATCTAAGACGAAAAAAAATAACCGAGTGGGAGTTCACGGTAAAAGAGCATGGAGCAACAATTCAGGATATAGCCAAATTAGAAACATCATTAAGATTTCCAATATCGGTAAGAACAATCACCGGTGAAGTATTATACGAATCGAAATATCAATCAAAAGGAACCCCCATTGAAATTATTGATCATAACGCGCACGCGTGGTCATCTGCAGTAACAATATTCCCACGAGATAGAACCGTAAAATATCTATCCCCAGCAGGGTTGGGACCTGAAGAATGTTTTACCGAGCAGAAATTATTTGATGCTATTTACCATTTGAGTAAAAACGATCCTGTGTCAGCGTGGCTATTTCATAGTAATTCAGACGAGGAATGCAGATTTGATCAGTTTGTAAGACCTAACGGAGAATTATACCGTACTGAAGAACTGCAGAATCAAATGAAACAACTAGCTAGTGAGTTTTCTGAGGACGGAGAAGAAGACGATCAATTATTAGCAAACTGTTTTACAGTACCATCCATTGCAGCACATTTTGCTAGAAAGAAAAACGCGTGGAAATCAACACAAAGTGAGTTTTTATCAGATGTCAAATTGTCCTGTCTTGAATACAGCCACGGCGGATTATGGAACACAAAATACACCGCTGATACCGTTATTTCAGTTGATATGATTGCGTGTTATCCAGGAAGTTTTCTTGGGTATGGAGAATGCGAGAAATATTTCAAACGATTTGGACACCCTACACACGAAATGACCCGTGTTGCTATTAATGGACCACTTCCTGATTTTGATTTAACCGGATTCGCTTGTGTGGTATCATTTGAAATGGCTGAAGGACTTCATCCGTGTAGTTATCTTTGGATTGGTAAACACATGTCTGAAAAACACTGGATGCCAATAGTGTTGTTACGGTATATGCTTGATTGTAAGATGTTAAAATCATTAATTGTCAGTGAAGCAATTATATCCTATCGAGCACAGAAATCAGTCTGGTTACCACAACCTGATCTAGAAAAAATAATTAGCGAAGAGCGAAAACTGTTTCCTGATTTTAATGAACAACAAATCATGGATTGGTCCCAACAGCTATTTGAAATCAGAAACAATGAAGCAAAAAATCTTGGACGAAGAATAATCGGTAAATTTACCCAAGGTGGCAAAGATGATAATACGAAATATTCTTCACGATTGATTATAGACAACGCTGAATACGATTTTGTAATGGCGGATTTAACGAATAAGGGCCTATATGTCAATCGTAAGGACGCATTTATGTCCGATGGAACCAAATTGGGTACAATTGTTACTTACACTGATGGATACCATCCGCAGTACACACATTTGAGAGCTTCTATGCTTGGTTATGCTTCTATTAATTTATTTTCAATGATCAATAGATTTCCTACCACCGCAGTTAGAGTTGCTACTGACTCATTTTACATAAATAGCAAAATGGCTGATTTTAAGGCTACTGGCAACGAGAAATGGGGATCATGGAGAATTAAGAAAGAAATGATTCAAGATTATATTCCATCAGCAGATGTTACCATTGAAAATAATTACTTAGAAAGCAATCAGTGTTCAGAATTTTCTAATGCACCACCGATTTCTGATCCAATATGCCTGTATAAAACAGTTTATTTAAACGGTTGTGGCGGGTCAGGAAAAACAACCCGGGCAATTGAGTTATTCCGTCGTGGAAACGCTAGCGTTTCTAACATGATTGTGCTAACACCAACTCATAGACTTGCAAGAGAAATGATACAGAGAGGGGTAAATGCTTGCACTTATCACAGCTTTTTCCGATGGAAGGGAGATAAATGGACTCCTGAGCGCATGGGAGAGAAATTTATTCCTGAAATAATCATTTGGGATGAAATAGACACAGTGTCAGAAGATGTCTTAAAAATATTTCTTGAGTGGTTGTTATTGAAGAATACAAAAGTCGTCATGTGCGGTGATCACGGGCAACCACCACCATTTGTCGGTGCATCCCCCCATGAATGGCTAAAGGGTTTTGTAGACTATTATGAAGAAATTGATACCGATCATAGATCACTTGATAATGAATTAAAAGAATTGAAGAAACTAATTAGATTACAACCGGATAGAATCCAATGTGAAATAACCCGTGAAATAATTTCGGAAACTCCCATGAATGAGTTCTGGGAAATGTGGAGACCAAACGATTTAATCATTGCAAGTAGAAAAATAGTCAGGGACACACTTCAGATGAAGTTATTTGAATTGCATAAACAAAAATTTGCAACACTTCCAGTGCCTCTTTGTTATAGGTCATCGGATACGCGAAAACAGAACATCGAAGCTGATATTCCAGGACAAAGTGAAAAACAGAATTTAGTATTAAATGATATTGTGCTGGTTGATATCAATGTTGTTGAAGATGCATTGCGTGCCAATAAATCCCCGTGGACGCTAGGATACGCAGCAACAATACACTCTTCACAGGGATTGACTATATCGGATACAACTCTTTGGATGGTAGATAATCGCATAGAATGGTCGAATTTAGTCTATCTCGCAGTGTCTAGAGTACGAAAAATAAATCAACTTCGAAGAATTGTCTTCGATGATGAAATCATTGGTGGCGATGATGAAATCATTGGTGATGATAATGACACCACAATAGATGATATTATTGATAAAAAACTCTCCGGTTACAAACAACAGGACAAAAAAAAACAACGAGAATTTGATATTGATGCTGAATTAATAATCACTTTGAAGAAACAACAGAATAATCACTGCGCGAGTTGCAATTGTATAATGCGTTGGCAGTATTCGGATAAGGATCCTCGCCAATTCACCGTAGACAGAAAAAATAACAATCTCGGTCATGTCAGAAATAATGTGATGTTGACTTGTCTTGAGTGCAATAGACGCAAGGGTGCTAGTTAAGCCCATGGGGTGGCAATTGAGTATTCTCGGGTATCACTTGTAATTGTTGTCTAGTAAAACCCCGTTGAGGGGCAGTTGAATCCAGTTTATAGATTGGAGGTCTACCCGTAGATCGTGTTATACTAGATATCTTATGTGTAGTGACGCTCCAAATAGGATCAGTAGCCCTTTTTCTATCCCCTTCAAGCTCTCCTGGTTCGTATAAGTACCTCACAATGACATTACTACCAAGAATTGGTTCTTTGAAATCTTTTTGTGGTTTTTCAGGTATCGACTTCTTTTTAATCGCGTTGATAGGTTTCATGTTGATGGTTCTAGTGATCTCGTTATTCAGTGCGGTAACTACACCTGGTAATCTCTTCACCCATTCACGGGATCTTTTTTCTTGGATGAATTCTTTTGCATATTGATATCCAAATAACCGCTCAGCAAGGGTTTTATTAAACCGTTCTACAATGGCCTGATCACGATGCAGTGCAGTATGCCCTCGTCTGATAGCGACATTGTGATATTTCATTGTAGATAACACTGCACCCTGAAATTCCTTGCCCGGGTCAACTTGTAACAGATTTGGCCAGTGCAGAGGACCTCGTCGATAAATCCTTTCAAATGCAGAAGCGACTTCAGTGGCCGATTTTGTTTTTAACGGTTCTGCTTCTTTGTATCGACTTGCAATATCAACTACAGTTAACGCATATTTGTAACCACGATCATGTGGCAGAAATAATAGATCAGCCTGATGAACTTCATTGGGTCCGGTTACATCAAAATGCGAGAATTGAATTTGTTTAGGCGGTGGTAGATAAATTTGCCATAGTGCCTGTTTGGATAACCAATGAGCCGCAGTGGTTTTTTTCCCTTTTGCGGCGCTAGCGAGTTTACTGATTGCAGCGTTACCCTTCCAGTATCCTCTTGGGGAATAATAAATAGATTCCATGTTGCTATTAATTACCAGCACCTAACATCAATTTACTTTTCATTGCCGATTTTATCAAAAAGGAGGCCAATTTTTCTTTGAAGGATTTATCAGTGATAGAATTCAACGCATGAATTAATTTCACATCTGCTAGATGCCTGTGTTGCAAATTGCTGCTTTTATAAGCAACATCATGAAGGTGACAGGCCTTATCAATAGCGTTTATTGGTTCCTCACCGGGTCGGGGCTGATTTTGATCATTGAGTCTGATATCAAGTCTTGTTCCCGGTCCACAATAACTATACCCTGGAAGGTGTTTTTCTCCGGGATATTTTGCCCATGGGGTTCCAGGGAGTTTTGCTAATTTGGCAGCGATATCACCTCCTCGTTTTTTTTTAAAGGTTCCTTGGGTTCCTTGGGTTTAGAAACAAATCTAAATTTCTTTGTACTACACTGTACGCATTTACCAGAAAGCGCTGATCGGTTATTTTTAGTTGTAATCGTCGTCAAGTCATCTGTGCCAGTACGCGCCTTACACTTCACGCAATATAGATCCATAATTTATGTATAGAGATATGAATATAATTGATTTTTCAGCGACTAAAACAAGAGAACCAGTGAAGCATCATGCAGCGCTACCAAACTCTATCCGCGCAATTATAATCGGGCCATCTGGATCCGGCAAGACGCAATTGTTGCTCAATTTAATAATGAGATGGATGAAGTGGGATAAGTTGTATTTAATTGCCCCTAGCGTAGACGACCAACGATGCTATGAAGTGCTAAAAGATTTTAATGAAAACGCTTCAGAGATTGCCGGCGAGGATGTTATTGAATTTATAACCGATATTGACGAGGCGCCATCCGTGAATGACCTCGATGGAAGTATCAACAATTTAGTTGTATACGACGATGTCATGTTAGATAATCAAAAAAATCCTGCTAGAATATTTTCCCGAGGCAGGCATAAAAACACTGATGTGATTTATGTCACTCAACGCTACACTCAGATTCCAAAAGTGATTAGAGATAACTGTAATATGCTTGCTGTATTCAACGGCGTTGATACACATACGCTACGAAATATTTGGCAGACATGGTGTTCTGATATGGACTTCAATCAATTTAGAAATTTCTTTAGTCATGCTCAGTCTACCCCCCACGGATTTGTAACAATAAATTTACATGACCCTCGAACACGATATCGTATCGGACTGGATCAAATATTCGGTTAACCCATAGCAGCAGAGAGGGTGAGTGACAACGATGTTGTAGTCCCTTTTTCCCAAAAAATGTAATAGTTGAAAAGTTTTTGATTTCATTAATTTCATTGATTTTTTCATAATTTTTTTTTGGACCTAATCCATGATTCACACACACATTTGGGACCTGATGTCATTGACTTTTGGGTCTGATGTCATTGGTTTCATTGATTTTAAGCGTGATTTCAGTGAAAACTTGTCTAAAAATGTTGTCCGATACACCCTCTCTGCTGCTAGATGTTATTCGTAAAAGCCTAATTTAATTCATCTATTCATTTACAAGACATCATTAGATGTCATTCGTACAAACCTAGTTGAATTCATCTATTCATTGACTAGACATCATTAGATGTTATTCGTAAAAGCCTAGTTTAATTCATCTATTCATTGACTAGACATCATTAGATGTCATTCATACAAACCTAGTTTAATTCATCTATTCATTGACTAGACATCATTAGATGTCATTCGTGCAAACCTAGTTTTATTCATCTATTCATTTACTAGACATCATTAGATGTTATTTGTAAAAGCCTAGTTTAATTCATCTATTCATTGACTAGAGATTATTAGATGTTATTCGTAAAAGCCTAGTTTAATTCATCTATTCATTGACTATACATCATTAGATGTCATTCATACAAACCTAGTTTAATTCATCTATTCATTGACTAGACGTCATTAGATGTCATTCATACAAACCTAGTTTAATTCATCTATTCATTGACTAGAGATTATTAGAAGTTATTTGTAAAAGCCTAGTTTAATTCATCTATTCATTGACTAGACATCATTAGATGTCATTCATACAAACCTAGTTTAATTCATCTATTCATTTACTAGACATCATTAGATGTTATTCGTAAAAGCCTAGTTTAATTCATCTGTTCATTTACAAGACATCATTAGATGTTATTCGTAAAAGCCTAGTTTAATTCATCTATTCATTGACTAGACATCATTAGATGTTATTCGTAAAAGCCTAGTTTAATTCATCTTTTCATTGACTAGACATCATTAGATGTCATTCATACAAACCTAGTTTAATTCATCTATTCATTGACTAGACATCATTAGATGTTATTCGTATAAACCTGGTTTAATTCATCTATTCATTGACTAGACATCATTAGATTTTATTCGTACAAGCCTAGTTTAATTCATCTATTCATTGACTAGACATCATTAGATGTTATTCGTACAAACCTAGTTTAATTCATCTATTCATTTAGTAGACATCATTAGATGCTATTCATACAAGCCTAGTTTAATTCATCTATTCATTGACTAGACATCATTAGATGTTATTCGTACAAGCGTAGTTTAATTCATCTATTCATTGACTAGACATCATTAGATGTTATTCGTAAAAGCCTAGTTTAATTCATCTATTCATTTACTCGACATCAATAGATGTTATTCATAGAAGCCTAGTTTAATTCATCGATTCATTGAATAGAGATTATTAGATGTTATTCGTACAAACCTAGTTTAATTCATCTATTCATTGACTAGACATTATTAGATGTTATTCATACAAACCTAGTTTAATTCATCTATTCATTGACTAGACATCATTAGATGTTATTCGTAAAAGCCTAGTTTAATTCATCTATTCATTCACTAGACATCATATGATGTTATTCGTAAAAGCCTAGTTTAATTCATCTATTCATTGACTAGACATCATTAGATGTTATTCGTAAAAGCCTAGTTTAATTCATCTATTCATTGACTAGAGATTATTAGATGTTATTCGTACAAACCTAGTTTAATTCATCTATTCATTGACTAGAGATCATTAGATGTTATTTGTAAAAGCCTAATTTAATTCATCTATTCATTGACTAGACATCATTAGATGTCATTCGTAAAGCCTAGTTTAATTCATCTATTTATTTACTAGACATCATTAGATGTTATTCATACAAGCCTAGTTTAATTCATCTATTCATTTACTAGACATCATTAGATGTTATTCATACAAACCTAGTTTAATTCATCTATTCATTCACTAGACATCATATGATGTTATTCGTAAAAGCCTAGTTTAATTCATCTATTCATTGACTAGACATCATTAGATGTTATTCGTAAAAGCCTAGTTTAATTCATCTATTCATTGACTAGAGATCATTAGATGTTATTTGTAAAAGCCTAATTTAATTCATCTATTCATTGACTAGACATCATTAGATGTTATTTGTAAAAGCCTAATTTAATTCATCTATTCATTTACTAGACATCATTAGATGTTATTCATACAAACCTAGTTTAATTCATCTATTCATTGACTAGACATCATTAGATGTCATTCGTAAAGCCTAGTTTAATTCATCTATTTATTTACTAGACATCATTAGATGTTATTCATACAAACCTAGTTTAATTCATCTATTCATTTGCTAGACATCATTAGATGTTATTCGTATAAACCTAGTTTAATTCATCGATTTATTTACTAGACATCATTAGATGTCATTCGTACAAACCTAGTTTAATTCATCTATTCATTTACTAGACATCATTAGATGTTATTTGTAAAAGCCTAGTTTAATTCATCTATTCATTGACTAGAGATTATTAGATGTTATTCGTAAAAGCCTAATTTAATTCATCTATTCATTTACTAGACATCATTAGATGTCATTCGTACAAACCTAGTTTAATTCATCTGTTCATTGACTAGACATCATTAGATGTTATTCGTAAAAGCCTAGTTTAATTCATCTATTCATTGACTAGACATCATTAGATGTTATTTGTAAAAGCCTAGTTTAATTCATCTATTCATTGACTAGGCATCATTAGATGTTATTCTTACAAGCCTAGTTTAATTCATCTATATATTTACTAGACATCATTAGATGTTATTCGTAAAAGCCTAGTTTAATTCATCTATTCATTTACTAGACATCATTAGATGTTATTTGTAAAAGCCTAGTTTAATTCATCTATTCATTGACTAGACATCATTAGATGTTATTCTTACAAGCCTAGTTTAATTCATCTATTCATTTAGTAGACATCATTAGATGTCATTCGTTCAAACCTAGTTTAATTCATCTATTCATTGACTAGACATCATTAGATGTTATTCATACAAGCCTAGTTTAATTCATCTATTCATTGACTAAACATCATTAGATGTTATTCGTAAAAGCCTAGTTTAATTCATCTATTCATTGACTAGAGATTATTAGATGTTATTCATACAAACCCAGTTTAATTTATCTATTCATTGACTAGACATCATTAGATGTTATTCGTAAAAGCCTAGTTTAATTCATCTATTCATTTACTAGACATCATTAGATGTTATTCGTAAAAGCCTTGTTTAATTCATCTATTCATTGACTAGACATCATTAGATGTTATTCGTAAAAGCCTAGTTTAATTCATCTATTCATTGACTAGACATCATTAGATGTTATTCGTACAAGCCTAGTTTAATTCATATATTCATTGACTAGACATCATTAGATGTTATTCGTACAAACCTAGTTTAATTCATCTATTCATTGACTAGACATCATTAGATGTTATTCGTACAAGCCTAGTTTAATTCATCTATTCATTGACTAGATATCATTAGATGTTATTCGTAAAAGCCTAGTTTAATTCATCTATTCATTGACTAGAGATCATTAGATGTTATTCATACAAACCTAGTTTAATTCATCTATTCATTTACAAGACATCATTAGATGTTATTCATACAAGCCTAGTTTAATTCATCTATTCATTGACTAGAGATCATTAGATGTTATTCATACAAACCTAGTTTAATTCATCTATTCATTGACTAGACATCATTAGATGTTATTTGTAAAAGCCTAGTTTAATTCATCTATTCATTCACTAGAGATTATTAGATGTTATTTGTAAAAGCCTAATTTAATTCATCTATTCATTGACTAGACATCATTAGATGTTATTTGTAAAAGCCTAGTTTAATTCATCTATTCATTCACTAGAGATTATTAGATGTTATTTGTAAAAGCCTAGTTTAATTCATATATTCATTGACTAGACATCATTAGATGTTATTCGTACAAACCTAGTTTAATTCATCTATTCATTGACTAGACATCATTAGATGTTATTCGTAAAAGCCTAGTTTAATTCATCTAATCATTTACTAGACATCATTAGATGTTATTTGTAAAAGCCTAATTTAATTCATCTATTCATTTAGATATCATAACATCATTAGATGTTATTCATACAAACCTAGTTTAATTCATCTATTCATTTACTAGACATCATTAGATGTCATTCGTAAAGCCTAGTTTAATTCATCTATTCATTTACTAGACATCATTAGATGTTATTCATACAAACCTAGTTTAATTCATCTATTCATTTACTATACATCATTAGATGTTATTCGTATAAACCTAGTTTAATTCATCGATTCATTGACTAGACATCATTAGATCTTATTCGTACAAACCTAGTTTAATTCATCTATTCATTTACTAGACATCATTAGATGTTATTTGTAAAAGCCTAGTTTAATTCATCTATTCATTGACTAGAGATTATTAGATGTTATTCGTAAAAGCCTAATTTAATTCATCTATTCATTTACTAGACATCATTAGATGTCATTCGTACAAACCTAGTTGAATTCATCTATTCATTGACTAGACATCATTAGATGTTATTCGTAAAAGCCTAGTTTAATTCATCTATTCATTGACTAGACATCATTAGATGTCATTCATACAAACCTAGTTTAATTCATCTATTCATTGACTAGACATCATTAGATGTCATTCGTGCAAACCTAGTTTTATTCATCTATTCATTTACTAGACATCATTAGATGTTATTTGTAAAAGCCTAGTTTAATTCATCTATTCATTGACTAGAGATTATTAGATGTTATTCGTAAAAGCCTAGTTTAATTCATCTATTCATTGACTATACATCATTAGATGTCATTCATACAAACCTAGTTTAATTCATCTATTCATTGACTAGACGTCATTAGATGTCATTCATACAAACCTAGTTTAATTCATCTATTCATTTACTAGACATCATTAGATGTTATTCGTAAAAGCCTAGTTTAATTCATCTATTCATTGACTAGACATCATTAGATGTTATTCGTAAAAGCCTAGTTTAATTCATCTTTTCATTGACTAGACATCATTAGATGACATTCATACAAACCTAGTTTAATTCATCTATTCATTGACTAGACATCATTAGATGTTATTCGTACAAACCTGGTTTAATTCATCTATTCATTGACTAGACATCATTAGATTTTATTCGTACAAGCCTAGTTTAATTCATCTATTCATTGACTACACATCATTAGATGTTATTCGTACAAACCTAGTTTAATTCATCTATTCATTTAGTAGAAATCATTAGATGCTATTCGTACAAGCCTAGTTTAATTCATCTATTCATTGACTAGACATCATTAGATGTTATTCGTAAAAGCGTAGTTTAATTCATCTATTCATTGACTAGACATCATTAGATGTTATTCGTAAAAGCCTAGTTTAATTCATCTATTCATTTACTCGACATCAATAGATGTTATTCATAGAAGCCTAGTTTAATTCATCTATTCATTGACTAGAGATTATTAGATGTTATTCGTACAAACCTAGTTTAATTCATCTATTCATTGACTAGACATTATTAGATGTTATTCATACAAACCTAGTTTAATTCATCTATTCATTGACTAGACATCATTAGATGTTATTCGTAAAAGCCTAGTTTAATTAATCTATTCATTGACTAGACATCATTAGATGTTATTCATGGAAACGTTTAATTCATCTATTCATTTACTAGACATCATTAGATGTCATTCATAAAAGCCTAGTTTTAATTCATCTTTTCATTTACTAGACATCATTACCGGTAGATGTTATTTGTAAAAGCCTAGTTTAATTCATCTATTCATTCACTAGACATCATTAGATGTCATTCATACAAACCTAGTTTAATTCATCTATTCATTTACTAGACATCATTAGATGTTATTCATACAAACCTAGTTTAATTCATCTATTCATTTACTAGACATCATTAGATTTTATTTGTAAAAGCCTAGTTTAATTCATCTATTCATTGACTAGACATCATTAGATGTTATTCATACAAGCCTAGTTTAATATTAAATCATCCATTCAGAGGGATTAACAACCAGAAGATTTCAGCAGCTTTCATGGACACTGTATTGAATGTTTGACTGACCAACTAAATATTTTAAGAAGTCTTTCCTTTATAAAAAAGAAATATGTAGACATGAGCCTCCATTCTAGGAGGAGTAGCAAAAATAAAATTGTCAAGATGGCCATCAAATTGGATATTAATTAAGTCAGTCAGGCACCGAAACAAGTCTGTTGATGAAAACTCCATGTAATTATGAATTTCTGTTCTGGTGAAGTAATGGTAGCAAGATGTTAAGACACTGGAGATCCACACCATTTTTATTTAGGACTGACCTGACGTTATAAAAAGTCATTCAGTGAAAACATTTCAGTTCAGGACGAGTAGTATTATAATGTCCATCATGGCAGCCATATTGGAGTCTGATTGGCACCATTTTCATTTACAACCAGCTAGCCCATGGGACAAATGTATGTGAACAATTTTATGGAAATCCTTGAAGTAGTTTAGGAGTTGTAATTGTTTGTTTGTTTGTTATGGTTTAACACCATTTTTCAGCACAAAATAGGCTATACATGGCGGCCAGTATTAATGGTAGATGAAGAACCCGGACAAACCCCGGAAAGAACCACCGACCCATGAGAAGCTACTGGCAAGCTTTCTCACATAACTACATTTTCCAAATCTTAGACTCGAACACACGCAGAGGTGAGATGGCAGTGGTCCGTAATGGACAGCGCTTTAGACCACTCATGGCCCCTTAGGAGTTGTAATAAAAGAACTTGTGCTAATGGACATCCCATAAGCTCTTTTGATCTATGACAAATTGAGCTTCAGATTCCCAGAGTAGGCATGATAGACAAAGTAAACCATGTAATGAGGATGTCTGAACGTCACTATGATTTAAACATTTGATCAATTTCTTTATACTTTTGTTCAATAATAATAATAATAATAACAATATTTATATATGCAAATAATCATAATCACAACAACAAATAATTTTAATAATAATACAAACAGTATCTCTTAAATCAAAATTTGATGTTTTAATACACAGAAGATAAGTAGGCTGTTTAGCACCAAGGCAAGATGAATAAGGTGAATTGCTCAAGGATACGCCACAGTTTGGGCCGATCCACAAGAAAGAGCCATATCAATCAATGCCATTTCAGGCTAAATCCAGCCTCCACTCTTCCCCCTATTTGACATTTTAGGAGAGTACATTAGGTCTATTCTACATCGACAATCTTCTTTCCATCACAATGTCCTTGACTTTCTAACTCCAAAATAAAAGAGGCTCCTTCCTTATCCCAAGTGCAGTCCATTCATCAAGTCTGGCTCCCCCTTTTATCTAATACCGAGTTTCCCACCCCAGGTGCAAGCCACCCCCACCCCCCACCCCAGTTTGGTAACTTTGTGCAGAATCAGTGACATTGATCTTTCACCCTGAAATCAAAAACTTTCTTCATCACACAACATCCACAAAGTTTACAAACTGTAGATGATGGAAATATGGAGTTATTGCAAAGAATCCATTTTCCTTCATTTAGTCAAAATGACATGAAAGTACAATCTGTCCACACAAAGTCTGGCAAGATGCTAGATGTTATACTGAATGGGATATACAAGAGCAACACTCTTGAAGATGGCAAGGGACATAACTTGCACACATTTAAACAATACCTATGCATTGGTCACATCTAACAGATTCAAACAAATTATAATCTAGATGTTATATATAATGTGTGTGTGTTTTGACACAGAATTTAGTAAATAATAATCTAAAGTAATGTCAAATTCATCTACCCCTTTAAACATGTAATACAATTTTGCACAAAATAACAATGAACAATCACATATTTTATAAATCTTTATTCAGTTAAAATATGTCTCAATATTTGTGTTTCTAGAAAAAAAATACAACATTACAACAATCAGGAAATTGTGTACAGTCTAGCTTAAACAAAGGAAAAAAGGCTTGTCAAGGGGGACAACTGTTAAGACACAACAAAGAATGGACTTTTGCCGATGTGTAACATGTATGCAGCAGTCTTTGCTATTTATTCCAGATTTTTTATATGCAGGGTCTCCAATCTTCTTTGTATGTAAAATGTTTTTTAAACTAATTTCCTGTCACAACCTGCACTTTCACAGTAGTTTTTCTGTTCTTCATTTTACCTAACATATAAAAAGAATGGCAACCCCCCTCCGGAATTTGCAGTAAATTGTGCATACAAGTCACGCTTGAAGCATAATAATTGTAATTAATTAGTAATTATTGACTAATAGGATCTTGATCAACTCTTGGTCATAATTATACATCATATGTGTAATAGTAGGGTTTACACGTTGTATGTTCATAATACATGTACTAACTCTAGGTTACAAATAAAATACAGTATATACTCACAACTCGTATTCAACTACAAACTGCATAGACCTAAATAAGCTAATGTACAGGTGGATCTTGGATTGTTAGGTGCATTAGTAGAACAAACAAACAATATAGACCCTTATCTATATGATGACAGATCAGGCTCTATGCAGTTAAGACGAATACGTATATCAATACAGACCCTGATCTGCAAGATCCATGGACTGGCAAATCAGGCTCTATGCAGTTTGTTAAGCCTAACCAGTAGAAGAAACAATACAGACCTTAATCTGTAGAGACATAAGAATTACAATATAATACTCGGCTACTAAAACAATGGGGCAAATATACATTGTCGCAAGTAATACTTTTCTGATTAACAGAAAACAGGAGAAAACCTGCAGTAGGTAGGAATTGATGCTAAATTAGTATTATTCACAAAAAAACACCTCTCTCCATAACGATATGCTATAACTATAGCAATACAGCAGTAGGTGATAAATCTCTCCATAATGTGGTACCAAATTAACATAATTAAAACTTAGTCATGTAAGTTCACATCCTGAAACTAGAAAACAAAAAAAATATATTTACATTTTAAAAAAAAATCAAAATTCGTTTCCTGAGCCTAATAATGATTAAGAAAAGAAACAAATCTTTGGCATTTATGAAGGAAACAAAATAATAAGTAAAAAAAAAGATGAAATATTGCTTATTGTAACTAAAACATTGAGGTAATTGTTTCTTGTAAGATTTGGTGAAATGACAAAACTAATACTGATGTTACTGTAGTAATCTGCCAAGTGCCTTTGGCTTCAACAGAAACACATCAGTCCCTAAAGAACAAATGCAATTTATAGCTGTATACAGCAAAGGATTCAATGATCTAGAAATCGACGCATTTGCAAACCATTTTGGCAACCAAAATAATAATGAAAATAAGGTAAAAAATTGTATACTGGCATGGTCAACAGATTTGTATGGAAAGCAGGAATTTATGTGATAGAAAATGTTTACTATGAAACTTTTTATTACTATATGCTAAGTAACACATTTACAGAACAAGTTACAATCTTGCAAATGAACCACATCAAAACTTACTGATATGGAAGCTGCTTGTCCCGTGACACCATTACCATGGCAACTCATAGTCAGTCAATTTAATTCAGCCAGAGATACAATGGCAACTCACAGTCTGTCAATTTAATTCAGCCAGAGATACAATGGCAACTCACAGTCTGTCAATTTAATTCAGCCAGAGATACAATGCCGACTCATAGTATGTCAATTTCATTCAGCCAGAGATACAATGCCAACATCAAACTGTCAATTTATTTCAGTCAGATACCAAGCCAACATCACTGACAATTTCTGCTGCTTATGAATGATATTTTTGGCACAGTGCCCCAGTGGTGATGGTGACGTGACATCTCGGGGTAGTCCCAGTGGCATAGGAAGTTTCTAAATGGTGGTGATGACACACATCTCTGGGGTATTTGTTGTGTTGGTTACACTGCTCATGTGTGAGTGTCCCATCTCCTCAACAGTATCTCAATTAAACATTCTAGTCCCTATATTGGCAATTAATTCAAGGAAAGTCAAATGAATTTTTAGTATCTACAATTTCATGAAAACTGGCTGAGAAATTGTCAAGTCATAATTTTTGAACATGTTTACATTAAATGGTAGCCATAATGAAGATGTGCAAGCAGATGCTACAAGCTATGGGACAAACATTTAGTTGAGGTGCAAATATTCTCACCAAACTGGCAGTGGTCAGGGAGTCATTTTTAGCTGCAACCCGTTTATATTTGGCTGACATGAGAGCAGAGTCAGCAATAAATTACTTGCGCAGCCATGTTTTCCCCCCACCCAATAGCACTCCACTGATAAATAAGCTATGGAGATGGAAGTAAGGACCATAGGGAATAAAGCATGTGAGCTCTTCAGGATGTTGAATATCACATTCAACGTAAAATCATCATGACATTAACAAGGACAATAGAAGTGAAGGTTGGAAAACAATATTCAGTTTAAAATTCTCATGACCAATTCAAGGACAATAGAAAAGCTCATTACCATGTGGAATACTGTACCCAATACCAGGACCATAGTAGTAACAAAACAGAAAGAGAGCAAGTAAACTCGTCAGCATGTGGAATACAGTATTCAATATTTCATCATGACAAAATCTTAGTAGTGATGAGAGAGCAAGTGACACTTGTCAGCACATGGAATACAGTACTCACAGTGACAAAACCTTAGTAGTGATGAAAGCAAGTGAAGCTCTTCAGCACATGGAATATCATGACCTTGGCAACAACAGGAGAATCATGAGCACTTGCCAGCAACTTGAACATATGACATGACCTTGGCAACAAGAGGAGAATCGAGAGATCTTGTCAGCAACTGGAACATATGACAAGAGAGATTGACAGGAAGTTGAATACTGTACTCAACACAATACATATAAGTATACTTCAAGGTCAGGAAGTGGAATACATGTACTGTACTCAACATAATACTTCAAGGTCACAAAGTGAAATACTGTACTCAACACAATACATATACTTCAAGGTCAGGAAGTGGAATACTGGACTCAACACAATACACATGTATATTTCAAAGTTAAAAATCTGAGTAAGCTTCATGAAGTTAAAGTTTGTTATAATTGAACAGGTCAATAATTTACACTGCTCTATGAACATACACAGAACTAACTTTCTAGTGTGTTAGAAACCTTGTTGTCCGGAGGTTTAATGTCTCTCCCAATATGGCCAAACCCCCAAAAAATAAAAAAAATTGACAGACTGATTCTTTGTCTTCTATACCATGCATGAATTGAGAAAAAGATGATGCTCTGGGTGTGTATTTGTGTTCACTTCCATCCCAAGAGGTGTTCTCAGACAAAAATATGTACTAAGTGTATTTTTGTTAAAGTTTTAACCTGAATGCACCATACACATCCTAGTGTACGCTGGTAAATATAGGAGGTGGGAGGGCATTACGAACTGGGCTTCTAAGTGTTTATTTCACCCAGCTTTTCTTTAATTAAAAGATCTGCTAACCCATCATGCAACTGAAGGTCTGGGTCAATGATGTTAAATCTACACTGTAAGGATAAGTAGCATGATGACATGTTTCTTGCCCACTCCATCATAAAACATTAACTCTTACTTGAAAATGTTCAAACCAAGGTTTGGTCTTGTGAGTTTAATGCTATTTTGTATCACATGATAGGCTATATATGGTTGCCATGGTGGAGGAAGAACCATTGATTTGTCAATCCGAATAATATTTTCCAGGGTATTATTTTGTTGTTATTAAATGTGTAATGTTTTAAGATATTGGAGACTGAAACAAACCTGCAATGTATATATTAGCAATGGACATGGGGGTCTTTTGGGGAGGGAAAATGGAGCCCAAGAGGGTTATCATTTCAAATAAATGGTTTTATGTTACATGAAAACAAACAAATATTGACTAAAATGTACAAATCTGACATGCCCTAGGTGTCGTTAAACACTGGCTCAAGTTTATTCACATAGATATTTTAACATATATTTTATATAAAAAAATTTACACATTAAAATTACAAGCTTTAAAGTTAAGAAAAATGTACACTGTACAGAGATAATTTATTTACACTGACATCTCATTTGTTTATATGCTACCTTTATTTAAAAATTTAAGTAGAAAACACAAATTATGAAGAAGAAAGCCCTACACAGATGATAAAATTCACATAATGTAATACAGACCCTTAAGTATAAATTTTACCAGTTTGCTCGATATTACGTAAGGCCATCACTGCTAACATCATTTCTTGATATGAATTTACATTACATCAATCATTATTTTCAATCAGCAATACCTGTAACTTTGTATTACAGTGGATACTTTGCAATTTTCATAACTTATTAAACAAATAACAATAACACTTTCCACCTCTTACATGTCTAAATGTTTGCATGAAAGATCCACAAAAAAAACTTCAAAGGTCCAAACACAAAAATTAACACGAATCTTGATATGTTTTTTTTCTTCGTTGTTTTCTTCCTAATGCTTAAACAATATAAAACTGTCACACAAAAAAACTTGATCCTGACATGTGCCTAAAAAAAAAAAAGAAAGAAAGAAAAAAAAGAAATCTCTTATCATATGATAAAATCATTTAATCTAACTCCAAGAGTTTTCCAGCCACATTTTTCTTCGTCAAAAAGATGTCTTTGAATAGGAATGAAAAAGGTTTAAATAAAATCTTCCCTTCATCAAATGTAAAATACGGATGTAAGAAAAAGATCTCACTCATCTTTTCATCACAGTAAACCAAACATTTTCATAACTAAAACTGTGCATAGAATTTAGGACAAATGGATTGTAATTTAGGAATAAACACCCATTGCATAAATTTTTTATATCAAATGATGACTGTTAGACATAGCATATGTTTTGCTTTTTCATTTTTACGACAAGATAAAGAGATGTCCCTCATTAACAGCTTGGGATATATGTAATTAAATGCTTATAGCATGTACAGTTCAACACACATATTTTAACACATTCATTCACTTGCTACATAGTAGGCCACTACCAGTACAGTTTTAACATCAGCTTGCAAATTAGGACACTAAAGGTACACAAAAGCTCTTTAATATTCCTACAAAAAAAGCTTTTTTAAATGACAAAGAAGTTAATTACCCTAACTGAACCTGGTTAACATTTGCACTCAGATTTTGGACATGTGTTACCTTTGTAATAACATACAATCAATATAAATAGATAGAAACAAATCCCAGAAGTTTTTTCATAGCGTCTACATTCATTTACAATTCAAGTCCATCTGCAAACATAAACCTTGATCTGCCATCACATGATGCACCTGTAGATCAGCAACTGTGTTAATTGTTCAACTAATTACTCAAACAGACCAAAACCTGCCAGCTCATTATGTAATGGGAGATCTGGGCATGTGTAATTTGCAGTGGGACTCTGCTTATAAGAGAATACACACAGTAATTATAGTTCTTCCATATTTAATGTGAAAATATCTTGCATATACACAAGATCAATACATTACCATGATACCTGACACTTTTGTCAAATACTCTTGTAAATAGTTACTTGTTCATTGCAAAACTTACTAGAGTTACTAGTTATCTC
Source organism: Unio delphinus (assembly GCA_029339505.1). Classification (NCBI taxonomy): domain Eukaryota; kingdom Metazoa; phylum Mollusca; class Bivalvia; order Unionida; family Unionidae; genus Unio; species Unio delphinus. The sequence continues at coordinate 4,548,839 of JAQISU010000174.1, forward strand.
CCTTATGACATCATGAGTTCTTTCCCTTGCCACATACTTGTGCTCCTCTTGTAACTGCTGAAGTTTGTTACCAACCAACCTTTCCATTTGATTTGTCTTCACTTTTGATATAAAACATTATGGATCAGACTTGTCTTTTTTATGGATATTAGTCTGTAATTTAAAGGAAGATAATCCAGTTTCAGAGCAGTAGCAAATTCTCCTGGATGTCTCATTATTCACTAAATTTATCTTTCTGAAGTCAATTAACTTACACCTCAGGTCTCTCAACTGTCATATTTAATAAGTTTACACTTGAAGAATATCTATATTTTAAATTAACTCTCACAGAAGATTCTTTCATATATATCACAAATATTTTACAATATACAATTCCGCTGGATCAAACATCTTTCAACATGTATCAGCCCCTATAAATGTATCTGCAGACCTTCTAGACTGAAGAGCTAAGCCCCTTCACTGACTGAAGGTGACTGAAACTCTTCGAACAAAAAACGAAGAGCTGTGAAAATTATATGGTTTCCATGGTAACCAAGCTATCATTCTGTCAATATGGCCACCAGAGTAAATGGTGACAGTATCTTGTGTTCTTCTCTAACTGGTCTCATCTTTCCTAGAATGAATCCTTTTTCAAGCTAGAATCACTAAGACCATACGAATGTATTGCAACCATTTGTGTTTATTTACTGTGGTCAATGACAGTGAAGTCTGATTCTGTGGTTCTGGCTTACACAGTGCCCTATAGGGGCATAGTGGGAGATATATATATATAGGCACATTATACTGTCAATATTTTTTAATAGGTATGTAAATCAGTACGAGGTTGAACTTACATGGAGGACTTTGTCTGTACACACAATATAGTGATAATACCTGAGTTCATCATCACCAAGCCATCATCACAGTTCTGATCAGTACAAATAGACTGAAGAGGATAAAGAATGGAGATGACACACAAATACCCATGTTGTTATAATTCTTCGACTTCGTACCATCTGGATGGTTAATGTTAGGTGTAACAATCTTTGGATTATCAATTTTAAAATCATCATCCTTGGTGACTGGCTTCTGTGGCCGTTTATTCGGTTTCGGGTGTTTTATATCTTCATCATCTGGTACAATGCCAGCACCAGATCCACTGCCACTTGGATCGGTTTCAATTTTGTCGTCATCATCATCATTGTTATCATTTCCACTATGCTCCAAATCTCCATCTCCACTGCTGTAGATCTCTGACATATAGAATAGAAGAATTAGTACCATAAAAGAGTTACTGAAGCTGTTCAAATGAAAAAAGACATTGCACTTTTAAATAACAAAAGTTCTGTAGAACACTAAATTTTGCCTGTGCAACCAACTAACTGCAACTAATGATTAACGACTGCAAACTACGATATTAATATTGATAATGTTTATGAAAACTTTGTTTCCACTAACTATTATCTACTGCCAACACACACAAGAAAATGCAAACCATGAAAATAGGTCACATTGACCATGTTTTCACTAATGGCAGCAGTATACCTCATAAGGTATTTAAATACAAAGCCTGCAACTGTACAAGTAGCTTTATCTTTGTGGGGAAAATTACCTAAATACAGTGCTGATGTCCAATGAATTGACACAATGACAGACCGAAATTAGAACAGACATCTATCCATGAATTGGAACTGCTCTGCAATCGTGCCAAAAGTGTGCATGATTTTGGTATGATCTATATTTACCTGGTGAGAGAGAATCTAAAATCTAGCTTTCTTTCCCATCAGGTTGAAAGACAATTCATTGGCACTAGTATTATGAAAACAATGATATCAACAACAAGTTAGCATTAATTTATTTAACTACAATTTAAAAGTCAATTAAAAAACATTAGTGTCAAGTTGTTAGGAAAAAATATTTCTCACAAACGTCGGTTCTAATTTAATCATGCAACAATATATCTTGTTCAATTCCATTTTGAACTGTGCATTTCCCTATATACAAGCCTTAAAGTTATTGTGTTAAATTTGAAGTATCATAAATAGTTGTTGTGTTTAATTTGAAGTATCATAAAAAGTTGTTGTGCTAAATTTTAAGTATCAAATAGTTGTGCTAAATTTGCAGTAACATAAATAGTTGTGTTAAATTTGTAGCATCATAATCTGCTGTTAAATTTGTAGTATCATAATCTGTTGTGCTAAATTTGAAGTATCATAATCTGTTGTGTTAAATTTGTAGTATCATAATCTGTTGTGTTAAATTTGTAGTATCATAAATACTTGTGCTAAATTTGAAGTATCATAATCTGTTGTGTTAAATTTGTAGTATCATAATCTGTTGTTAAATTTGTAGCAACATAATATGTTGTTAAATTTGTATTATCATAATATGTTGTGCTAAATTGGTAGTTATATGTTGTGTTAAATTTGTAGTATCATAATCTGTTGTGCCAATTTGAAGTGTTATAATCTGTTGTTAAATTTGTATTATAAAAATCTGTTGTTAAATCTGTAGTGTTATAATCTGTTGTTAAATCTGTAGTGTTATAATCTGTTGTTAAATTTGTATTATCATAATATGCTGTGTTAAATTTGAAGTATCATAATCTGTTGTTAAATTTGTATTATCATAATCTGTTGTGCTAAATTTGTAGTGTTTTAATCTGTTGTGCTAAATCTGTATTATCATAATCTGTTGTGTTAAATTTGTAGTAATGTAAATAGTTGTGCTAAATTTGTAGTATCATAAATATGTGTTAAAATTGTAATATCATAAATATATGTGTTAAATTTGAAGTATCATAAAAAGTTGTTGTGCTAAATTTTAAGTATCAAATAGTTGTGCTAAATTTGTAGTATCATAAATATGTGTTAAAATTGTAATATCATAAATATATGTGTTAAATTTGTAGCATCATAATCTGCTGTTAAATTTGTAGTATCACAAATTGCTTAGCTATATTTGTATTATAATCTGTTGTGTTAAATTTGTAGCATCACATATTGCTTAGCTAAATTTGTATTATAATCTGCTGTGTTAAATTTGTAGTATCATAAATACTTGTGCTAAATTTGAAGTATCATAATCTGTTGTGTTAAATTTGTAGTATCATAATCTGTTGTTAAATTTGTATTATCATAATCTGTTGTGCTAAATTTGTATTATCATAATCTGTTGTTAAATTTGTAGTGTTATAATCTGTTGTGCTAAATCTGTATTATCATAATCTGTTGTGTTAAATTTGTAGTATCATAATCTGTTGTGCTAAATTGTAGTGTTATAATCTGTTGTGTTAAATTTGTATTATCATAATCTGTTGTGTTAAATTTGTAGTATCATAATCTGTTGTGTTAAATTTGTAGTATCATAATCTGTTGTGCAAAATTTGTAGTGTTATAATATGTTGTGCTAAATCTGTATTATCATAATCTGTTGTGTTAAATTTGTAGTATCATAATCTGTTGTGCTAAATTGTAGTGTTATAATCTGTTGTGTTAAATTTGTATTATCATAATCTGTTGTGCTAAATTTATAGTTATACTATGTTAAATTTGTATTACCATAATCTGTTGTGCTAAATTCATGTTATCATAATCTGTTGTGCTAAATTTGTATCTGTTGTGCTACATTTTGTAGTATCATAATTTGTTGTGCTAAATTTGTATTATCATAATCTGTTGTGCTAAATTTGTAGTATCATAATCTGTCTTGTTAAATTTGTAGTATCATAATCTGTTGTGTTAAATTTGTAGTATCATAATCTGTTGTGCAAAATTTGTAGTGTTATAATCTGTTGTGCTAAATCTGTATAATCATAATCTGTTGTGCTAAATTTGTAGTTATACTATGTTAAATTTGTATTACCATAATCTGTTGTGCTAAATTCGTGTTATCATAATCTGTTGTGCTAAATTTGTATCTATTGTGCTACATTTTACAGTATCATAATTTGTTGTGCTAAATTTGTATTATCATAATCTGTTGTGCTAAATTTTGTATTATCATAATCTGTTGTGCTAAATTTGTAGCATCATAATCTGTTGTGTTAAATTTGAAGTATTATAATATGTTGTTAGATTTGTATCATAATCTGGTGTGCTAAATTTTGTATTATCATAATCTGTTGTGCTAAATTTGTATTATCATAATATGTTGCGCTAAATTTGTAGTATTATAAATAGTTGTGTTAAATTTGATGTATCATAAACAGTTATCAGTCAGATCTAATTGCAAACTGTATAGACCTAGATTTGCTGTTGTATATTGTACTATCAAATCTTGGTCTATATTGATTGTTATGAGTGGAGTAATTAGAAAGGCAAATACAAGGCTGTGCTCTACTATTATCACATTATGCATTGGCAGATCTGGGTCTAGGTTGTTTGCAGTTGGACTCTACTTGTAAGCATGTATAAACAGTATCGTGGTTCAATTTTAAATAAAGTGAAAGAGGTAGTGAAATGATCCCTTACGCGGTGTGTCTATCCAGCCTACATCAATTCCATTGTATGCATTATGAAGCTTGCTTGTGATCAGTTTCAACTGGTTGATTTGCACGACGACTAATCCCTGGTCATCAGAAACACCAACAGCAACCTCTGGATTGTTGACCTGGTACATCCGTCCGTCCTTCTGTACTTCATGGTTATATCTAGCACAGAAAATCACATAGTTATTCCAGCATAACAAAATTTTAATTTTGGAACAAGGCCACACACAACTAACAAGCTTAAGCCATCAAATGTGCAGAACTTAATATCTGTTCTAAATCTCAAAAATCTGGAATGGTTTGCATCTCTTAGGTAATACAATGCAGACATAATGAATACTGTGCCTAATACACAAAACAAGAGTCCTTGATGTGACTGACAATCGACTTCCCAAAAAGAATGTTAAGGAATTCACAACAAGTTTTGAGTGAAAATACAGCCATTGTACTGGCTATAATGGCTAGTATGATTTTCCATTCAGGAATTGTAGTAATAATAGGTTATGAGCTGATTGCCATGGCAGCTATAATGGTCATCAGACTAGAACACTTTTCCTTTAGGATCATCTTTTCAATAGTTGTTGTAATGTTTAATGCCATTTTTTCAGCACATGATAGGCTATACATCGTGGCCAATATTAATGGTGGAGGAAAAACTCAGGGGAAAACCCAGGAAAGAACCACTGACCCACGAGAAGCTACTGGCAAGCTTTCTCACATACCCACATTGGCCGAATCTGAGACTAAAACCCACGCAGACTGAGGTGAGATAGCAGGAATCAGTAATGGAGAACACTTTTGACCACTCTGCCACTCAGGGGCCCCATCCATTCTGTAATAGTAGTAATAACACAATTTTAAAAATGAAAAAAAAAATTGTGGCCATACTGGATGTACTAGAATAGAAGTGCCATTTTAATTTAGGACTAACTACACCTATGGATCAACATGTGGTTCAAGTTTTAAGGCAATTGTCTAAGTTGATTAGGAGTAGTGATAACAAGATGGTGTGTTCATCTATGTGTGTGTCTGTCTGTGTGTTTAGCTTGTGTCCATGCACACATGCATATGTGTGAGAGAGAGATTTGAATTACTAATGTAGCTGCAACACTTTTTCAGCCATACCACTATGATGTATGCAGTGTGGCAGTTTATAGTGATGTCTAGCACTGAGGCATCATGCTGCAGACATGTAGCATGATGTCCCACATAGTAACATTATCCTGACCCCAGGCTGACCAGTCCTAATACTAACCTCTTAATGCTGAGTCTTTGGTAATATTCAGCCAGGTTCATAATAACAAAATTGTGCCAATGGATGGACTGACAACAGGTTATCCCATAAGCTCTTTTGGTCTAAAACCAGTAGAAAGTTAAAAGACACAACCAGTTAGAAAATATTACAGATGATATCCTAGTTATATAAAAAAAACAACTCCTTAACAAGTATGGCATTCAATATTTCTTACTAATGGAGAAAACCAAAGATCTAGTGGCCAACTGACAATGAACACAGTATATATATATATATATATATATATATATATATATATATATATATATATATATATATATATATATATATATATGATAAAATAATTGAATGCTTTACAGCACATCAACACATGAATGGTTATATCAATCCAATCCAATTAAAAGGAAGTTGAAACTGCACTATTCAGTCACCCTCTGAACTGAAACCAAGTTTATTGCCATTACCTTGCCCTGTCCTGCCCATTCCAGCAGTCACCCTCCTGATCAGCCTTGGCAGCAATCTCCTCATTGTTACAGATTGTGTATGGCAGCTGGATCCAGAAATCTTTTGCATCCTTGACCTTGTCCTTAATATCACGCACCAGGCGGTCAAGACTTGTACCAGCTGCCGTTGTTGGGCGGACAACAGCTTGGCGACGATTGCTCTGTATTAAGTCCTTGCCAAAGGTATAATCATCCAGACTGGTGCTCCGTGTCGTGGAAGAAGAATCAGCCTCAGCATTTCTGGTCTTGCGATAACCTGACTGTCCACTTTCTTCATACAGTCGAGGCTTGCCACAGCCCTTGAAGATCTGAAAATATACATGGTCTCATTTTTCGTATACATGGTATTAATTTCATTCTTTGGCAAAATAGCCAATCTTGATTCCCATTATTTTGGCTATAATTGTAACCCAGATAAAAAGTTTTACTAGCAGCAACATTGCCATTAACCTTTTAAAGATCAGGTAAAAGATGGGCCAGTTTAGTAAGTTTAATGTATCAATGGGACAGAGCACTATTTTTATAAATACCTACAATAGGTGTCATGGATCTTAATTGCTACTAAGTTACAAATCTCAATGCTATATGTACATCTCTCAAAAAGAGTAAATTTTGAAGAAAATGTTACTGCAACACATACACAAATCAATCCTGCACCAGTCAATGTGACATGTAACAATTAACTTCATATATGGGCTAGGTCCACAATAAATCGCTAGTCTGTGATGGTTTAGCATTCCTGGTTGGGGGCATGATTAATGGACAGACATACATTAACTTGGGGTTAAGTAGCAGGAAACAACAATGTAGAAACAATCCAGCGACAATCTTTGCTATTTGGAAGTATCTGTGACGCAAGTTTTTCCAGAAATAGTTATTTATAAAAGGAGAATAGAGAGAATTGTTCTAACTTCGATGGGCATGTTAAATTTCTGGTGGTTATAGAGAGTTTTAATTCTGACTGAAACACACACTCCATATTTAGCTTAGCCAAAGATGAATTTAATTTTTTTTTATAAATTTTTCTCACAAAATTAGTATGTCCAACTTTTTTGTGTGGAACGGGGTTGACTCTGGGGAAGTAGAAAGTGTTCTCCCATTATAAACTGTTGAAGGGACAGGTGTCTGGAAGTGGAAGCAGATTGAAAGAGGTTCAGCTTCAGAAAAAACGGTTTGTCTCAATCTCAATTAATATGTTCACTGGTATAAGTTTGTAATTATTTCTTGCATGTATTCATTTTAAATTAATAGATCAATTTTCCTAGAGTTCACATGTTAATTGTTTGCATTCATCTGTCTTGAATATTATATGACTCATATATTGTAAGAATACCTTGATATAAATTGAGAGAATTATTTGAATTTGCTCACTGTATGAAGTAGGAATCATGCTGTCAAGGGGATTAGTGCATTACATACAATAGTAACTTAGAATTGTGTGGATTTATCTGTCTATAATTATATTAATCATGTCTGCTAGGAATTGATTTTAATGTCTGGAAATGAATTGCTAGTTAGCAAGTAATATAGTTAGACAAAGACGATAAGTCCATCAATTCATTTGTGCAATGAAGTTGTTAATTCTTTTTCAACTGAGATATTGGCACATACCAACCAACACATCCTCCAATGAGTGATTTGTAGCCCACCACAGGGGCTACCATTTATTGTGTCTAGGTTATGTCATGGTCTGTTTAGTTTAAGTTATCTGCTAGGGATAGAGATTAATTTCATGGTAATAGAGGTGTGTATCAGTGTCAGGTTACAAACTGACCTTGACCTAAATAAACTAAGTTCTGTTGTGTTATGAATAGATAGAAAAAAAGAAGCCTGACAGTTAAGTGTAAGGACGGGTCAGCCAGGTGTCAGGATAATGTGATTGGGTGGGACATTATGCTGCATGTCTGTGGCATGATGCTCCAGTGCTAGACATCACTATAAACTGACACACTGCAGACATCATAGCAACAGGACTTACATGTTTTTAAAGCTACATTAAAAATCAAAATCACCGCACATAGACACAGACACACATACAACCAGGGTTTGTCACAGTGACCTTGACCGTTTGATCCTGATACAGATACCATTATTTCTTACCCCAACTGCAAACTATCAACAAAGCTTGGCAACTGATAATGGTGGACAACTCAGTTGTTGTATAAATAAAAAATCAGTAACAGACAGACAGACAGACGGACTACAGCGGGATGTCATAACATTTTAAAATGCCTAATTCTCTCCTAGGCTGGTGAAATGAACACTCTGCAGTTTCATCCAGCTAATAGTTTTATCTCTGCCACTACCTAGGCCAGTGACCTTAATAACATTCCTTATCACTAGTAATGATGTTAACAATCACCTCTCTAATCAGAGGTCAACCTGTACCACATGTAAATAATGTCAATGCCCTTTCATTCCAAAAAACTTTCAGCCAGTGCTAATTTTCACCCTATATTTAACATCAAATGTGTCCAATAATTTACATGTATTTGCATTATTACTTTAAAACTTGTCTGGCAAAGAGCATTCAATGCATGTATTACAGAAAACCTGGGATAATAAACCTGAACATAATGACTTACGCCCTATAACAATAATGAGGAACACCATTATAAAAAAAATATAAGTCCCTCATAGAGGCTGATGCCCAAATGTTGGAAAAGAATCTCCTAGAGTTCATAACAAGACCATTTTTTTTGTCTGCTGAGTGCAGAAACTATAAATTTTCTTTAGTGTGAAGACTGTCAAATTAGCCAATGTTAAGATAAGCAGTATTTTAAGATAAATAAGACACCTTAGGAAGAATTTTGGTGAAAACTTTATGCTATGACCATTTCATTAGTGACATGATTTTCAATGTGTTAATTGTGCCAGCCATATCTGAGTGTGGATCAGCACAATTTTCATTCAGGACCAAATAGATATTATAATTAATTTTCTGTTATAAATATTGTCATGACTTTTCATTTAGAAGGAGTAGAAAAAGTGTGTAAATCAAGATGGCTGCAATGGTGGCCATATTGGATTTCAGTGTCTGCGTGTGAATGTGATTTTAAAATGTAACACTGCTTTAACCATTTCTAGTAATATTACTAGAATGTCTTCAGTGAGGCAGTTATAGTGATGTCTAGCACATGGGCATCATGCCACAGACATGTAGCATGACATCCCACCCAGTCACAATATCCTGACACCAGGCCAACCAGTCCTAACATAAACATCTTAATGCTGAGGGCTTAGCAAGGCAGCTATTAGTATCATGTTTATAACACATTGGTATAACAGGGTTCCACTCCACGACCTCCCACATCTAAGGGATGCTCTTACCACTATGGCCACCAATGAATTTCAGATCAGCACCATTTTCATTTAGTATGAACTAGACATAAGAAGTCTTCTTGCGAAAATCCAAAGTTTACACTTCTTAACAAGCAGCAGTTTAAAGATGATCACTGTGGCAGCCATAACAAATATCAGATCATAACATGTTTTATTTAGGACTATCCAGATCAGCCAATTAAGTCATCCAAAGAAAAGCCCATATGACTTTCCTGCCAGATCAATAGCAGTTGCAAGATTTCCATGGTCGCTAGTGTCAGGCCCATACCACATGTCAGAAGAGCACCATTTTCATTAAGAACTAAGAAGTGTTTTTAATGAAAACTCCATGCTGATATGACCACCCATCCAGGTGGTGTGACCATATCACGATTTCCAAGATGGGGACTATGAAGATCATTTTGGATGTCCACATGGAATGGTTTTTATTTAGCACCAAATAGACATCTGGGGAAAAGCCAATGTTGCTATGACTTTCCATTCAAGTCCTCTGTGGAAAAGTCAATGTTGCTATGACTTTCCATTCAAGTCCTCTGGGAAAAGCCAATGTCGCTATGACTTTCCATTCAAGTCCTCTGTAGAAAAGTCAATGTTGCTATGACTTTCCATTCAAGTCCTCTGGGAAAACCCAATGTTGCTATGACTTTCCATTCAAGTCCTCTGTGGAAAACCCAATGTTGCTATGACTTTCCATTCATGTCCTCTGGGAAAACCCAATGTTGCTATGACTTTCCATTCAAGTCCTCTGGGAAAACCCAATGTTGCTATGACTTTCCATTCATGTCCTCTGGGAAAACCCAATGTTGCTATGACTTTCCATTCAAGCCCTCTGTGGAAAAGCCAATGATGATGTGACTTTCCATTCGATGGAATTAGCAAGATTAAAATTTGCATGCTGACTGCTATAGTCGCCGTATTGGGCATCAGATTGGCACCATTTTCATTTAGAAGTAACTAGATATCATAATAAGTCTTTTATGGATCATCAATGTGATACTTAATTGGCAATCATTATAATAACTGTAGTATTAAATTGGTGATCAGGTCCCTCACAAAATGTCATTCCCATCAGCCAACTATCCCTGTTTCTCATTGTCAATCCTTGCACTTTCTTCTCCCATATATATATATATATATATATATATATATATATATATATATATATATATATATATATATATATATATATATATATATATATAAACACAGTATTCGATTTACTTGATTGGTGATCCTCGTGACTGTGATACTCCAGTATTCGATTTACTTGATTGGTGATCCTCGTGACTGTGATACTCCATTAGTGAAAACAGTAACTGTGATGCATGATTGGTGATCACTTCAACAACTGTGATTCTCAAACAGTGATCATAGTAACTGGGATACAAGATTTGTAATCACTATAGCAATTACAATACATGTACTCAAATTGGTGATCACAGTAATGATGATACCTAATTAGTTATCACTGCATGAGACTATTTCACAACTGTACAATTACAGCAACTGTAAGATCACACACACATGCACGCACACACACAAACAGCATGTTTCTTGACAGTGGGATAAACATGTTGCTTTAATTGCAGAAACTTTGTATCGTTTTTTATGTCAGGAAAAACCAGACAATTGTTCACAATTAACATTCAGATACAAGAATTTGTGTACATGGTAACCAAGGTGATACCTGTTTAGTAACAGTAACACTGGATTCCTGGAAATTCATGATGGCATCAGAGATTTTGACATCTATTGGATCCACCACTGATTCAATGTTAAATGGCCCTTCCAGTCGACTAGCCACCATCTTGAGTGCCTCTAAAAAATTAAACCAAAATAAATTCAAAATTTTTCTCAAAAAAAAAACCCCAAATATATGCTGCGAAGTTGAATTCTTCCCATGCCTTTCATGGTAATTTATTGCTGTCCCACCAATCTATTCTCTCAATCCGTCATTTTGTTTTTTTAAAAAGGAAACAAGAACTGATTGAGCTAGGATATAACTGCTAGGGCTGAATCATAGTGCTGTATTTGTCATATTTGCACCTGGTTTACCTATAAAGGTGAGATCACCTATAACCTGACAAAACCTTTGAAGTTCAGTCCAGGTAACTTGGAACAAAGCCACCATTCTAGGTCTCAAAAAGATGAACAGATTGATATGGAATATGTACAAGGTAGATTCTAAAGTAAAATGACTGGTAATAAGGTTAAGATTATCAGGATGATTCACAAGGATTCCTAGAGTTCCTGAATCTTTCAAAAGCATGACCAACCAAAGTCACTGGGTAAATTTTCCAAATTATCATTTTAGTAGGTAAAACAACCAAATGCAGCATGATATTGTTCTTTGTTGCAGATTTCAAGTTCAAGTGTTTTTTTTTTCTTTCTTACTGTAGTGACTTTTGCTCGTCTCCTAATGTTATAATAATATAATCTTAAAATTTCCATCCATCCTCCATCAATCCATACAAACATGGAAAGTTCTAGAACCTCTAAATAAATTATAACAATGTACATTTATATTATATATAAAAAAACAGATTGTAATTTCTATGAAGTGTAACGCATCCTTAGAATTATAGATACAAAAATTCTACTGTAATCTATTATCAATATGTACATGCAAAAGGCATCAAATTTCTGATATTTTTTCTGCAGATTTTACAAACTATGAAAGCTTATTCAACAGAACTGAACCAGAAAACTGGAAGATTTTCCAGAATATTATAATCAGGAAAATCTACTGATTTCAAAACGCAAAATTTTTTAACAGATATCAACTTTGTGCCTAAAAGGAAATGAATATATCGAGAAGAAATGACAAGTAGCAATTTTAATCATTTGCTAAAAAGAAACCTTTACACATCTAAGATGAGGCATCAAAAATGACCAAGCCATGAAAGGTGAAGAAGCCATAACAAATTATCTGATTTTAAGGCATAGGACAAAATTAGATATCAAGATACGCATATCTACAAAAATACATTCTTTAAAAAAAGCCATTCATCGCATAGTTTTCTATTAAAAAACCATCACAGTTTTCTATAAGAAAGCTATTCATCACAGTTATCTGTTAAAAAAAACATTCATCACATTTTTCTATTTTAAAAAAACATTCATTACAGTTTTCTATTTAAAACAACATTCATCACAGTTTTCTATTTAAAAAAACATTCATCACAGTTTTCTATAAGAAAGCTATTCATCATAGTTTTCTATTAACACAATAACCCCTGGAGGTTTTTGCTGTTTATTCTTGAAAGGCAAGTAGGAAACACATTTTGGGGACTATTTCTCAAGACACAAGCAATTTTCAATTAACCTAATGCCTAGTTATGCTTAAAAAAAAAACAATGCATCCATTGGTTATTTTGCTCGTGCATGAGCAGAAGGTGAAAAGTTGGAGTTCTTTCTTTTGCTAAACGGAACCATAATTTTCGTATGGAATAGACTAATTATTAAAAAGGTCCACCTTATCCTATTTTTTGCACAGGTTCACCTGTTTGTGTGCACTTCAGAATGGTCTGCCTTAGAGATTAGGCCATATAGTCTAAAATCAAAACACAAAATTGGATTCAGACAACAGGCAAATTTTGGGTGGAAAAAAAAATGGGTAAAAAAGATTTCACTCTGTATTTTGTAGTGCTAAAATGTCCAGATTAGTTGGGATCATTGTAGATCTGTCTGCCTTTCTATAAGACCACCCACGTTAGTGTATCATACATGACCTCAACGCTACAGAGCTTTGCAGTAGGCCGCTACCTTGTGCCCCATAAGCGCAGCATTAGGGGTTAATTTGTTTTAAAAAAGCCATTCATCACAGTTTTCTATAATAATAAAAACATCACAGTTTCCTATATATTGGGTGGCCAGTAGGTTCTTGTGGGCCAGTGGTTCTTACTGGTTTTTTTCCCAGGGTTCTTCCTCCACCATTAATACTGGCTACCACATATAGCCTATTGTGTGCTGAAAAATGGCGTTAAACCCTACAACGACAACAACAAGTTTCCTATATTAAAAATTACATTCATCACATGGTTTTCTATTTTTGTTTTAAATTTATCAGTTTTCTATTATAAAATCCATTCATCACAGTTTTCTATTTTCTATCAACTTAGCAGCCTGGGGAATCCCTTGTAATTTTTCTCAGTCTGAGTCTGGTTGATGGGTTTGGTCCTTCATTAGGTTATCTGTTTAAAAGCTACTGGTCAGTAGCTATTATTAAAACACACTTCATTTCTTGGATTATTTCTTAGCTTTTTTTATAGCAAATAGCTCTGTTAATCTCTGTTTGAAAAAAATTAAACATGTGAAAGACCAAAATACTTGTGTGCAAGTTATGTCTAACTGGAAACAAGACAGACCAAGATCTGTCATCCCATCATGAACACACAGATCCGGATTTATGTTCTTTGTTCTATTGATTGCCCCAAAACAAACTGCACAGATCTGCCGGAACAGCATGCTATAACAAATCTGGGTCAATGTAGTTCTCAGTTGGATTCATCTTTTACATAAGTATATCCAGTACCTATCCAGGCACTCACTTTTAAGCCAAATCAAACTGCGAAAAATCCTGATCTGATGTAACACAAAGCACCTGCAGATCAGGGTCTATGTTGTTTGTTATATTGATTATACCTAACAAACTGCACAGACCCAGATCTGCCATCACATTATGCAAGAGCGGATCTGGGTCTGTTCAGCTTGCAGCTGACATAAGAGGGCCTATATAGCATTTTTGGGAAGGATTTATCTTATACAGTTTTTGCAATTCTTCATTTCTACATTTTTAGAATCTGGCATTTAATCAGCACCATATAACCAGTAACATGACCTGCCTTAAAACCTGAATACACCATACTTACTGATCATGTAAACCTGAATACATGCATACTTACTGATCATAATTAGGCTGTCTGGATCTGATAAATTACATTATTATAAACAAGAAACAATCTAATGACTGAAAACCACTTTTTTATCATAACACTTCATTACACAAGATATCTTTTCTTGTGATTTTTTTTACATAGCTGGCTTTTATTGCCCCTGCCTTTCTGTCTTTTAATAATGACTCAGCCTGGTGTGATGATGTAATTTACTGCCAGCTTAATAATTATCATACCACCACCCTCTCTGTCATTAATTCAACCATTCCCAAATTCTCTCCCCCCCTTCTCTGTCATCAATTCAACCATCCCCAAATTATTTTTTTAGGCTGGTTCCAAAACACCATTCACTAAAGGAAACAGAAAAAGCCCTTTTCCATTAGTTTGTCAATGACCCCTGACCCATAACATCATTTTTCAACTTCAGCAGCAAACTGATTGCACATTGACTCAGACTTATATGGGGATCCAAATGGGAAATTTTATACTGACCAGAGGCTCTTCAAAGATGATTTTACAACATTTTATGATAGGCTGAAACCTTTCACTAAATGTTAGGGAACAAATGTGTAAAATGGAATCCTAAAATCTTGGTTCTAACACCATACAATAGATGACCATAAATAAATGGGAAAAGTCTACTTTTTTCCCAGCAATTTTTGCATGTTGGGGTATCTTTCACTGCCTAATATCTACAGTGCTAAAGCTTTACACTTTATACACCAGCCCATGCAAACAAATCCATTTCATGCAGAAGACTGCCAACATATCCAACCTCCAGACCTATAACTTCGATTAAGCAACTGAAGATTAATACAGGTGCAGCTGATCAGGCAATGAAATAAATCAATAAGCTATCAGAAGAAGGCCATACAAGGCTAGGAGCATTACTGCACTGATCGTGTGCACAATACTAACTATATGGTGTAGGTTTTTAAAAAAAATATAAATCACTACTGACCTACTTTAATTAACCATATGTACTGACATGTAAGTCAAATCCAACTGCATTGACAGATCTGCCATGTGTACACCTTTGTTAGGATTAATCAGTAGAACCAACAACACAGATCCAAGTCTGCTGGCATATCATGTGACACATAGCCAAGTCTGCTGGCATATCATATGACACATACCCAAGTATGCTGGCATGTCATGTGACACATACCCAAGTCTGCTGACATGTCATGTGACACATACCCAAGTCTGCTGGCATGTCATGTGACACATACCCAAGTCTGCTGGCATGTCATGTGACAGAGACCCAAGTCTGCTGGCATACCATGTGACAACATATCAGGGTCTACATTATTTGGAGTTAGACTCGACTAGTAGTAAGCATATAATATAAATGGAAGATTGCTAAAAAAAAAAAAATATAAATGGAAGCTTTCTATCTGCTTTCTTAGTTCATTAAATATCACAACTGGCTTTGTTTTTGTATAAAAAAATAATAATAATTGCTAAATGAAAATATTATCCCCCAAAAAAAAAGTGATTAAATTTTCACTAAGAAGCCTTCATATCCTGATGTTACACAAACATGATATTAAACTGCTAACCTTCATGGTTTTTTTTTAATTAGTCTATTTTTTTCCCGCCATCAAGTCCAAAACTAAATCATGGCCATATTCTTATAATGGATAAAATCAATTTACAATGTTTGCATTCAACTAAAACAATATTACTTTACTAATAACTTTGTTTACTTTCAATAACATTTACTTTCATGATTATACAAAGAGGTCCTTGAACACATTTGACAATTCTTAAATGCGTGGACTGCAGGAGGGGTCCTATAGAATGTACTGCTGAATTGGGTGTTTGGGGTGGTCCTATAGTCTGTACCAAAGACTAGCTAATGTGTACAGAAGAATTGGTGTTTGGTTGGTCCTACAGTGTGTACAAAATAAATGGTGTTTGGGGTGATCATATAGTCAGTGTATCCCCTAGAGGTGCAAGCCTGAGATTCAAAAGTCTCCTTTGTGTCAAAACTGGGTGTTTGACTTTGTAAAAAAACAAATGTTGGTATCAGAACTGGAGGTCAAATTAAAAAATTTGGGGCCTCTGAAGAGCAAATGAGTGTAAAGGGAAATACTGTATAGTGTCTACAGAAAAAATGGTGCTTTGGGTGGTCCTAAAATTCTTGGCTTGGAGCAAACTGAAATCATGGAAAAATGGTAGCTCACAAAAAAAAAAAAAAGAAATTAATTTGCCAAGCCTACATTGCATTCAAATGTATTGCATCACATTTGACTGATTAAAATTGTACACACTATTGTCCCTGTCAAGTGAGTGAGTATGCAAGCAGCACTCAACTGAATGACACCTAAAAACCATTGATCAGTCTGGTACAATGCAGCATGTGTCATCTCGAGTAAAATGTAACATAGCTCCTGCCATCTCTGCCAAAATAATGCAATACAACTGCAGCTTTTATATCAATTACAATCAAGCACAGCTGTTACCATCTTGATCAAAAGCAATATATGGCTGCTACCATTTTTGTCAAATACAAAAAGTTAGCAAATTAGTATTTATCACACATTTAAAATCCTCTGATCCATCTTGGCAAAAAAAACCCCACTTTTCAACTACAATGTCAGATTAAAACTAAAAGAAAATTCATTTCAAAGATACCAGACAGGTATATCCCCCCCCCCCACACACCTCCTGATTTTAAATGTATTCTCAGACTGGTGACCTCTGGTAATACCAGTTCTCACCGCTCTACTCTCCATTCACAGCACATTTATATCTCAAATATTGACATTCACTGAGATATTTCCCTCTTGTCACCTTCAATCTATCCAGACAAAAATAACCATAGCATATTCAGGGACTGGGAGAGACCTTTATGGTTTTGAAAAGCAAGTCTTTTGTGACTAACTTTTTGTGTATGACTTTATAAATAAAAGCCTCAGTCATTAGTAAAAATACCATGTATATATATATATATACTTGCATGTATATATACTTCCAGTCCAGATACAAATTGCACAGACCTAGATTTGCTGTCACAAAAATCATAGGTGGATCTGGAACTACATCGTAAGTTTGAAGCAATCAGTACAACAATATATACAATGATCTGCCAAGCCATTACATGCATTCAACAACAGATCTGGGTCTATCTTCTTTGCAGCTGCACCAGACTTATAGTTGTTGTTGTTGTAGTAGGGTTTAACACCATTTTTCAGCACATGATACGCTTTACATGGCGGCCAGTATTATTGGTGGAGGAAGAACCTGGGAAAACCCCTGGAAAGAACCATTGACCCAAGAGAAGCTACTGGCAAGCTTTCTCAAATACCCACATTGGCCGAATCTGAGACTTGAACCCACGCAGAGGTGAGATGGCAGTGATCTGTAATGGAGAGTGCTTTAGACCACTCGAGGACCCTCTGTGTGTGAGAGAGAGAGAGAGAGAGAGAGAGAGAGAGAGAGAGAGAGAGAGAGAGAGAGAGAGAGAGAGAGAGAGAGATATGAATAACAGAATTATTGATGCAGTCCAATGATCAAGTAATTAAACATATTTAATTCATACCATTCAAGAATAAATTTTAGATGCACTGTTCAAAATACACATGTTCTGTGGAGTCCTGAGGGGCCCAATGGTCCAAGACTTTTACAGACAACTCTCACATCTTACCACCATCAATCAGCCTTGGCTCTACCAATCAAGTCATCTTTGCTAGCCAAGGTTCAAATAACCCTATCTACACCTTGGCAGATCAAACAGCTATATTGCTGCTTTGTCCAAGCGACATCTATTGGATTTCATGAGTTTCCTCCCTTAGTATATAATGCCAACTAACCAGTAGCATGGTACATTGTATATCTGCTGAAAATGGTGGGTGCAATAGACCAAAAATGGATAATTTTGTAAATTTAACCATCAAAAGTATGACTATATACCAGAGGGAAGTCATTACTGGTGTATTTGAGTGAAGGTATTTGTGAAAACATGGACCAACACTGAAAGATTGCTTATTTATCATTCTATTTAAGTTGTGTGCTCCCATTGTCTAGAACATGGAGGAACACAATTTGAATAACTTATTTTTTATGGGATGCTTTGGCTTGCCACTTAATCCAATGAAATTCACAGACCCAAAGCTGAGAAATATATTGCCATGATAGCCATATTGGATGTCAGATCAACACAATTTTGGTTCAGGAACAGCTAGGCATCAAAAGACTTTTCGTGTAAACCCAGTATTAATTTGACAATCCATGCAGATGGAGTTGCAATAATATTATCAGCACCATTCTGATGTAGGATCAGGAATCCTTTTATAACTATCCATTCCAGAGGAGTGCCAATAAAAAAAAAAGACTTTCAAGATGGCTGCCATAACCAACATACTAATTTAACATCTTTTATGAAGACCCCTTACTGATATGACCATCGATTCTAGATAAGTAGCAATAACTAGATTTTCAAGATTGTCACTATGGTATCCAGACCAGGGGATGCATGTGCAAGGGTATCATCCAAGGAACGGTGGTGACAACAAACTTGTGCAAACAGACAGATGAACAATGGATAACAGACCATCCTATGATCTAAGAGTCAAATATACTGGCTGCCATGTAGAAACAGATAATGAAAAATGGCAATAAATCCCACAAAACCAAACCAAATCATCATTGCTGTTGTCCTGGGAAGATTCAAAATAAACAATGGTTAAAGCTTATTTGGACAGACAAAATGTTCCACATTAATATCAAACACAAAGTTCTTTCCTTTCTTTATGACAAAGAAATGGTGATTTTCTGATAATAAATGCTTTCCTGAAATATTTGAAAAGAAACAGAAGAGTTAATCTTTCTAATCTCTTATCAAGAGTGTCCTTGACATGTTTCAGGCCTTAGTTTGAGGGTAACAAAATTATGTTCCTTTCTTTTGTCCAACTCAAAAAATGGAAGATCTGGCCAGAAACATGTGTTGGACACCTTATAGTCAACATACAGTAATAACGTTAAAAGTCAAACAGTCCATTTACTAATAAATCAACCTCTAAAATAAAAATCTGGCCTTTTCATAGCAGTATTATTTTGGTGCATTTTATAACTACATTCTGAAAGATATCAACTATCATCAGAGCACAGATAATCACAACCTTATGCATAAGTACATTCAACTAAATCCAAGTAATTTGTGTTTATAGTTAGCCCATATTAGTCAATGAATGTATTTGTTTAAAATATATACTTAACATTTAGTGAAAAATGGTTTAAAGATGTTGAAATTATGACAATTTGAAACCATAAAGGATATGTAGTGGCAGCTGGCTAGATGACAAACAGCAGGTCCAAATGTCCATCAAGCTTCCAAGCGTGCCTGTAAACACCCAAATGTCCAACAAGCTTCCAAGCGTGCATGTGAACACCCAACTTCTTGACACATTTGCCTGCGACAGTACTGATAAATATAGGTATCAACACCTTATGTTATGACATGCATAACACAATGAAAGTAAATAAGGCATGTTGCACTATTGGGTGTTTCCTAATAAGGCCTCAGGGTTAAAAAAAAAAACTATTTTAGTACAAAGTCTTCAAAAAAAAAATTTAAGGTGTTTCCTAATAAGGCCTCAGGGTTAAAAAAAAAACTATTTTAGTACAAAGTCTTCAAAAAAAAAATTTCAGGTGTTTCCTAATAAGGCCTCGGGGTAAATAAACTATTTTATCACAAAATCTTTAAATAAAGTTTATCATCATAATGATTATTATTGAACTCCCTCACTATAGTACCATATATGGAAGCCATGGAGTACACTGTTTTATAAAGCAAAAATATGCATGCATATTTTGTTCTGAATAATGAAATGGAATCCACAACTAAATGTGAATCCACTTCATAACTGGAAGCAAGATTTTGACTGCTATCTATAACCCTTACGCCCCAAAAAATAAAGATAAAGACAACAAATATGAATATTTTTGAGGATCCATTTTTAAAATCATACTGTCTGCAATTTTACATCCGGTCACATGGATCAATACTGATTTTAAAGGTGAACCAGAGTAACAGGACGGGTTCGGTGAAATAATTGCGATCTTTTAAACTTAAATATTTGATGCAAGGAAAGTTAAAACAGAATAAAACTTATTTTAAAAAGGCTGTTCCAGATGAATTTGCTGGTGGTAATCAGAAATGTTGTCAAGTCTCCAGCAAATTTTAGAGTTATTACAGCATGTCAGCATAAGGAAAATCTGGCTGAAACTTGTTTCAAGTTCTGAGAAAACAAACAAGGATAGTAAAAAAAAATTAAATATTCGGCTGAATGAATGCATGATAATATTTGACTGGATATAGGAAGAAAAAATATATGTATATGAGGAAATACTTTTTTGATCGTTTAAAGATGGGAGAACCCCTTCCCTCACATGAAAAAGAAAATGGGCATTGTTAATTAATCTGAACAATGTACAATATTTACACCCAAATATGAATAAATATTCCACCTGCTATAATTACACTCTTTTACCTTTATGATAGCTAATGTAATTATTGCTTTCTTAAGTTTCTTTGAATATGAATATACTGTGTTTCATTTTTAAAAAACTTTTCTGGTTTAAAATATTCAGCATTACAGATCAGCTGACATATCAAACCCATGCTAAAATTTTCTTACTGAACTCGTGTTATAACATTATTAACCCATGGCCATGCTATAAAAAAAACTATTAGCCTGGAGAAAATAACTGAGAAAATAGGATACATCAGCGCATGAAAAATGCAAATTGTTGAGACGGTTTTCGTTAAAGTTATGAAGCTAAAAATATGCAATAAATGTTTAAAATTAGAGCAAAATTAAATGTTCCAACAAATGTATCTGAAATTATTATAATGAATCTTAATTATCTGGTATAATATAAGTAAGGACTGTGTATTTAATTTAATTATTTTATATCATTTAAGTATGGACAGGAAAATTTTATTTAATTATCTGATATAATGTGAGCATGGACACCGAATCTAATTATCTGATACAATGTGAGTATGGACACCAAATCTAGTTATCTGATATAATGTGAGTATAGACACCGAATCTAATTATCTGATATAATGTGAGTATGGACACCGAATCTAATTATCTGATATAATGTGAGCATGGACACCGAATCTAATTATCTGATACAATGTGAGTATGGACACTGAATCTAGTTATCTGATATAATGTGAGTATGGACACTGAATCTAATGTGGCGTAGCAAGGGGAGGGCAGGTGGGGCATTCGCCCCCAGGTGCTGGTGTCTAGAGGGTGCCAAATGGGCGCCCAAATCGGCCCGAAGCATCAACAATGGATTTGTTGGATTATGTATTGAACCCATTAGTGAAACCTGAAAAGTACCCATATTTTAAGTAACACAATACAAACAATATTGTGTTGGCCAACGTCTGCTGTATAGCTGTTGACTGCATTACAGTCATGTGGGAGGTCTACTGGTTAAACAATTTAATATACAGTCCGTGGTATAGGCCTTGACCTCCTTGACCATACACTACAGGCTCTATGCTCCTAACATAATATCTGTTTGTGCAATCTAGCACTGCTCAGTGTAGAGAGAGAAACACTAGAAACAATTGACTTTGATGATGTTATTGATCTGTTTTTAGCAGTAAGGCCAGGAAAATAAATCTTTTGTAAAACGCTACTTGTAATGTAATGTACTATGTGCAATCTCCAGATGACATAATTAACATAATTAATTTTTTGGATATTATTTTTTCTAAATAGGCTAATATTGTTTTATAAGGAATTTAGCCTAGGCTATACTTTTTTTCTAGCAATTAAATTGTAATAGTTTAATAATTATATGATGACTGATAATGATTATGTTTCGTTTTGGAAACAAGGTACATAACTGCGCAACAGGGGCAGCAGGGGGAGCAAATTTGCGTGTTTTGCCCTGGGCATCAAATATCCTCTCTATGCCACTGAATCTAATTATCTGATACAATGTATGTATGGACACTGAATCTAATTATCTGATACAATGTGAGTATGGACACCAAATCTAATTATCTGATATGTCTTTAAGTATTCTCCTAGTGTGAACAAAAGATGTTTGACATACAACTGATTCATTGGTTTAACCATAATGATCTGTATAATACAATTAAGATTCCTTCCTTTGTTGTCACTTCATGTTTCAATAACTGAGTGTAAAACTGTGAAATTCTGAACTATTGGGAACTGAATTTTTTTTGGTGGGTATGCGCATTGGAACTAAGGGAAGTAATTTTAAGTGCTATGATCAATAACTCTGCTGCAACCATGAAACCTCCATATTGTGCAAAACCAGTGTGTGTGCTGATTTTGTAAAGCTTTTTACAGCATGGGTGCAATATTCTTTGTGAGCTTGCTAATTTGTTAATGTGTCCAATTTTTTGTTCAGCCAGAGGTTCATTATTTCTAAGGCTATGCATTTCCCTTTACAATGCTCCAGGTTCACCTTCAAATAGCTGCAATGAATTCCTGAGATATCATCACATAAAAAGTTACTGGTATACCAATCCCCTCAGGGGTGGTGTGTGTGTGTGTGTGTGTGTGTGTGTGTGTAACAATTACCATACATATCTATCAAAAAGGTACCACTTTCAATCAGTATCACATTACATACAAATTTGCAGGTATACAGGTCTATACCACCGCTTCCTGGGAAAATATAACTTGATACAGTATACTCATTCTGAGGTACCCAGTAAGAGCTCTATCATTACCAAATATATAGAAGGCTGCTGGAATGATTACCATACATATCCATCTACAGATCCCCAATATAACCATTATTAAAAAAATAAAGGTCCATTCTAGAATGTACTGATTTCTAAAACATCATGCCATAAATTAACCGAATTTGTGAAAATGCACATTATGCTTTCAAGTGCCCTACCATAATTTCTTCCTTAAATCCCATCAATATTTAGAACATTTCCTTCTTTAAGAAATTGTATAAATAATTTACCCCCTTTATTTCCAGTTCTAGAATATACCCAAAACTATATGAAGAAAGCTGCTTGTACTAATTCCATGGGGAACAATTACCATATCTGCCCATCTAGATATACCAAGTAATATCAATGTCATCACATAGAATGTATTCAACTCGCCTTACCATCATGGTGTAGGTTCGAACCCTACCATCAGATTTTTTAAATCCAAGCATCAAATTAACCTGGAATGACTACCAATGTGTGTCCTTGGTCATGGCACTTTACCATACTTTCCATGGCATAGTACAACCTTCAAAGTGTTGATGTGCCATAAAACCCAAACCAAATAAAATCCAGTTTTCCTCCCCTGAAAAAAACAATTATGATACCTACTCAACCAAAGAAGCACAATGCCATATGAAAAAGCCTGTAGTATATGATGTACCAGTCTAGTAAGGCTTAGGAAGCACATTCTATGTGTATCAGTTCCACACCAACTATTGCCTGACCCCCCTGATAACATATAGCTGAAAATCTGGAAATGATTTAATAATTGGAATTATGCCAAACAAATTTTTACATGCTATCATTTCGTATTTAACTGGCATGGAACAAGCATCATGTCTGTTGTGTTTTGGTGGTTTTTTTTGGTCAGGCACTTGTGCACATTTTATTTCAGTTTTGATACAAGGGAGATAAGGTAGCTTAGTGGGCAGGGCATCAGACCCATACCTCAAGGGTTATGTATTCAATATTCAGCCATCCTAGGTGTGGCTACGTATGTGTGTCCCTTGGGGAGACGTTAACCTTCCATTTCCTCAGCATAAGAAATTACTGTTTTTCCACATTATAATTTTGTAATGACCTGAATATGCACAAGAAATTACTGTGTTTAAAGTCCCATTAAAAGCCAACAAAAACGAAAATAATTTTCAACATTATGTCTTTGTAATGACCTGAAGCTTAAGGATGCTTGTCTATAACAGCACAGCACTTAAGGGAAACATAAAAATAAATCATACACAGCCACCATTCCAAAGTCTCTTTTATTAAATTACCTTTATTGAACAAATATCTCCTTTTAGTGGCCATATATATCATTTTCAATAGGTATGCAAACTCTAGCCTGATAAACCTCATGAAACAAGATTCCACATAATCCTTTGTCATAACTCCTCCTTGAAACTCAAAGAAAAATGTGCAAAAGTTGCTTGAACAAGAAAATCAGCAAATTGTGCCCTACTTTTTACTCAGGGTGAGTAGAACACACAATTCAAGATAAATATATCTGTCAAGTTTCATGACTGCACATTAAACAATGTCAAAAAAAAAATGTGGGTAATGCAGGAACTTAACAAACACTAGAGTGTGAAAAACAGGTCACTGACTTCCTTGTGCCCACCATGACAAATACACTTTGTATCATGTTTCATGATTGTACAGGCAACATTATCAGAGAAATTGAGCCAAATGTAAAAGCTTCATGCAGATTTAAACAAAAACAACAAAGCTACACTTTTCTGAAAAGACAAAATAATACATGAACCAAATGGTCCGATTACATGATCTGACTTGAACATATGATTTCAGTGAACTTTAATGAACTTGTTCTGGGAGTAAAAGTAATAAGATGATAACTGTTTTCAGGAAGGTCAGATTAAATAGTCAAAACTATTGGTAATTGTCCTCAAAATGTTGAAGGGTCTTGTGCCTAGAACCCAAGGTTTACTAGAATGATGCATTTGGGTGCCCATATACGTCAGTACAGGTCTACCCATTATAACATCATAGCCAGGGTCCATAACCACCATCCATGTCATGTTGAGACAGTGATATGTATAAGACTGTGATATATTGAGACTAGCGCTATATACCAAACAGTGGTCTAGCAGGCACTATCAAAATTTGTGAAATAATGGTGTATTAAAAAGGAATTGCTGATATAAGATTAAGTTGCACCTTCTTTTCTTTCAACCCATAGTTGTACTTTGGTATGAGTTTGGTCGTAGAGTCCAAAGTCCATGTTATATCCAGAATTGTATTACAAGGAGGCGCATTATATTCATTGGGATGGTAACAGAGCAGCTACCAGTGGGCTACTATATAATATAATAAAATTGTTCTATATTTTGTCAAAACATGCCAACAAAAATAGTTAATAAAAGACAAGGACTGTCAATTAAATATAGCAAAATAATACATGTATGTCAGTCATGATGCCAGCAGTGTTTTATATTCATGAACCTTCTACTTCTTAACCTCCATTGGGCAACTAAATTCAAATCAGGTTATGAACCTGGTAGTCAGCTGGCTATTAATGACATATTCAAGACCACAGCAAATATAATTTTTTTTGGTGGGGGGAAAGGGGCTGATAAATCCTTGTGTTAACTGAAATCAAAATTCACCCATTGTTTTATGAAAGAATGATCAATTTCTATATTTTTTATAATAGCATTTAAAAGAAAACTTTGGGTTTTGTTGCCTGAACCACTTCTGACTTTATAGGTGGTGTGACATTGAAAGATAGCTTCCACTGATTTGACCATTCAAATTAAGCAAAATTAGTACTCGTATAATAAATTCCATTACATAATGCACAGGCTGATAAGGGTCTATATTACTGGTCTGAAATTTTCACAGAGTCTATATTACTGGTCTGAAATCTTCAGAGACTATATTACTGGTCTGAAATCTTCAGAGTCTATATTACTGGTCTGAAATCTTCAGGGTCTATGTTACTGGTCTGAAATCTTCAGGGTCTATAATACATGTCTGAATTCTTAAGGGTGTACAGTAGTGGTCTGAATTCTTTGAGGTCTACATTAGTGGTCTGAAATCTTCTGTACAGCAAACATCACTGACAATGGCACAATTTAACATCACATGTCACTTTTTAATGCCAACAAGCTAATGGTGTCAGTTAACTAAGAGTAATTTTACTGACTTACAACTGACATAATGCAAATGTACCCATTTTTGACACCTGGTATGTAAAAGGTGACTTGTACCTCATATTATGGCAGATCAATAAAAGTATAAATGAGATTAATAAAAACAAAATCTCTAATATCTCAATTTAATTGCTATTATTCAACATAATAGATAAATGAAAGCAAGACCTTTAAAGCCAGAAATCAGTTAAGTTCTTGTGTAAAAGGGATGACCAGTATAACATGACAACACTGGGCAAATGGTCTCCATTAAGTACAGGCATCACACTATTTGCTTGCATTACCAATAATACGAGTAATACCCTATTCAGTAATACACTCTTCAATAATACACTGCTTGGTAATACTTATCAGTAGTACAATGCTTAGTAATACCACTCAGAAATACACTGTTCAATAATGCACTGCTTAGTAATACTGCTCAATAATACACTACATGGTAATACTACTCAATAAACTCACTGCTTTGTAATACTACTCAATAATACACTAGTAAGACTGCTCAGTAATAGACTGCTTGGTAATGTTGCTAATATATTGCTTGGTAATATACTAATAATTCTCACTAATGCACAGCTTGGTAATACTGCTCACTAATGCACAGCTTGGTAATACTGCTCAGTAATACACTGTTCTGTAATACACTACTTTGTAACACTGGTCAGTAATACTCTGCTCATTTCCAGAAAATTAATGTTCACTGTATGCTTTGCACATATGGGTGGATGGATATTATATACAAGTATATATGGTGCAATAATTTGATTAAGAGACTGTCACAGATTTCTTACTCACTTTGTAACTTACTGACAGCCTGATTTAAGAAGATATGAGAACAAGTCTATCAAAAAATCATTTTCTGTCATTCTATACCTACTATTTAAACTTCTGATTGAACTTCCTGATAACTTGACTATGCAAGCAACACTGATTTTCTTAATAACTCAATGAACATCAATTCTTTACCCAACTAAATAATTACTGGGTTTAAACAGGCATTTAAAACAGATGTTAGAGATAGCATTCAAGGTAAAACCCAGTGATCGGTCATCACGAGCTATCTATATCCTTTGTTTCCAGTAAGAGATGGCGTGATATGTGCATGTAATTTCAATAAGCCTCCAGACTGTTGTATCTTTGATCAGTGTTATAGCTAAAAAGACCAATGTGTCATTTTTAAAACTGTAACTTCAGAATTTTGCAAAAATTCTTCTGAAAGACAGCAGTTAACTGAGGATGAATGATTGTGCAGTGTCAACAAATTGGTGAGAGAATAAAATGAACAGATAATTTCACTTCAGCATTAGGAATCTGTTAGCATAGTTGGTAAAGCGTAAGACTGCTAATACAAGTGTCGAAAGTCTGATATCCACCCAGGATCTGCTGTCTTCGAGTGTCTTTGGCATTTCCTTGGCATGATATAGTCAATAATATGTGCCGTTAACAAATCTATACCAATCATTATGCCAACCAAGTTAAACGAGAAAATACATTTCTGGTTGGCCAATTGTCCCTGTTTTTCAACACTAAAACATTCTTAATTACCTTAACTGTTCTTTTTTTTAAATTAATCTTAGCCTATACAAGACCCAGCAGAATTTCAGCAGAAAAGGGAAATATGAAAGCAAACTTGCTTAGCAATATCAGATTTCAAATAATTTCTATTTACCAATATATTCATTCCATGCTTGGTTCAGGTCTGCATGGTGTGCAAGACAGCCTTTCATTGTGTTGAGACAGTAGTTGTTACATGGCTTTGTTCTTGTCAGGCCCCGACAATGTGGGCAGTACCTCATCCGCAAGATTCCCTTCGTACACTGCTCTGTGGGTGGAATCTGTAAGAAATATTTAACAAAATGGATAATGCTCTTGACAAATAGATCTCATTTTTTTTATTCACGAGACTGATAAATATGTACTGTTGAAAACATACAGAGTAAAATGAGGCCTTCCAATCTCCTGACATACTAAATTAGCAGTTCCCAACCTCTGATCGTGACCCAACCTGGGTCATTGGAGGGGGGGGGGGGTGTACAGAGCTGGGTCAAAATGTATCTGCTTGAAATTAGAAAACGGGGTTTTGGAGTCCTACCCCAATCGGGTTGCGATGGGCAGTATACCTCGATCTGGAGGAGGTCCAGGGGGCCTTGGGAACCAAGCCAAAAATGCATTTTACACTCATAAAAAACTGCTCTCGGTGCAACTTATGATAATAAAATAAACCAAAATAATGATTTGAAAAACTAATAAACTTCTTACCAAGAATGTTCAACTTCAATAATTTCACAATAATTGTAGTCAGATGAATTTATTCTCCAATACTACTGATGCTGAAGTTATTTCATGTGGCATGTTCATGTCAGCATTCACATCTTAAAAAAGTCACAATAATTTCTCAATTTATGCAGCAAAAATATGTTATACTTCTCTCTTTTCATAACAAATCTGTGGAAAAAACACCAAAAAACACCAAAGTTCATCATAATATACAAATAATCCCATACATTCACTTGTCTTTTTTCTCCATTGGACATAACCTGTTGATATGCCAGTTGAGCTCTTTTTGTGCCTTTGGCAATTATTTGTCTTCCTTTTTGTCACCACTGATATTTTTGGCTCTATGTACAATCATTTCTTTTCCTTCTAAATACGAGCTTATTGGTGACATGCAGTGTGCATGTATTCTGACAGAAGGCTACATCTGTTCTCTCATGCAAGAAATTTTTCTTCTCATAGAAATTAAATGCACTTTTACCTGGTGCCTTCTAAGCTTCATTTTCCTGCATCCAGCTTTTTTGTCCAAACTCTTCCAACTGCAATTACTGTAATCTTGATATTAATTGCAGAGGTCACAAAATGCCAGTCCTCAAGCATTCAGTTTTCTTATAAACTGACCAACGAAATTTCTGTAAATTTTTCACTCAAGCCATTCCCATATCCATGTTTTTTAAACCATTATCTAAACTTTTTGTGTCATGGTTTCTCTCAACAACTCAGGACACCATGTTTTGCATGTGTGCTTATTCTTTCCATTGCCATATTGTTTTTTGACACAAAGATTTACTGGATGAATTTAAAGCTCTGACCAGTCAGAACACTCATTACAAGAATCATGTGCTAGCTAATATATGAAACAAATAATTTACATTGGTCGTTGCAAAATTTGAGCAGACTTTTTTAAACACTGGATTGGAAACAATTTAAAAACAGACTTATGTAAAATAAAATTATGATTCAAGTCAGGATAAAAACAAAATTCAGCTTTAAACAGAGAAAAATTCATGCCATAATAAAATAAATGTGGCTGAACCAGCTCCATCAATCTTATCCACTTTTCTTCAGTCCTTGACAGCTTAACATTCTTTGTATGGTAAAATGGGAACCAGCCTGGAAATGGGTTAACATAAAATAGAGTATATATGGATTTGACTGGCCAAGATTGGTTAATGTAAGCTATGTTTTAGTAAAAAAGAATCTTTCGAGAGCTTATCCTAGTTGCAAGTGAGTAAAAACAGAATACATTGTTTTACTGATGGAATTTCAGTTCTTTAACAGTCCTGAGTTTGGAATACTCATTACTAAAATTAGCACCTGACTCTTTGGTGCAGAAATGAAAGCACATGTTTTAAACACGTGCAGGGCCAGAAAATGCATTGGCTCATATCCTTTCCTCTACAAAGAAGATAACATCCAGGTTTCATCTATACTGATAAATATTAGGTTTGATCATGAGCACTCTGTAATTTTTTTAAGTTACTGAATTTTTAATATCATGGTTTTTGCATAGGTTATCCACAATAGTCCTGCAGGGTAGTGTCCAAGGTGGTACAAGGAGAGGTAGACAAAGAAAAAAGTGGAGTGATAACATCACAGAATGGACCAGGTAAAGTTTTGCAGAGACACAGGCATTGGCACATGATCGAGACAAGTGAAGGGAACTGGTCAGATGTTCAGCAGCACAGTGCCTCAACGACCACACTAGGTCAAGAGACTGATAATGATGATGATGATGACTATAGGAGCTGAATTAGTACCTGGAGTACTGTAGAGACAAACATACAGACATGTATTGTTATACAGACATTAAATTCTCTAACTCTTGTCTAAGCTATGTTTCAGTCCTGAGTTGAATCTGTGCTCTAAAAGACAAAATATAGATCAGAAGAAGTTAAACATGAGGATATTGCCCAGATCTCATTAAGACTGTTTGCTGAAACAATAGCACTGCCGTTTGTGGCCCTACATATCTAGACCCATTTATTAGCACATCATACAGACAGACAGACAGTTCACTGGATGTAATGTACTTGCACTACTCTGCAAACCGATCAAATGTTAAAAAACTGATAAATGTATAAAAATCCATAAATATAGTACATGTAATGTGTTGTAATACTAAATAGATTATTCTCCTCTTACATGCAGAAGAATACACAAATATGTATATTTATAAATGAATACACAAATATGTATATTTATAAATGAATACACAAATATGTATATTTATAAATGATTTACTTTGTTATGCAAGACATAACACTGAGATTTGGATCTTCATTTTGACAGTTGTTACTATTTTTAGAATACTTTAAATAACATAACACATAGTCCTCTATATCAGTTTCATATATTGTGAGATTATTAACCGAATTTCAATGACCTTCACCTTTCCATTGGCCATGGTATATGTTAATGAACTAAAGATTATGTGCACTAACCATTACATTCTTACTAAACTTCCATGATGGTGATGTCTTACTTTCTTCACTGCTAGGTTTTGAACTTTGTGGTAGTTCACTTGCCCAAAACAAGCAAAAAATATTCCTAGTTTAACTTCAATAGTACGATGGATGGTAAATGTCAATGGACTCGCTTTACTTCTCAGTCTATTAGTCCTTTTGGTTACAAAGATGTTTATGTTGAATGCTGAAATCTTTTCTTGTAAGATTGAAGTCCGTGCCATCCATAAAGCATGGTGAATGTGCATGTGTGTGTGCATGTGTGTGATTTGGTCTTTTACCATAGCTTTAAAAAAAAATTGATCATATTGCTAAGATGTTGGCATTTTAAAGTGATGTTTAACACTGAGGCATCATTCCACAGACATGTAGCATGATGTCCCCCCAAATCAAATCAAATCCTGAAACCAAGCCGATCAGTCCTAATACAAACATCTTAATGCTGAGCACATAGCAAGACAGCTGTTGGTACCATTTTTATAAATCTTTGGTTTGGTATGATTCTGCTCAGGTTAGAACCATGACCAAGGCAGATGTTCTAACCACAAGGCCACTTGACAAAGCATGGTGAATAAACTCGAGAACAAAAGTTTTTTCTGCAAAATCATTTTTCTTTTCAAACATGTCAATCCTAACAAGAACTTCTAAGTAAGTCAGTCATTTTTCCCCATAGGTTAGACAGGTTTTCATTAAGGTATAATGAAATATCTTATACTGTTTTTGCCAAGACAGAAAACATTTATTTAAAAATAAGTCTGGAAGAATGATTAAGACTTAGTGTATCCCCTAGGGGTCCAAGACTGTGTCATAAGTCTCCTTGATGTCAAAACTGGGGGTCTGACTGAGTAAGAAACAAACGATGGTATCAAAACTGGAGGTCAAATTAAAAAATCTGGGACTTCTGAAGCGCATGAGGGTAAAGGAAACACTGAGACTGTTGCAACAACAGGAAAAACTGCTTTAAAACTAAAACGTTTGTACAGTATACCTGGACCTTAATTACTGTCATTACAGTCACACAAACTGCAGTTCCAAACCGCTCAATGGCTCCTTGCTATCTCAGCATTTGATGTACTTATTTGTTGCCATCCATTAACATACGATAATTCATTTTTTTTTTAAAATGACATCAGCTGAGGATTTCACTACATAAGACAAACTCAAATCCACACATGATGGCGACTAAATGGCAGTATTACTCTCTTTTCCCCAATAATGTAAATATTTTGGTGTTGTTCTCCTGTAACTCAAACTTTCTTTGAGGATTATTGTCCCTTTCATCCTGGAAATAAATCAAATGCCATGTTCAGAAAATAAGCTTAATCATGCAAATATTTTGCATTTCTAAATCCCTGAAGTTTAAAGCAGCTGAGGTACTCCTGTAAAGTTATTTTCGTAAAAGAAACCTAGATTTGAATCAAATTTACCGCAAACAATCGTATTTCATAATTTGTACTTTTATTCAACAAGTCCATCTTTCAAGGGTTATTTTGATAAGACAGCAAGTCTGATTCTGACCACTGATTTATTTAATGTCTTCTGATAAATGACATACCCAGGACAATGGTAAATGGTAATGCGCTAGCCTATAGTTGCTGACGCAAATGGATAATTTGTGCTGCTTCATGTACCCCTGTACCCACAAAACACTGTTGATTTTAAATCTTTACCTGCAATTTCCAGCTTTATAATATGACCGAGTGTTTATGTTTTTTTTTAAAAATATACATACCTTTGCCATGGCTAGAAGAACATCACGTCCAATTGCTAATCCTTGGACAAAAGTACGAGCTGCAATGAAAGCACGTTTAACTTGAGCTTTAAGTTTTGCTGGAACATCCCCGAATGGTTTTAAATCATCCATGTGCTTTGTAACACAGCCAAGATACTGCTTGTCAATTTCATACTGTTTGTTTAGCAGCTCAAACATCCGCTGAAGCAGGTCAATAAAGAAATTATCTAGAACATGTACTAGGTTAGAATCTCGTCCTTTGTAATATGCTGTTAAGTCCGTGAACAACTTATCAAAGACTTCCGCATTTTGCTGGTACAACAAGCCGTAAGTCCTTACAAACATCTCATGCAGATCACTTTTAGCCTTATTCAAAAGTTCTGTGAAAAATTCTGAAAGAGAAAGACAAAAAATTTGTCAGATGCGTGTAAAACATTAAAAGAGAGTAGCCCATATATCTGTAAGGAACAACTATAATACAGTCAAAAACCTGTTATCTTAACATCAATCTGGACTTTCATATTATCTGCATACCATCTGTAACAGCAAACACAGACCTTAATCTGCCATCTCATAAGGCACCAACAGGTTACAGTCAATGTTTGTTCTACTAATTACTTGTAAGAAACTGTATTGACCTATACCTGTCTGTGCATTTTGCATTTGGGCATAATGCAGTTTGTAGGTGGCCTTGATTTGTAAGCAAATATATATGGTAAATAAAAACATGAGGAATGAAAACAAAATGATCACCTATTTCCAACCCAAGCTCCATACTGCAAAAGGAAAAATCCCAACTTTGATGCTAAAAAGTTTTACATGTAAAAATAACATCTTTCTTAATATCACCACCCATGTATTTTTTTAATACTAAATTAATAGCAGAGCATTCTTTAATTGTAAGTTAAGGGCCAATATTGCTTCCATTTCTCAGCAAGATCAGAGCCAATATTGCACCCATTCTTCAGTATCAAATGTATGCCTCACTTACATGACCCTATAACAAGGTAATGATACATAAATCACACCATTACTATAAGGAACTGACTATTTATGGGGAATGGGAAGGGGCAGTGATTTGTTTTTTTAAAAAGAATATCCAGCCCCTAAGCAGCATTAAAAGAAATAATTCTTCCTATGATTTGTAAAAATAAAAATAAAAAGAATATCCATTATATTAGTTTTGAAAAATAATCTTGAGTAAAATTAAAATAAAAAATCTGGTCTAACATAATCTCATTAACTCATTTCTAAAATTAAATAGACAGTTCCGAGTAGCATTTCTTTCATGATAAACCCTGGGAGCACACCTTGTAAATTTGATGAAGTAAATATTTATAAAGGGTGTGGAATACATGAATATAATTTACACAAATGATACAATTTACCAGGTCTTTTTTTTTTAAAATATGAAAACTCCATTTGTTTGGAATCTATTGGTGGCCCTTGTCCAAGTCTGGTTGTTGAGTGGATTTTGTATTTCACCATTCAGGTGTTCATGTTACGATTCGAAAAGCACTGCAGGCGCAACTGATTAAACCCTGAAAAATGAATTCAATCCAGCATGTGTTATCTGACCATGTAGTCCTGCCTGGTTTATTTGGGATAAGCAGATGAAGAAAAAAATACCTGGTAAATCTATAGGTATGAATAATTTCAGGTGGGTCAGCACCTCAGGTCTGGTACAGGAATAAATTCAGATCTGAATATTCCAGGGCACCTGCAGCAAGCTTTTTTGAATCCATATGAAGAAAACAAACTTTTAAATATATAAATTCTGACACACGTTTGTTATATAGTAAACTGCGTTTTTTTCCCTTAAAAAAATGTAATGACAGGAAAACTTGATAGTTTTTTATTTTGTTTTCTAAGGTTTAATGCCATTTTTCAGCATAATATAGGCTATACATGGCAGCCAGTATTAATGGTGGAGGAAGAACCCAGGAAAACCCCCGGAAAGAACTACCAACCCACGAGAAGCTACTGGCAAGCTTTTTCACATAACTACATTAGCCGAATCTTAGACTCGAACCCATGCAGAGGTGTGATGGCAGTGATCCGTAATGGACAGCACTTTAAACCACTCTGCCACTCAGGGCCCCTTTACAAACTTGATAAAAGTAATCTATTCTTTTGGGCAATGGATCACTGAGTGATGTAAAGTGCTCATGATTAGAGATCATTTTTTTATCTCACCTCCATCTGCACGAGTTCAAGTCTTGGTTTAGTCAACATGTGAGAAAGCTTGCATTACTTTTTTTTATGTTGATGGTTCATCCTGGGGTCTTCCCATGTCCCTCCACCAACAAATATACGGTGTGTGATTTGGATTTTTAATGTAGCTTTAACAATTTTTCAGTCATATCGCTATGATGTCTCAGTGAGGCAGATTATAGTGATGTCTAGCACTGGGGCATCATGCCACAGACACGTAAAATGATTGATATCCCACCCAGTCACATAATCCTGACACCAAGCCGACCAGTCCTAACACTATCCTCTTAATGCTGAGCGCCATGCGATCAGGCAGCTAGCTGTTAGTACCATTTCTGAAAGTCTATGGTACGACTCGGTCGTGGAACAAACCCACAACCTGCTTCCACAACAGACGCTCTAACCACTAGGCCAAATTATGCTGACTTCCATATATAGCATATCATGTAACAATATACAAAAGTATACACCCCCCCAAAAACTAACCAAAAGAGAAACATATCCCAAAAGAGAAACATACACCAAAAGATCTCGTCATGACACTTTATAATATAGTCCTGCTCAAACTGAATCATAAGCACCAAGAAAAAAAGATAAAATATGGTATAGTCAGACCTAAAACTAAGTGAACTTGGCCAAATCAAATTTTCATGTGGAAAAACATGCCCTCAAATTTACCACATTAAACTTTAGAAATGTTATGATGCTCCAAACAATAATCTGAACTCCCTAATTACTCGTTTTCATTTTGCATTTCTGAAAAGTTTCATATACATTTAATGTTTTTATAAAGGCATCCACCATCCTCCAGATGTGTTATCTGAATTGCTGTGTATTTGAAATGTTACCTGATTGCAGGGATTATGAGAATAGTTAATGTAATGTCTTAACTGATTTTCATAATGGTTTACAATCTGAAGAAATATTTTCTGAAATAGTCATCTTGATGTGACATATTTGCCAGGTCTGGAAACATGGCACTTAGTGGATCTAATTTTTAAACAAATTAGCTACAGCTTGATCATGCAGAAGATTTGCATCACAAAAGCCATGCAGTCTAAAGAATCTGAAGGAATCAAAGTGAAAGTATCCTATGGTCTTTTGTCTTTCAATTACATATACCATATACTATTTAAGGTACACACCATTTCAATGGTAACACAAGAAATACTGACACTAAGAAAATGTTACAAAAGACACAACTAGTCTGACAATGCATATGAATCAAAGTCTGGTTGAAAAACCCAGAGTAGTTTGAGTTAAAATGTTTTGGAAAATGAAAATATTAAAAACTGGCATAGCTAGAACCCCTTATTACATATCATATATACTCACTTATAAGTAAAGTCCCACTACAAACTGCACTGACCCATGTCATAACATGAATCAGTCTATGCAGTTCCTTTGGAGTAATCAAAAGAACAAATAACAAAAACCCTGATCTGCAGTCAATTAATGCCAGCAGATCAGCAGATAAAGTGTGTGTGTGCGCGCGTGTGCACACGAGAGAGAGAGAGAGAGAGAGAGAGAGAGAGAGAGAGAGAGACAGCTAAGCTAAGCTAAGAGAGCTAAGTACACTGTACATGACTTTTTACTGTACAACAGTATGCATTGTTGTGTATGGACAATGGGCACCTGTCATACAGTTAACTATCCCATATAAACAACTCTGAAGTGCCTTTTAGGCAAAATCAAAATAATGCCCAACCAAACCAAAATATAGAATAAATATATACTAAATATATACATGTACAGTGTGCATGATTGCTTCACCCCACATTCGCGTGTCCATTGCAAAATTCATTTCAAACAGAAACTCATCTCTCCATTTTTATAATAGTTTCAGACTTTCATTGAAATTCAATAACAGAGTGATGAAAACAGCAGAAATCTGACCTGTGTTTACATGTTCTCATCAATTTATATTGAAACTGTTTTAGCTAAACGATTTTGTTTCTGCCCCCATTTTCATTAGGTTTTTTTTAAATGAAAAATACTGATTTATTTGTAAATCAATTGACTGAATGATGAAAGAAACTGTTTCCAGGTTTAGATACACATATTTTCAGTTAGATTTGAATAGATTTGAATCAATAAACAATGTTACACTGTAAATAAATTGGTGTTATCTTTTTTAACCTGCTCACTTTGTTTGTGGATTATACCATTTTTCAGCACATGATAGGCTGGCATTATTTGTCTGCCAGCATATTTGCTGGAAGAAGAATCCAGGAAAAACCAATCACCCAGAATTTTGTTTTGTGACACTATTTCAATAAAACTCGGGTACAACTTAAAATATCGGATCCAATGTACCTAGATACTCTTGTTTCCTACTTATCTATACAACTTATGTTTCCCAATAGTTGTTGTTTTTGTAGGATTTGACGCCATTTTTCAGCATAAGATAGGCTGTATATACATGTGGCCAGTATGAATGGTGGAGGAAGAACCGTGAAAAGCCCAGGAAAAAAAAAAACAGACCCACGAAAAGCTACTGGCAAGCTATCTCAAATACCCATCATAGCCAAGCCTGAGACTCAAACACACGGAAACTGAGGTGAGATGGCAGTGATTCAGACAATGAGGCTTTAGATCTTTCGGCCACACTTTTTTTCTTCCCAGTAATGACAATCAATTGGAAAAGAAACAACATCAACAACAGTACAATGAAACACACATTATATGTCTGCCCAATGTTTAATAATTCTCTCGGAGATCCCTACCCTGGATCTTAAGCCAAGCCCCTACAAAAACAAATTCATGACTTCATGAACACTTCGAGAACTTTGATGAATCATGCACTTGAAGTTCATGAACACACTGATGAAATTTTATGAACTATTTTAACATCTTTTAAGTTCCTGAAAAATTTGGTTGATGAACAATTTAAGTACTTTGATGCATCAGCAAGAAATTATAAAAAAATGTATATAAAATTTCTATATAATTATATTCATAAAATGTTGATGAAAATTCATGATACAAACTTCTCACAATATTACTGACATATAAATAAATGTAAATATTTTTTTCATTTTTAAATGATATGATAAAATGTTCATAATTGTGTTCTTAACCTGAATAGTTCTGTATTAATATGGGAAAATATTGTCTGGCCAGCATGAACAAAATGTATTTGCTATAAAAGCTTTTAATGACTTTGTTCTAATGTTTTTGGCCATTACTGTCATAAACTGCATAATTTATTATATTGACTTAGTCGCTGGTTGCCAATGTGCCATAAAACCCAAACTATGTAAACAACAATTGTCCTGATTAGATGAATGTAAAAGAAGATGTGATGTGATTGGTTAATATACGTGCGAGATTTCAGCTGCTGAGCTGACTTTTCCCCACTAACGAAAAAGCACACTGTCGACTCTGTAACATGTTAAAACCTCTAACAAAACACCGTGGATTCCCATGGAATGGATAGATGAGAATATTTTCAATATAATTTTCTTAAATAAGTAGAAGTGCTGACAAGCGATTATGAAGGAAATGATTCGGTGAGAGCAATATTAGGTGGAAAAGCGTGCCCGCTAACCAGCTAGGACCGTTAAAATTACAGTAATTTTTTTCTTGGTCTTTTGTATTTATTTCAGTGAAAGTTATATAAATATATATTTTATTGGCTTTTATGTCATATTAGTTTTAACCAAACTAATGATACATGATTTTATTCAGACCTAATTTAAACTTGCTCTTCGAAGTTTGAAAATCACTAAACACCCCCACCCCCCTTTCGATCTCGATACTAAACCCAGTATCGACATAGTTTTCTTTTTCCTGACATTACTATTTCTATGATCTGATGTAATTTGGTAATTTAAAACAAGAAAATTAAAATAGTTAATGTGTCAAATTATACACAATAATTACAACGGGATGAAACCAGAAGCAGATATAAGCAAGACGTGAAGTTGGAGTGGATGCATACTAAGGACCTATGTGACACAAGTCTGACTTTTTATCAATAGAAAATGGCGAAAAGCTTTGAAAGCATGAAATAATATAAGGATATTTAGTGTAACGATGTTGTCAAAACAGTCTGTCATATTCTATTGATTAAAACAGGACTCCAACTTCAGTTAAAATATTAAAACTAACAGTGACAAAATTTTCCAATATAAATGCTCAAATGTTGTGTTAAGACTTAGTGTAAGGGATGAAATAGTTTTGAGTTGGATCATAATTATTCCAGTAAAACAAGTGGTGTACAAAATGTGCTAGTAAAAGCTCAAGACAAAGTTACTCAGAGGTTATCTGTAATTATTTAACTTTATTTCAGATCAGACAGCAGAAAAGTAAAATTATTAGAGGATGAAGTTTGTGAGCT
Organism: Unio delphinus; assembly: GCA_029339505.1. Classification (NCBI taxonomy): domain Eukaryota; kingdom Metazoa; phylum Mollusca; class Bivalvia; order Unionida; family Unionidae; genus Unio; species Unio delphinus. Next base: position 4,588,233 of record JAQISU010000174.1, read on the forward strand.
GTGGAGGAAAATTTGAAAACTGGATGGTTCTATGGGCAAGATGGAAGAGACATTAAATAGTGAATGCAGCAGAAATGTTAAAGATCCAAATATTTAAAAAAAAGACTATAGTTTGCCAATTTACAATACACGTTCTTTGTTAAATATTAGAAATTTATTTGAAATTAAATACTGTTTTGTTAGATAATATATTGCATTTTACTGTTTTATAACCCCACATTTAAAGTGATGATTCAGGATGAAATAGTTGTTTGTGAATTTGTCAGATAATCAATTATTTGTAAATAGGGATTGTTCATGAAGACATGAATCATTCAAGAGAAAATTTGTTCATCATAGTTCATGAATATGTTTATGAATGATGATTACCCAATTTGTGAACTTTTATGAACAGTTCATGAATATTCATGAACTGTTCATGAATTCTGTTCATGAATATTCACAAACTGTTCATGAATTGTGTTCATGAACATTCATGAACTGTTCGAGAACAGTTGTGATATGTTGGTTCATGAGCGTTCATGAACTTGTAATTTCATGAACTGACCATTTTCAGTTCATGCACGTTCATGAATGGTTCATGAACCTTTTGATGAACTTTCATGGATGGTTCATGAACCAGGTTCATGAACCGTTCAAGAACAGTTCATGCCAGTTCATGAATTATTCCTGATCATTTCGTAGGGGTGGTTTTCAAATAACCATACTCTGCAGAAACCATTATTTTCTTATCTGACTTCCATGGCTGTGGCCTCTGACCCTTATGTCACAAAATCTAAATATTTCATAAATAAATATTTGCACCAACTCTAGAACAAAAATTATTCTGCAAAACACTTTCCTTTGGACAAGAACTTGCAATCTTTTTATCCCCAAATCCAATTATTTTCATGGTACACTATTTAAAACAAACAGTATTATGCAAATACCTTTTGTTTCCACTTTGAGCCAATTGACCTTTAACCTTCAGTAACACAAATAAAATAGTATTGTTTGTTTAAACCAAAGTGAAAGCAATCCACAAAAACATTTCTATTCCCCTCCCACTGTGACCTTGAACTCTGACCTTTAGACCAACACATCAATGGGCTTCTACCTTATTCCAAGTGCAAGCCCTCATAACCAGGTCCATGAAGTAGGACTTAAGTTACTTTATGGAAACCTTATCTTCTTTGAGTCACATTGACAATGAATTTAGATTTTTTTTAACCCCCAACATCAATACTGAATAGGCTTCTTCCTTATGCCATGTACAAGCTATCAAAAGTTTAGTAATCGAATATTGTGAGAACTTACTGTAATGTGCAGACTCGTAATACTGGTAATAGTCCAACCAATGAACAGATGAGCAGACAACCATAACATCATACACGTATAGTAGGTGTATAAAGCGTATAACAAAATTTATGAAAATATGATAAAACAGCCACATAGTTTATCAAAACATGACAAAATCGGGTGCACAAACTACCAGTAAGCATGCTGATGTTTCTGGTCTTGACCCGGCAGACTTAAACACAAAGCTCCGCAGTCACATGTATACAATGTAGAAGAATCAAAATACATACTATGTTTTAGAGTTATATGAGGGGTGCATGTCTCCACCACCAGCACTTTAAGATGGGGTGCAACATAGAATTTAAAATCCGGTCCAGGTTTAGAAAATATACTAATCATGAAAAATTCAATGCTTTTGTTGGAAAATTTTCAGCATGATGTCCATACAACTCTTTTATGTCTGCTGTAGATAAAAGATCATCATCACTCAATACACATGGAATTTTACTTTCAATTAGCAAGAGGGAAAGCAATTAAGGGCAAAGGAGCATTGGCTGTAACTGAAACATCCCAGTTAACTCATTCACCCTTTGAGATTCTTTTCATTTTCCCCTGAAATGGCAGTAGGTTACTTCTGACTGCAATTCAAGCACATCTGCTTCCAAGCAATTTATAACTTGCTCTTTTCCTGATGCATATTATGCAGAAGGTAAATATTAGATTTCCTTTTTTCTTTTAGTTGTTGCCTATTGGAAACACAATTTCTCATGTCTCAACCACATTACACTCCAAAAATCTCATATTTATCCTACCTTTTACAAAGGTTTACTTGTGTGCTTTAGATCTCAGGCCAAAAAGTCTAAATCCAATCATTCAGTTCCAAAACAAATAATCTTTGTTCTAAAATTGTCGTGTCTGAAAGATTTGATTCCCCCACCCCCTGTATTTGTAAATGCAAGTAGAAATGTGGCACATCCGGAGGGGGGGGGGGGGGGGGGGGGGCGGGGCGGGGGCATGAGACAGAAGTCTCATCTTTCCAACTTGATATCCATAAAGTAACTTCCTGACTAATTTTCCACTCTGACGAGGTTATATGAGTAATAGTAAAAAAATAAAACAGATTTTATGGACCTCATTATCTGAGAAGGTAACAGAGTTAGTACTTGTGACTTTATATTTTTTTTTCTTCTATTTTTCAAATGCAATAAGCTTTCAGGTAAGAAGAGTTATGTGGGAATGACTTGACTTTTGGGTAAGGGATGTCAACAATTTGTTTCCCAGATGCTAAATGCTACTTATAAGACTGTCTCAGATTAAGGGATGGGGTAAAACCAGGTTATAATGCAATAAATTTTGCCTCCCATCTAAACTTCACCTAAAGTAAACATTAGGACTTGCAATGGCATTCTAATACAGTTCTATTTACATCTCTGTATATTGCTTCCTGTACAGTATGGTGATTGATGACCAAAAGGTGTATAAAACAATGAATGAAGCCACAAAGAAACAAATAATGTAAGATCACCAGCAAATCTAGCCCTCCCCTAACATGGTGGCCTTGATCAGTCAGATAAACAAATATGATGTCTGGATGGCAGACTATTTTATACTACTAGAAAAACCCTCACTGGTTTTATTCTAATAAGAGTTTTGGTGGAAATCATTCTGAGTTCCAATGTGAAGACAGTCACATCAAGAAATTATATGCAAGGTAAAGATAAATTACCTGATGTACTCGCTTACAAGTCAAATAAAATGCAAACAACAAAGATCTTGATCTGCCATAGCATAATGCACCTGCAGATCGTGGTCTATGTTGTTTGTTCTACTGATACATGTCTGCGGCATGATGCTCCAGTGCTAGAATATCACTATAAAATGCCACAATGCAGACATTGTAACAATATGAACAATTGTTTAAAACTATGCTGAAAATCAAAATCACATGCACACACGCTGATTATCTAATGGTCTCTCTATTATGTATTGATAAGGAAAGCATGCATGATACATAAAGCTGAGACTGAACCACTGCAGTACATTCATTACTGTACATGTATTAAATATCTCGGGTACCAACGTGACAATAAAAATTTTAATTTAAGAGACTGACATCTATGTATTTAGTTTTCTTTTACAAACTCAATTGCCAGGCACAGAATCATTTTCATGATCTGAATAAATTGGAAAATGACAATAATTTTACGATGAACCATCTCCATCTTAACTCAGCAACAAGCATTACAAAATATAAAATGGAATTTTTTTAATTTAGGAATTCTGCCATCATTCCTGTCTGCATGGGTTCGAGTCTTGGAATTGGCCAATGTGGGTATGTGAGAAAACTTGCTGATAGCTTCTCGAGGGTTGGTGGTTCTTTCCAGGGTTCTACTGTAACCCTTGTAGAAATGAGTTAGAAATCTAGGTTTTAGAACTTGGATGACAAAGTTCTTTTAGGTCCAAGTTGAACCATATTCAAAGGCTTCACAGCATCAATTTTAATTTTCAGTTGGTTCCATTTTAATTGCAGATGGGTTGTCCAAATAGCACTATATGAATATGTAACAGCTGAAATGTCAACCCAAGGCAAGATTATTAGCAAGAGTAACATGTAGGCCTAATATCCCACACATATCCTTACTTAAAACAGTTGATTATTTAGGCACAGTAGGCATATTTCCCAAACATAATATCCCATTAACTTTACCTTATTTACTACAGTTGGAGGTGTGAGGGTTCTATCTGCAAGGGCAAGCACTCATGATGAGCCTGCGGTCTAAAGTGCTTGCCCTTGCAGATTACCGCGTCTTTTCTTCACAAGTTCAAATCTCAGGCTTAATCAATGTGGGTATATGAAAAAGCTGATATTTTCCCAGGTTCTTCCCAGATATGTTATACAGGCCACCATGTATAGCCTATCCTTTGCTGGAAAATGGTATTAAACCCAAAAAGGACCAACAACAATTACAAAACTCCAAAACCCAAAAAGGACCAACAACAATTACAAAACTCCAAAACCCAAAAAGGACCAACAACAATTACAAAACTCCAAAGATAATGCATACTTAATAAGCACAGTCTCTTGCTCATAAATGAACTTGTCCAAATTTGTGACGATTTAAATCTATTTGTATTATGGTAATTTTTTAAATGTATTTATTTTTTATTTAAACTGGATGAGATTGACAGTCAATATTTTCAGCCAACCAGATAAATCATCATTTCCTCATTGATATGTGTAGATCTCAAAGAACATGTACATGTATAAAACTATTGCATAAACTTGATTACCAATTTTCACCAAAATGCAATCTTAATTCTGATGAGTGGAAACAAGCTCAGCCACAAAACAGATATAACATTGCAACAAGAATATTTGTAGTTATTGGTCATATTCAATTTTTATAACATCCTCATAATACAAGCTTATTTTACAGTTTTGTTCAAAATCTGAACAGTTACTAGTGTCAACAAGCTAAACTCAACAAAGCAGCACAATCAGAAACTGAAACACAAGACATTCAATAAAAATGATTACCATATATACTAAGTTGACTCAAACACAAGATATTCAAAAACATGATTACCATATATACTCCCAAGTTGACTCAAACACAAGATATTCAAAAACATGATTACCATATATACTCCCAAGTTGACTCAAACACAAGATATTCAATAAACATGATTACCGTATATACTCCCAAGTTGAGTCAAACACAAAATATTCAAAAACATGATTACCATATATACTCCCAAGTTGACTCAAACACAAGATATTCAATAAACATGATTACCATATATACTCCCAAGCTGACTCAAACACAAGATATTCAATAAACATGATTACCATATATACTCCCAAGTTGACTCAAACTGCAAACAACAAAAGTCCCAATCTGCCATGGCATAATGTGCCTACAGTTCAGGGTCTTGTTATTGATTCTTATTATTCCTAGCAATCTGAGGACCCAAATCAGCTGTGGGGGCCTTATGTGACAGCAGATCTGAGTCTGTGTAGTTTGCAGTTGGACTTAACTTGTAAAAAGTATTTCAATGGTCCTGGAAAAAATAAAACAAGAGGAGGGTCCGTAACATATTTGTGGAGGGAGCAAACTGATTTTCAATGGGTTTTCAAGAACTTGGGAACAAAAAATGCATTTATGAGAATTTCAAGATCCCGAATTCCAAATCCAAAACTGTTAAGCTTTTCAAGAAGTGTAAATCCTGTGCTGTGGCAGAAAAACAAAAATTCACCCTATGATTCATATGGCTTTAACTATATGTCATCAACTAAAAGAAAAAATTATAGAAAGCTTGATTGAATGAGTGACTGCGTGCTTGGCATGCCTGCCAAAGTCATTATATTTGTGTCTAACCCCCACGCAACCCAACATGAAAAAAAAAAAGAACATCAGGCCAGTTTCCTTATTCTGGAATTACAGCCAACATAGCAGAAAAATGCTGCAAAAGCTGCGAAATGAGTTTAATAGGTATTCCATGCTCTGTTTTAATGACTTAGAGAAAAGGCATGGTATAGCATTAGTATGTCCTCACCTGAAACAATTACATTTAACACCATTCCAACCAATACTTCTAAGAGAAGCATTAAGTACAGAAGGTATAATGCTATCCTAATACAGTAAAACCTGCCTTGAGAGACCACTGCTATGATGATCCACATATTCTCATTTCGTGTATTTATTGATTATATGGTGTTTTGGCCTGCTAAGAAAGATCACCTGTCTTGAGAGATTCTTAGATTGTGAGTAATTATAAAATGTTATTACCTGTTATGAAATTCACCTGTCTCGAGAGGTCATTACTATTTAAAAGGTATATAGATTCTACCAAGCAGTATAGTGCTAGGTGGTGAAAACACCTCACATTGTTGTTATGGGCTTAATGCCATTTATCAGCACAAGATAGGCTATACATGGTGGCCAGTGTAACTGGTGGAGGAAGAACCTGGAAAAATCCCAGGAAAAACCACTGACCCACAAGAAGCTAGTGGCAATTTTTCTCATGTAACCACACTGAACCCAGCCTGAGTTGAGATGCAATGATCCTTAGCACCCGAGACCACTCAAATACTCAGAACAACCTTACATTTTGGAATAAGTATTTAACTTTTAATATTCAAAATGGACCATAATGCAAGGCTTTTAAAGAAATCAGTGAACTAAAAGTTATTTTTAAACAATGGCTGTACCTGACTGTCTTTCTTTCAGCATAATAAATGTTGTTGTAGGGTTTAACGCCATTTTTCAGCACACGATAGGCTATACAAGGCAGCCAGTATTATTGGTGTTGGAAGAACCCGGAGAAGAAAAAAAATCCAGAAAGAACAACCAACCTATGAGAAGCCACTGGCAAAATTTCTCACATACCCACACTAGCCGAATCTGAGACTCAAACCCATGCAGACTGAGATGAGATGACAGTGATTCAAAATGGAGAGCACTTTTGGACCACTCTGCCACTTGCTGATCCCCCATAATAAATGTAAAAAAAGACAAAAGTGCAGATGCTATTAATTTTAGTTTGAAATTACAAAAAATCATTAATATTAAAGTTACAATGTTTACTCAGATAAATGTAGATTCAATAAAAGAAAAAAAAAAAAAAACAATTCTGAACATACAACATATTTTCCAAGCCATCTTAATTACAGGTATCCAAGGACCTATGCAATTTCAACATGTGAATTTTGTGATATAATGTTTTCATGTGAATTATTTTTAATTAGGCTTTTTGGTCAAGACTAAAACATCAAATTTTTTCTCTAAAACAAAACAATAAAAACAGGATTCATACCTGGCTAAAATTAAGTATTTTTTAATGAAAATTCAGAGTTATCTGATTTCAAGTTAAGACGCCAATTTTGGTAAGGCATCAATCACACAATATATGATCCAGCCATCAGTGAGTGCATCATTGGTGCCCAGGTGCTTTATTGGTCTTAGTGGTATCTGTTTTCTAACAAGACATACAAATTCCGAAATTAACAAACACAAGTCCACGAACTGATATAATCTATACCTGAATTCATAATTTCAGAGCAAGAAAAAATACTTCAAAGGAAATCACTATACTAAAATCAATCAAATACATAGGACATACTATTCTGTGGCTGTGATCAAATTCTCAGCCTGTTTATAACATTAAATTTATCTTAATCATGGTGAAATTCCTCTGTCAGTCTCTGCATCATATCAGAGAGACTGACATGCTGGTAATGAAGAGTTTTAAAACTGATCTGATAGATGTGATTAGACTTCCATCAATACCACCACCACAGGATGGGATAAATCTTGGAGAAATCCCACTACTACTGGTTCATGCACTTCAGCAGAATTCTAGCATGCATGTGTACTTCCTACCAGTAAGAAACAGTTGAGTAATTGCCAACAACACTCATCTAGCAGATGAACATGAGCATATTTTCAATAGACTGCAAACCCATGCTGTTACCATGGATTTAACAAGTAATATGCCCAGAACCCAGGGGCTACCATACTGGTGTGTTCAGGCTACAATACATTGAAATCTTGTACCCCAGTGGATTACCTGAGAATGCTGCATCTTAACAACAATAAACTGAAATCCAAGTAGCCCAAATGGCTACTACATGATAACCAGTAATAATTTTATATTTTCTTTAAAATATATTAAATTGGGTAATAAATCTTCAGATTAAAGGAGATAACAATTCATATTCAATTATCTTCTTGGCTTTTTTAGGTAACTAATGTAAACTTGGCTACCATGTCCATTTCCTGGAACTTATTACTACACTGTAGTACCATCTGATTAGACCTTTTTAGGTTTGGCAGGGTATTATAGGAGACATGTTGCAAACTTCATTGCTATTGCGAGTCCACTGACTGACTTAACTCGGAAAAAAAGCGCCGACCAAAATAGTATGGACAGACGCATTTGAGCGTGCATTTCAGACGCTAAAAGACAGACTGACATCAGACGCCATAGTTAAATTGCCTGACGTGACACTGGATTTTGTTTTGAGGACAGATGCTTGTGATAGAAGGTTTAGGTGCAGTGCTATTACAAGAGCATGAGGGAAGCTTATTCCCAGTTGCGTATGGTAGCAGGAAACTGTCAACTGCAGAAATTAACTATTCAGTGTCTGAGAAAGAATGCTTGGCGATTATCTTTGGAATAACTAAGTTCCAACATTGTCTGTATGGTAGGAAGTTTACTTTGGAAACAGACCACCAACCGCTGGTGTATTTGGCACAGGCGAAATTAACTAACGGTCGATTAATGAGATGGTCACTGTTTCTACAACAGTATCAGATTCAAGTGCGCTACATCAAAGGCAGGGATAATGTAGGAGCTGACTGTTTAAGTCGGTTAGGGATGTCTGAGGTGAATAGGTCACCTAAGGACATGTAACGGGAGCAGAATAGTTCTCCGAAAAATTTGGGAGTAAAAAAATACCGATTTTACTCTTAACAAGGGGGTACTGTAAAGTGCCAAATTTTTCATCAGTAAAATCCATTAATTAATTCTTAGTCTAGCCAACAATTAACTGTTATCTTGTGGTAGAGTTTGCACGGAGAAATGTTTTCCTCACTCAGGTCACACTGTTAGTATGTTTATAGTAAAAACGAACTAGTGGTATGACAGGCCAGAAAGGCGAAATTCACACGTATAGCTGTCAAAAGTGATTTGAGACAAATGGCAGGGTGTTATTACAACCCCAGGTGGCATTTTTGGCACATTGTTAAGCAGTTTTCCAAATGTCGGTAGGAATAGCATTTATTCCGATTGGTCAAATGTGGAATGAGGGGTGGGTCGATCCCTGAATTTTGGGGGGAATATATACTCCGAACCAATGAATTTTAGTCAGTCTTAGAAGTACCTCTGCAAGAGAGGGTCAGTATTATTAATTCCAACATAGTAGAGATTCCGGGTGGTGCTTTAGGGAAAGACGTCCGTAAAATCGTGGTTCCAGGGAAAATTGATAATCCAGGAACGATTGCAAGATGCCAAAAACACAAGGTCTTTAACTCAAATTCACATTTATCATGATGTAATTTATATGATGTTTCTTCGTTACAGATGCATGATGTGTTGATATTTTGTAGGAATCGTTCGGTTATTACATTGATTTAGTAATGTACTTTTGAATTCTGAATTAGAATTTTCACCTTATATACGTAGGTAGGTTAATGGGTGTTGTAGAAAAACCTGCTGTGTACATTTATGATTGGAAAGTGCTACATTAATATTGAATTTATCATATTAGTGAATATTGATTGTGTGCTATGATTTACTGCCTCACTTGACGTAATGATTTACGGGAGTATATGTGACTTCCCCAAATTCTGATGTCGATAATTAGCGGTATAGCTGTATTGATCTGAAGACTTGTGTAGTATTTGCTAGCCGTATAAAGGTTATCACTGATAGTAAGATCTGATTGTTTGAACCAGAAAGATGGACGGACAATCTCAACTCTTAAAACCTAACGAGATACTTAGGGCATTTTACCCTTTTCTTTTCAAAGGAAAATAGTTTGTTTGGAGAGAGAGAAATAGTGAGGAGGTCGAGATCCAAAGGAGGAAAAACGAATTTAGAATTCAGAGTTGTGAGAATCCCACGTTCATCCAGAGGGCAAGTTAAAGTCAAGACGCAAGCCGGAAAACAGTCGAAGAACAGGTCATTGAGAATTTACCAAGCGGTCAAATGTTAATGAACACTCGATTTCGTGATGAAATTTGCTACCAGCCATTAACGGCTAAATTTGTCTATTTTATTAGTGTTTGAAATTTAAGCAATGTATCAATTATTTTAAACTTCTGGTTTAGAGTGCTTCTGAACTAAGAGTATTCAGAAGGAAAGAAATTTTATATTATTGCACAAAAATGCTGGCCGCTGGTCGCGTTAGCTGGGTGGCCTCTCGTGAGGGGTACTTTTGAACAGAAACTCGTCGGTGCCAACGAATTCTGGCCGTTTGGAGCGGGGGGCTGTTGGTCAGGGGGGCCGTACAAGAGGGGGACTACTGTATGTTATTAACATGGCATATAGTAGATATTTTCCTGAATGCATTAACTAAAAATATTGTAAATTACTTATATCTTTCACAATATTTTTTTTAAAAACCTAAACAAAAACGAACAAGAAAGACATTGTCTTTGTAAAAATACAATCAATTCATTTGATAGAAAATACAGGTGTGGAATGTTTGTAGAATGAACACACCACAATGCAGTGTGATGTTTGAGTCTTGGTCCAATATGTGTTATCAAAACTCAAACACGCAGACTCACAATATATTTTCAGCAATATTATAAAGTCTTGCTGAAAATATAGTGTGTGTGTGTGTGTGTGTGTGTGTGTGTGTGTGTGTTCTATAATTTGACTGATTTGTGTTGTCTTCTATATTGCTTGGACTGATTTCTTCTCTTTACTAGTTTCTGTCATATACTGCCTGGTTTCTACCGTTTTCTCTATACTCAGACTGGTTTCTGTTGTTTTCTCAATCCTGTAATTCCTGTTGTGTTCTCTACACTGACTGGTTTCTGCTGTCTTGTCTATACCCTGACTAGTTTCTGTTGTCTTCTCTATACTTTACAGCTTAATGAAATGACATCTTGATACAGTCATAGCTGTATTTATACTCAGGTAAATCATGCAAAAAGCAGTCAAGTAAACTGAGCAATCAAGCAATTAATGGCACAAAAAAAGATAATGCTAAAGATTGTGTGGTATTAGACTAGTTTCTGATTATGTGGATTGCTAGCAACTAAGCCAGATTGAGGATTCAAATTCCTCTGCCTGACAGTGGACCAACTAAAGGAAAGGCAATTTGGTATATCAATGGACTGGATCACAACTTCAAAGAAACAGGGAAGTCCCTGCTGAGAATCCACATTACATTTATCTGAACTTCAGCATTTGCACCAAGATTACCTCACAAAGGCTGCTTGACTGTTTATTAAAATACTTTAATCTCCAAATTCTTGAAGATCTCATCTTATTACACAACATTAAGAAGGAATTTTCTTATCAGTAATATAAGGGATAGTGACACTTGTCAGTAACACAAAAATGTCTAAAAGGTTAAATTATGAAATGAAAAAATAATGCAAGATCCAACAAGAAATACTCTTAAGTTGATCGAATGCCAAGTTTCAATGAAGATCTTAAAAGCATGATGTTTATTAAATACCTTACTAAATACTTGTGAATCTTATCTTCCTGTTTGTCTTTTATTTGATGTACTAATGCTGTTCTGCAATGAAACTCCTCGAAGATGTTTTTGTGTAAATACCATTACATGTACTTGCTTTAAAAATATCAAACTCTGGTGATGTTTGTCCTTAAACTAAAACTTGCATAAATAAAACTTGCTGACACATGGGGGTCATTCCAGTGATTGCTCATGGAGTGTCACATGAGGAGGAATTCCTCCCCTGACATTTTTCCAAAGTTTTCCCACAAGTTTTTAGTCTTGAGTTTAAGGTATCTTTCTTGCACACAATATTATTGCAAAAGTGCTAGTTATTCAGTTTCACACATCAATGTGATACAAACGCCCACATTTTATAAAAATCCTTTTATACTCAAGAATATATTTTACACTGGCACATATCCTATAAAAACCCTTTTATACTCAAGCCCTTATTGTACACTGGACTATACCTTACAAAGTACAGAGTACATCTGAAACTGGTCCACATCTTTACAATAGATATCTTTTAATTTACACTGGCCCATGTGATACACAGGCCCATATTTTACACAGGCCATCTGATACATGGTTCCACATCTTACAAAACCCATTTTTATAATCATGCCCACATTTTAGATAGGTCTTGTGATACACATGCCAACATCTTATAGAAGCCCTTTTATATTCAACCCCACATTTCACACAGGCCATGTGATACATGGACCCATCTTTTACACGGACATTTTACAAAGGCCTTTGAGATTTACAGGCCCACATCTTATAAAACTACTGTATGCCCATGCAAAGCATTGACCCGAAACAAACATAAACTTGAGCAAAATTATGACAGAAACAAGAGTCCTTCAAACAGGCTGACACTACTCAGCAAACATAATTTAAAAAATTCAAGATACCACCATTTCTTCTTAGTAAAGTCTTTCATTGAGAACCTCATGAAAATGACCATTCATTCAGGAGAAGTAGTGATAAAAAGATTTTCAAGTTGGCAAATGTGGCAGTCATATCATACTCCAGATCAGCACCACTTTCATCTGAGACTAACTTAACCTTGTAAGAAGTTTTTTTGTGAAAATATGACACTCATATGACTATCCATCTACGAGTATCTATAATGCGACTTTTAAAATAGCTGCTGCTGTGGCCATATTGGATTTCACAGAAGCACCACTTCCATTTAAGACAGATTTTCAAGTTGGCCATTTTGACAGCCTTGTTGGACATCACACAAGCACTGTTTTCATTTAAGACCAGCCAAACATTGTAAGAAGTCTTCTAGTGAAAATCCCTGTTGGTATGACCATACATGTAGAACTGTAGTGATAGCAAAATTTTCAAAATATCTGCCGTTGTAGCCATACTACTTGCTGACATGCACAATTTTCATAGAAAACCAACTGGAACATGAATGTTTCATGGCAATCCTCTTTTTAAGGCAATTTTCCTTTCATGGCAATCCATCTTTCATGCTTTCATAGTAATCCTCCTTTCATCTTTTCATTGCAATCCTTTCTTGCTTTCATGGCAATTCTCCTTTCATCCTTTCATGGCAATCCTCCTTTCATGCTTTCAAGGCAATCCTCCCTTTGTGGCAATCCTCCTTTCATCCTTTCATGGCAATCCTCCTTTCAGGGCAAGTCTCCATTCATGGCAATCCTCCTTTCATGGCAATCCTCCTTTCATCCTTTCATGGCAATCCTCCTTTCATGCTTTCATGGCAATTCTCCTTTCCTGGCAATCCTCCTTTCATCCTTTCATGGCAATCCTCCTTTCATCCTTTCATGGCAATCCTCCTTTCATGCTTTCATGGCAATTCTCCTTTCCTGGCAATTCTCCTTTCATGGCAATCCTCCTTTCATGCTTTCTGGCAATTCTCCTTTCATGGCAATTCTCCTTTCATGCTTTCATGTTAATTCTACTTTCATCGCAATCCTCCAGTAGTTCTGGTGAAGTAGCAACAACAAACTTGTTCCAACAGGCTAACAAAGAACAATATACCATCCAATGCTCTTCTAGCCAGTACAGCCAAGAATAAATACCAATACAGTCAAGGATAAATACCAGTACAACCAAAGATAAATACCAGTACAGCCAAAAAATAAATACAAGTACAGCCAAGGATAAATACCAGCGAGACAGGGCCTTCCTTGTCAGCCAGGAGCAAGGTGATTTTAGCCACCTACTTTTACTTTTCACCCAGATACTTTTAAAAAAATATATCCCATTTGGGACCATTCTCCAAACTACCCGAGTCTAATTTGGCAACTCACCTTCCAATTTTAAATCTATTGGAACATTATCAAATATATCTGAAATGCATTTATTTATTCATTTATTATCTGTTTAGTTAGGTTAACCAATTAAAAAACTTAACCAATGTAAGAATCTCTGCACAAGTTACTAAATGGAACCAATTATGGAAAAAACAGTACTTATTCTTAATTCTCTTTTTAAATCTTTTGCACGCTCTGGGTATCAAATGTTCCTCATCTTTAGTACTTCCAAACAAATACAGCACGCATCAAGAATATATTTAATTAATGACCTATTACAGTACCCAATTGTGATTGACAACAGTTATGGTCACTCAACTTCCAGAAATGAAAGCAACCCCACCAGGAGCCTGCATGGATTGCTTGATCTAAGTTTGTCACAGTGATATATGGGTTCATACTAGTTTTTGCTGTTTTCTTGATCAGCCAAAAACCCAATCAATAGCAATATCCCTTTTGATAGCTTTAATGTTGACTTAGAAAATCGCTTCCTGTCCGAAGATAAAATTGCATGCATTAATAACTCACAGACAGCTCAAGACAAATCCTGTTCTGGTTCCAGGAGATACATATGGATTGTGACATGTCCAAACAAGATAATGCACAAAAAGCTCACACCTTTCACACATTTTTGCCACACTAGGATACAAAGATATATGGTTTTGATGCCTGGAATCTCAAGAAGGTACATGCCTAAAAACACATTTGTGTCCTGTAATGCTAGGAGAATTTGACTGTGTTTGTTCTATGTGCTGATAGCTGTGTGCAAACTTTCCCTCATTGTATCTCCCTGTAAAATGATTTGATAAATAACAACTTGTGATAAACAGACAAAGCAAGGTATGTGGCAAGAAAAATTCCCATATATCCCTGCAACCAGTCCATTGCATAGTGGTAAGAAAAACACATACATACTGTACGTCCCAGAAAAGAGTAAACTGCATAATGGCAAGAAAATACTCCATATATTAAAATGTAATCACCCCTTTGCAAATTGGTCTGTGGAATGTGGAAACACAAGAAAAGGAACAAAGTTACCAAGAATTAGTTATACCGCACATTAAACAATATCAAACATCAGATTCACTTCCTGATAATGTTGTTACAGAGCTCATTATATTATAGTATTTACCTTTAAACGACATGTTTATTAATAAAATCTTTGATAAGTAACATGTTTTAAAAAGAAACACCATTTCAAAATTGTAACCACTTCAAAATTTCCTGTTCATGGAAACAATATCAGGATCATCTTAGGGAAGTTTTACCAAAATTGACCGAAAAATATAATAATAAAAAAATGGTCATAAAACAAGGTAAATGACACATAGCAAAAGATAAAAATTAAAAAGCTGAGCTAGATGTGACATGCACGTTAACGTAATAGCGGTCACCTATTTAGTTAGATCTGAGGAAATGTTGAGTTTCTAATTGTTTCGATGGAACAGAATTTGTTTCAGTTACTATAAACAATGTAAACACTGCTGCTTTATTTGACCCAATAAACAGTTATCTGCATGTTGATAAGAAACCATCCCATTGCTACAAACCACAGGCAACAATATGCTTTACACTTTTATCACCCATGGCTGCCTATGCTCCCCCCGCCCTTATTTTTTTCTTTTTTGTTTATTTGGATGAGTTGCATTAAATAACATACATCATCAGAATAACATAGCAGTCTCCCAAAAACAGAAACTCTGATTGGTCTTTGAACAGTGTGAGGCATCATGTTGGATAAAACAATGGCAAGAAAATTTTACCTTCACTGGCAGTGATTGGTTAAGCAGGCTTTTAATAATCCTAACATTTTCTGGAGGCCATTACAAACAAAGCCTAATTTCCAATTACCAGGCTAAATATATGTATAGATTTGTTTCCTCCATATAAGGTTATTGGTTATATGAATAAATATGTGAATGGATAATGCAAAAAATGACAATCGTTTCAACAACAAAAAATTAAATGTATAAATTTACCATTTCCTTTCAACATCTAGCAATATAATGTCTTTACAAAATGTCTCTATCTGAAAATATTGCAAGCTGGTATGATAAATTACTTAAAATGCATACATATGATCGATACAACGGTGTTTCTGGAAACCATAATCTTCCTATCTACTTTAATATGGAGCTGACACCTTAATTAGACACAAAAGTAATGATTTTTGTTGCTGCTGCAACGTCATGCTAGTTTATTTAAGAATTTATATAATTGCAGATTCTTTCAGCAAAGGGCAATGATTTTTTTCAAAGCATATTTCTCTTACTATTGCCACTAAAAAGGGAGAAGAAAAAAACACATGAAGGTTATGTTAAGGAAATAATTCATGCTGTTTTACAGAATTAAAAATAACAGACATTTTGATACACAAATACAACCCAATTTTTGTGCATTCATTTTAATTAAGCATGTTACACTTGCTCGCCTTGTTGGCTTGTGGATGGGGAGGGATATATAAAGCTATTACATAGAACACCCTTTATACATCTGATACAATCATCTATTCTTGCTGTTCATACTGGTAGCACTTTAATAATGCAATGTTTTGATTGACAGTAGTTACAATGGACAGTATTTATGATTGACAGTAGTTACAGCGCACAGTATTTACATTTGACAGTAGTTATAACGGACAGTATTTACATTTCACAGTAGTTACAACGCACAGTATTTACAATTGACAGTAGTTACAATGCACAGTATTTATGATTGACATTAGTTACAACGGACAATATTTATGATTGACATTAGTTACAACAGACAGTATTTATGATTGAGAATAGTTACCATGGACAGAAGTTAAGATTGATTATGCAGTTTATTTTGCCAGACTTACCATCAAACTTTTTAGTTCGAGACTGGAAGGTGGTTTTGATATACTTAAAGGCTTCCTCGGCCACCTGTTCGTATTCCTTCATACTGAGAGACTGCAGTTTGGACTCCATGTCTCTTGTGCAACATGACTGGCTCTGAGCACAAACTTCCAAATTATCACCTAAAAACGGAAGAAATATTCAAATTAGCCAGAAGTATGCAGTAATAAAATATCAACTTTGGGATTCATTTCAGGCTGCACCATTGTGCCAATGGCACTGATATTTTATCTTTTCATGCAAGGACATTTTCTCTATGATACCCATTAGGTAGATAAAAAAAACCACAAGAAAATAAAGACAGTTGATTTGATTCCGAATGTCTATAGTAAACTAAGTGCAAACGAAACACAAGATGACATTTTTCATTGGCTGATCAAAAATGTCTATTAATTTTGGGTAGCTAGGGCAACAATTATGAGCACATAGTTAGAGGACTGCTGAAAACAAATGTAAAGAGAAGTTGAAATCAATGAAATTCATAACAAGCTAGTCTTGAAAGGACTCGTGCTCTACTGCTGGGTGCACAACCTTTTTCGACCAAGGGCCAGATTACATTTTCTAAGACCACTTGAGGGCTGCAAACACTAATTTCTTTAATTACTGTTCATGGGACAAATTTGCTGTGTTAATTTGTCCTGAGGGCCAGACAGAACATGTCAAATGCATTTCCAGGAATATCCAGGATATTCTTCAGCATTAACAGGATTTTCAAGTTAACTGCTGTGGTGGACATAATTAATTGAATGTTTGATAATGCCATTTTCATTTCAGACAAAAGCCTTACCAAATGTTGATGCTCACAGATCTGCCACCATTGGTGATTGCAAAAAAGTTTAGACTTGGCTACAAGTGATACAAAAGTCTAGATTGTATTATAGTGTTGGCACACTTCCTTGTTGGATAATCAAAGTAAGCTTTAGATAAAGTACCTAACCTTCAGACAAAATTAAATTAGCGAAGTCAAATACATAAATAATAATGCTTTGTAGTTTTTATCAGGGGTATCTTTTATCAGCAGATGTACTAATTCATATACAATGCTCTACCTTAAGGCTGCATCAACCCTACAAATGCTTGTATCCAATTGTGAAAGCTTGATGGGGGTGGGCTTACTTAAAGAATGATTTTCATGCCTCACTTATTTCCACCTGAGAAAACATAAGAATTTTGAGTAGGTTCAAGATTCCAAAAGGGGACAGAGAATATGGTACATGTACCAGTATGTAACCTAAATAACTTTCAGAACTCCAGCTAAAACTCTGATGAAAGAAAAACAGCCAGCAAGCCAAAACAAAGGTGATACATTTTCCATGCACAACAAACACACTGCTTGATCATATTACATTCTTAATTGACCAGTTCAGCATCTCTACAGATCAAACAGCCAGAAGAATTTCTGGCTTTGCCAGAATCTCAACCCACTGCTGGATTTAGCTGAGCAGAGTTAGAGTAAAATTGAGTGGAAACAGGCTGGATTCAGGTTTACCCTCATCATCACCATGGTGAAACTCTGATTCACCAACAATCCTGCCACCTAAATGTAGAAATTTGTTCTGTCCCACTGCCAACTGAAAGCAAATCAGATCACCTCAGTGTGGCAGGGGGAGGCCACTCCCAAAAAAACTGAATAAAAACAAATCCAACATTATATTATTATAAAGATCACCTCTCCTCTTGAGTTATTAAGAAAATAATCTTCCTGACAATACTGCTATACATAGCAAATGGAATGATGTGTTTGTGCGTGCATGCGTCAGTCTTTCATATACCATCTATACTTGCATATTGGTCAAGTAAAATTGCCAAGATCAGAGTCCTGTTCTAGCAAGGACTCAAATCTGCTGGTGCATTTTAAGATGGCCGACCTGGGTCTGTGCTGTTTGCAGTTGGTCTCATCTTACAAACAAGTATATGCAAACTAAATAATTTTGAACAGGTTTGTTAGAGTTGGCATAATTTTCATTTTGTTAAAATAAAAATTCATCAACATCTGACTTTGGAGTTTAAACTATATTTACTTGAAAAACTTTGCCAGTAAAAACCTATAATTTTGTGGAATCAGCACAAAGTATTTGCTTATTATAACTGTCTAGAACAGTAAACAAAATTGTTATACATTTTGAGTCTTTGAAAGTGAACAGTTTAAGTTGTTAGAATTACTTGTGCAATCAGCAAAAAAAAGAAGAAAGTTTATAACAATGAAAAACAAAAGGGGGGTGGGGCTGTTATGTTTTTTTAAAGGATACTTTTAACAAAAATCTGGCTATAACATGCTAAGAAACTCAAGAGTTAGGAGTTATGTGCCTTTCTAATGACACCTGGTGGCTGACCTGAGTGAGTATCAAACCTACAGTCCTTGGATTACAATCACATTCAATTCTTTGGTCTCCTAGTGTTTAATTTGGCCATAAAACATTAGGGCACCAGGCATTGAACTGACTTATGGCAGACAGAATAGTTATTTTACTACATATCAAGTCAGGGCTGATTGTTGGTTGACAGTATTTAATATGGTGATCTGCTCTCAAGAAAGACATTTTTCCTTGGAAAGCCCATGCTGGTGCCATTTAATTGCTGCATGCCCACGGGGACCCACCTTGCATTAAACACATTACTAACCATGTTAAAGATGTAGTCTTTTCCAGACAAACTAAAGTCCTGCCAAAGTAGTATAAAATGCCTCCAGCATGAGGATCAAGTACCTTGCTATCTTTACTCGACTTACCCACCTTTACATTACTACCAAGACAGAGCAAGGTAATTTGTGAGCAGGGCAATTTGTTGACAGCTAAATCCAGCAGTGACAGGTGATGTTCCCAATTGCACTGTAAGGTGAGCTCAATTCATGGCAAACTTGGGTGAAATTGAGACCAACTTTTCTTCTCACTGGGAAAACCGTTTGTCCTTGCCTTAATAAATTAACAAAACTAAATGATTTGGGGTAATGAAGTGATGAGGAAATCTGTTTATACAAGAACCAATATAATATCTCCCATTAAAAAAAGAACCACCTTGATTGACATGTTTTTAAATGAAATCAATATTTTGAACATGATTTTCTCCATTTATCAGCAAAAGAGAGTCTATATCAGGAAGAAAAGACAAGTCAGATTAACAGAAACTGGAATCTTTATCAATAGTCCATGATATCCTTTACAGAAAGGGCTCAGAGTTGCCAAGTGGTCTAAAGCGTTCTCCATTACAGATCAATGCAATCTCACCTTTGCCTGTGTAGGTTCGAGTCTAGGATTCGGCAAACTTTGGTATATGATAAAGCTTGCCAGTAGCTTTTCATGGGTCGGTGGTTCTTCCTGGGGGTTTTTCCCGGGTTATTCCTTCACCATTAATACTGGATGCCATGTATTGCCTATTGTGTGCTGAAAAATCGCATTGAACCTTACAATAACCAACCTTAACAAAAAGTATCAAGTCAAAGGCTGGGTTCTATATTTTAAGATTCAAAAGAAATATTACAATATTCTGCACTAGAATGTGTCTTTTTATTTAACAGCATTAGAAAGTCACAATTTGACACAAAGATTAAAAGGGTAAAAAGTCAGTAACAATGCATATACTGTTACTGTCAATGGACCCCTCCCCAAATTCCTATTTCCACTTATCAATAGCGTTAATGTCATTCATAAAATGCCCCTATGTTCAAAGTGATTGTCATAGTGGCATAGTTGATTCATTTCCATCATATAACATGTCTATATGATTTGTTTACGCGTGTGATGTCATAGGGACACAAGTTTTAGTTTCCTTTCCTTTCACAGTAAGTGCCAAGGTCTAGAAGTGCCTTGTCCATGAGCATGCCATAATAACCATGACTTGGGCTGACTGGATATAGTACTGTATTCAAATCCACATTCTTATCATCAAGAGTTTGGATTGAATACCAGCATGTCAATAATTTGCTCTAATGAAATACTGTACAACGTGGAGCACCAACCAGGAGGAAACAAAGATCACAGTCTTCTTCAAGCTCCAATATCCATCTTACTTCCAGGGCACCTTGTAGAAGACAAATGAATTGATATACAGTCGGCTTCGCTTATATGCATGGCCTCTGGACCGATGCTATGATATGCAATTAGGCGGCATATGCACTAAACCGGCATTCATGTTATGATGTGTATCTGGTGCAGCATGCATACTGATACCCATTATTTCTCCAAAACAAAAACCCATTTGGCCATGTTCATTTAAATGTGACGCCATTTGCTTTGGTATTGTATGGAGGTCGGATGTGTCAGTAGATCGAGAAGTAGACTTGTGGTCAGCGCTCCAGTCTTAATCTATCGGATTTAATGACCAGACTGGATCGGATTCCTAACAAGGGCGATGCGAGTTTGTGTTAAAGCTAAAGAGTGTTAAAGCCATCGACCATGCTTGGTTAATTATTATGGTTGTCTACTATCGAGTCTCCTGGTGATCAACGGAGATCTAATAGTGTGATGTTGATATTAACAAACCTCATTAATCAACATTGACTGCCAATGTTCAGAATTGGTTTCTTTTCATTTTGAAAGGAACAATTTTGAACAATGCAGTTATCCGAAGCAACTTAACACATAATAATGCATGTTCAGACCTGAAAAATGTATGCAATAATGCGAAATATGCATATAAACGATATGCAATTGTCCGAAATTGATATCCATTGAAAACAATGGTAACAAATCTGGACCGGCACAAAGCTATGAAATAAAGTGGAATATGCAATTATATGATATGCACATATCTGGAGCCGACTGTACCTACATCAAGAGTTCCTAATTATGAATCAGCACCATATAAATAGAAGATCCAGTTACCCAATTACCTCATCAACACTAGCAACTGGCTGGCACACAATGCCAATGGGAATTAAATTACAGAACTAGAACTGACTAGACTACACATATGACAAAGACAACGTAGATAAAGATACATGTACTGTACACCTGCAGACAAATGACATGCGATTTAAGCACATCGATATCAAACAGTTTTCAAAATTTGAATAACCTTATCCCCATGATACCAATTCCTCTACCATCAGTTCAAATCAAATTCAAACATGTCCTCATACATTGTCTAACCCTATCTTCATTGCACAAGTTTCTCTAGATATGTTGAAATCATATTCAAACATGTCCACATTCACATTTTCTAACCCGATCACAATCAAACATGGCCGCATTCATACTGTCGAACTCCATCTGTAATAAAGTTGAAATCACATTGAAACCTGTCCCCATTGACACTGTCTAACCCTATCCCAATTATACAAGTTTCTCCAGACCAGTTGAAATCACCTTCATGCATGTCCCCATTCACATTGTATACACTATCCTAATTATACAAGTTCCTCTAGACAAGCTGAAATCACATTTAACATGTCCCCATTCTCACTGTACTCCATTGTAAGTTCCTCTACAATCATTTGAAATTGCATTCAAGCATGTCACCATTCACAGTCTAATGATATCCATGTTATTCAAGTTCCTCTAATGACCAGAACAGATCATACAATATAGTAACGATGAGTAATTCATTAAGATTGAAAGTGAATGACAAAATATTTCATTTTTTGCAATGACCTTAAATACTGTTTCGGGGCCACGAGTGGCCAAGTGGTCTAAAGCGCTGTCCGTTACGGATCATTGCCATCTCACCTCTGTCTGCGTGGGTTCGAGTCTAAGATTCGGCTAATGTAGTTATGTGAGAAAGCTTGCCAGTAGCTTCTCGTGAGTCGGTGCTTCTTCCCTGGGGTTTTCCGGGTTCTTCCTCCACCATTAATACTGGCCGCCATGTCTAGCCTATACTGTGCTTAAAAATGGCGTTAAACCATAAAAAACAAACACAAATACTGATTCCAATTACAACTCTGACATCTTTATAACACCTGCAATAAAATCAATACTATACACATGCCTATACCATAACATGCACAACTAAAACTGTATAAATAAATCTAAATGTGGTTCAATTTGTTGCAATTACTGTTGTTGTTGTTGTTGTTTTTGTATGGTTTAATGCCATTTTTCAGCACATGATAGGCTATACATGGCAGCCAGTATTAATGGAAGAACCTGGGGAAAACCCCTCGAAAGAACCACCGACCCACAAGAAGCTACTGGTAAGCTTTCTCACCTACCCACATTGGCCGAATCTGAGACTCAAACCCACCTGAGACTCAAACCCACACAGACAGAGGTAAGATGGCTGTGATCTGTAACAGAGAGCACTTTAGACTACTTGGCCTTTTGGGGGCCCCTTGCAATTACTATATATATTCACATGACAAGTCCAACAGTAAACTGTACAGAATATAATGACAGATCTAGGTCTATGGAGCTTGCTAAGATTAATTAATCAATAGAACAAAAGACATTGTCTCATAATGTGATGGCAGATCTAGGTCTGTGTTCAGTCTGACTCAACTCATAGGGCTGTATTAGCATGTCAAACATATAATCCAAAAGCTGGAAGTATTGCTCCAGCCAGAAGTGAGGTCCCTGTTATATGATCTGCAAATTTTGTATGGCTAATATGAAGACTGTTTTAAATTATGACAAACAGCCCCAAATCAAACAAATATTTCAACAAACTTCCCAGACTGAAATAATATTCCCGCCCAAAAAAATTAAGCATATGGAAACTGCATTTTTTTCATGCAAGGATTGTGTGGATGAAATATAATCATTAATAATTCAGCGTCCGCCACTTCCTGCAGACCTTTTTATCTACCGGGTAACTCGGACCATCATGTCATGTTTGTCTTTGTATATTGATATATTATCAGTCTAAGTGTGCAGAGATTGCTCAAAATGGATGCTGTGTATGTGATTCATATCGTATGTATATCCAGTGTTCACGTGTTAACATGGAATTTACATACATATATATGGGGTGGGAAATTGTATATAATAACGGGACACATGGTTGATTACCTTTTTATTTTTATATTTTATAATTATTGTTATAATGAACATAGACTATACTATCAGTTCCTGAGGTTCTGTACTAAAAATAACAGTACTTCATCTATCTGAGAACACTCATTCAAACAGAGCCATGTGATCAAAGGCACTCTAGTTTTGGTAACTAGGCCACTTTATGCAATAAACACAACTAGCATCTTGATGATTAAGACTCAGTCTGGTAGCAACCATGTGCATTTTTCACAAACATGCGATTGAATTTAAAAAATCAAAAACAAATTTGAAAGTATGGATCTAAATATCCAATTGCTTAAATTCTTATCTAGAACTATCAAAAACAAGCCCAGAGTTGTCAGATCATGGTTTCAAGATACAGCAAATTTAATACCATGGTCCTTAAAGCCATGCAAGATATAGGAATCAACAGGTAATATACAGTAGGCAACCAACATCTTAATTCAACCATACCTTTTAAATTTTTTGTCATCTTTAGATTGGTATCACTTCACGTGATACGAACATGGTACAATATAACTGGGTTTTGAATTTAACAATTGGAAGCTATCCAATGAACAATACCTGATATATCTTGTTAAAGAACATGAGTAATCGTACAACCTATCCATATTGTGTGAATCAACCTCAGGGGCTTATCTTTCTGAAATGAAATAACTTTTTCTTATCAGGTATATCAAGAAATTAATCTTTTATCTCCGCACTGAAAATGATATGAAAATGTAAAGGATTAAGTAAGATTTTGAGATGGATAATTAATCATTTTTTTGCAGGTGTGGTTATTGTATAATGAATAGCAAAGATAGACTGCTAGATGATTAATGTCAACCTGGGCTTTCTGTAACAAGATAATGGTCTGGGTCCCAATGACACATGGTACACAATAAAAATATAATAACCTCTGCCAAAATTTGTCATCAACAAAAAAAATCTGAAATCTGTACAAATGCTGATTGCCCATGCACCTTTCTCATCTTATTCATTCCCTCCCAATAGCCCAATGTTGAGAATGGTGACAACAACAGTGACACCATCATGACTTAGTTTGTGCTGCCATCTAACGTTTAATTAGTTTATTAAACACAGTGCAGGACTAAATTTGTAATACTTGGGGCAACCTTTTCAAACCTCATGATTTTATCTTATTGCTGACTGAATAACATCATACCATACAGCATTTTGTAAGGGGCAAAGGTACCCCATGCTCCCCCATATATATATATATATATATATATATATATATATATATATATATATATATATATATGCACAAACACACAGTCGGCTCCAGATATGTGCATATAGTATAACTGCATATTCCGCTTTATTGCATTGCTTTGTGAAAGTCCAGATTTGCTACCATTGTTTAATGGATATCAATATCGGACAATTGCATATTGTCTATATGCATATTTCGCATAACTGCATACATTTTTCTGGTCCGAACATGCATTATTATGTGTTAAGTTGCTTCGGATAACTGCATTGTTCAAAATTGTTCCCTTCAAAATGAAAAGAAACCGATTCTGAACATTGGCGGTCAATGTTGATTAATGAGGTCTGTTAATATCAACATCACAGCTATTAGATCTCCGTTGGTCACCAGGAGGCACTATAGTAGATAACCATAAATATTACCAAGACGGCATTAGCTCTCTGATTCTCTGTTGATCACCAGGAGGCGTGATAACACTCTGTAGATTTAACACAAACCTGCATCATAGTCTGGTCATTAAATTCGATAGATTAAGACTGGAGAGCTGACCACAAGTCTGCTCCTCGATCTACTGACAAAACTGACCTCCATATGATACCAGAGCAAATGGCGTCACATTTAAATGAACTAGGCCAAATGGGGGTTTGTTTCAGAGAAATAATGGGTATCAGTATGCATGCTGCACCAGATACACGTCATAACATGAACGCCGGTTTAGTGCATACGCCGCCTAATTGCATATCATAGCATCAGTCCCAAGGTCATGCATATAAGCGGACACACACACACACACACACACACACACACACACACACACACACTAAAGGGAAGCAACTCCTCTTCAACACCATTACAGATAAAATGCATTGTGTACTTCTCAGATCATTTTCATGTCTGTCTGTTTCTCTTACCAGAATGTTAGCAATGCATTACAAGTAGATATATTTTTCTTAGAAAATATAAAAGGCAATAAAGGATCCAGTTAGAGTATGAAAATGTAAGCGTATGAAGCCCAATCAGATTAAAGTTTAAGAATGGAAATATATGCGTACATTGCCGATTCATATTAGGGTTCGCGTGCAGAAATCTAAGCTTGAATACCTCATTCAGATTTGAGTTTGTGTATATAAATAAATCTTAGTCTACATAGCATTTTGAGTCAGTACACATAAAATAAAAATTGTCTGCATTTAATTGTATACACAAACTCTGTCCTGATGAAATACTCAAATAAAATTGCTGTATGTAACAATGAAAAACCATTTCAAATTTAACATGAACAAAGCTAAAACATAGCAGCTAGGGTCCATATTGCAGACCATGTTATGAACTGAACCCATAGTATAATGAGTATGAGTCATGGTGTACCACACAGCAGTACAACAAAAATTATCGAACATTTTATCAATGCAAAGGTGGGGTGGGTGGGGTATAATAAATAATTACTACATGCCAATGATGTAACAATAAGGATTCAGACAGCCCAAATCTTAATGAAATTTGATCACTGTTGTGAGACTGTTTTCGAACATGCATTATTATAACTTCTGTAACTAAGTGAATGACTTGGATATGTTCATCAGCTTGGATCATGGCAGAGTTAAGTGTGTGTGTGTGTGTGTGTGTGTGAAAAAGAGGGTATCCAAAACAAAAATTCAGAAACCAATATGCAAGTATGTATTATACTAAAAGTATGATATAATATTTCATAATGATACATGAGTTTTCCTGTATAGTTCTCCACATACATCACAATATCTTTAAAGTCATCCGATATTTTACTTGAGGCATCATAAGAATTGATCCCCTTTCACTACTCCCATCTTCAAAAATGCCAAACAAGGTGCTTTTGAAGGTGTGAACAAACCATGAACCAGACCTTTTTTGTAGTCCAGTTCATCACTTTTCTATCATAACAAACATGATATGAAAAATACTTGGGAAAACATTGTTCATTTATAGATCTAAAATTGGAGGTCCAGGGTTCCCCTTCTGGAAAAATCGAATACTCTGCTTGATAAATGTATGTCTTCCACAGTTACAAAATCAGAAGCAAACAGGCTACTATTTATGAAGCGCAAGAATAATTTCAATATTTTTCTCGCTGCATAGTGTCTGCAAACGAAGAGAGGGGCCCAGGATGCTGAGTGGTCAGAAGCAGCCATCTCACCTGTTCTCATGGGTGTGATTGAGGTAACAGACTTGGCCAATGTAGGTATGAGTGAAAGCTTGTGAGAAATCTGGGTATCTGCATTTCCTTTGAAGAAATCATTTGAACAAGCACTATAGACCCTGGTCTGCAGGTGAATTATGCTATGGCAGATCAGGATCATTGTTATTTGCAATCTGACTCTACATTTATGTGAGTGTATACGGTAACAATAGCCAGTAATTTTCAAAGTGACAAGATCTAACATCTGAGATGTACATAGAAGTCAGGATTATCAGATTACTTACCTCTAGGTATGAATTAGTGTTAGTTTATTGGCCTGTTGAAACCCATGTCAATACACTAAAATTAGAAATCAAAAAATATCTGCATGATTCCCATCTATAAGCACATTTGACAGTAACTTCTACATTTTTTTGCACTATTATGCTCATTACATGAGCAGGATGGCGATCCTGCAGGGACACCTTATAGCGCAAACTCGACCATGACAAGGGGTACTGGCCACCAGTTAAGGGTATGTTCAATGTCTCTCTTGGTAAATGGCAGTTACAAAACAGTTTTCCAACATTTAGCTGATCAGCCCCTTCAGCTGGTTAAAAAAAAAACTTTATAAAAAAAAAAATAAACACAAATTTAATACAAAAGGCATAAGAAAAACAGCTCTATTTACATGTATGAATGGCAGGAAATCTA
Organism: Unio delphinus; assembly: GCA_029339505.1. Taxonomy (NCBI): domain Eukaryota; kingdom Metazoa; phylum Mollusca; class Bivalvia; order Unionida; family Unionidae; genus Unio; species Unio delphinus. Next base: position 4,615,911 of record JAQISU010000174.1, read on the forward strand.
CAACAACAGTTAATGTGGGTTTTTGTGTACAACGTCTGAATGGCAATTATTATCAAAAATATGTAAGCCCTGGGGGAGGTTGATAACAAGAACTGACAAATGTGCATCATAATGAATAATTACAGTCGTGGGTTCTTTGAGACAGAAGGTAATAATTTAAACAACATACATCAGCTGTATTAAGCATGGCTTTATTTCCATTCTCATACAAAAGGATACATCTCACACTCTAAATGTCATCCAAACTCATTAATTTCAAAGTTATTTTCAAATCCATAGTTGCTTTTGGGTCAACAATAAAACCTAATGTGAATACCATGTTTCAAATACACCATGACCCTGTGAGACAAGCCATTGGCTCAAGTCCACCAAGAATAAATTAAAATCTATTATTATTGTTGTTTTTGTTAGTATTATTAATTATTATTGATTATTGCCATTATTATTATTATTATTATTATTATTATTATTGTTATTATTATTATTATTATTTGTCGTTGTTGTTACTGAGAAAAAAATAAAGTAGCCACATACATTTATAATAAAACCACACCTTATAAATCAGTGCAATTTTAAATGAACCTAATGATCACAACTTTCAAAAAATATCATGCTCAGTCTTGGACATCAGTTAGGATAGTGGTTGGAGATCAGGGAGGGTTTTATGGGGAGTTACAAACTCAACTTCTTGTGTATAAGAGACAATTTGACTGAACTATGACTCACTTTTTAACGACTGTAAAATCCCTCTTAAATATTGATCTGGTACCATGTTCATTCAGCTCATATTGTGAGTCACCTAATGTACAAACTCTCTAGTTAGGTCATTAAATTATGATCACAAACGGAAGATATAATCAAAAGACTATGAGGAAAATGCATTAAATGGCATTGATCACAAAGTTATAAACAGAAATCTTTTAAAAATTACAAAAAATAAAATAATAAAACCCCATAACAAACAAAAAAGCCATTATTGAATAGATTGCATATACTTGTTTTTAAAAAAATACTATAAATAAATTTGTATTCATAGAATACCAATCTTTGTAGATTTTCTAGTTCCTCTTAAATATTGGTTAGGATATCAAACAACAATTCTGTGTGACGTGTTTGACACAATGACCTAAACTCCAATTCCAGCCAACATAAACCGAGTTGAACAAAAAGCTAAACACAAATCAGGGAACCAGGAAATGTAGGTATGTATGCATTAAAATTTAACAGCACCTTAGCACAGACATGGTGATAAATAAAAGTTCTAAAAAGAGTTCCTGGAACTCAAAAAGAATTTCCAGGATTTCAAAAAAAGATAATTTTTAACCAATGACTGCCGAGGGTTCGCTGGCATAGTTATTTTGGTATACATACTGGATGTCACACTACCACCATTTTCATACAGGACCAAGACAATGAATAACACTGGTGAACTTCACATCAATACGATCATCCATTCAGGGGAAGCCAGTGACTGCAATTTATCCAAACAGCTTTCATTGCATACCTGGCAATATTTTCATTTAAGATCAACATGGTATCTTGTGAATTCTACATGCCAAAACCATAATTTGATTTTTCGATTAAATTCATAATAAAATTTACATTCTGTGCCATTTCATTTAGGACCCACTAGACACTACAAAAACTGTTCTGATAAAACCCCATGTCAAATTACTTTATATTAAAGAGAAAACAAGATTTTCAAGATGGATGTCAGATTAGCACCATTTTAATTTAACACAAATATGATGTTATCCAAATTCTTCTGATATAAACCTCATGTTCATTTGATTTGGGTTTGGAGAAGTAACAAAACAAAATAAAGATTTTCAAAATGCATTGAACTGCTAGCCATAATGGATATCAGATCTGCACCATTCACTCTGACCTCCTCACTATTCCATTGGTTGAAATTGCTCAGTCGAGACCAACTGTTGTTTATTGAGTGAATAATTGCACCAATTTTTTAGCTATAGTACTCTTCAATATGCAATTGCATACTGAACGGTGATGGTTCTAGAACTCTTCAATAGGCAATTACCTACTAAATCATGATGGCTATAGTACTCTTCAATAGACAATTACCTACTAAATCATGATGGCTGTAGTACTCTTCAATAGGTAATTACCTACTAAACCATGATGGCTGTAGTACTCTTCAAAAGGCAATTACCTACTAAACCATGATGGCTGTAGTACTCTTCAATAGGCAATTACCTGCAAAACCATGATGGCTGTAGTCTTCTTCGATAGACAATTACCTACTAAATCATGATGGCTGTAGTACTCTTCAATAGGCAATTAATTACTGAACTCATAACTGTAGTACTCTTTAATATGCAATTACAAACTGAAATGTTATAGATGTAATACTCTTCCATTGGTAATTAAATACCAATTGCTCTCCATAGGCTATAATGTTTGAAGAAAATGAACTGGCACTTAACACAAAGTTTATCCAAAGGTCAATAAAATGTAGGTCACAATGACCTAATTTTCACTGAAACGTGTATTGCTCTGCATGATGTGTCTAAACTCCAACTTACATGACTGTACAAGAAATAATTCCTGGTCAAGTTAACTAAATGCAAACTTCACACCTGTGTTACTTGCCAGACAGACATCAATCCAAAAGCAGAATGTCCCTTCTTTTGACAACATAAATTTTTATTAAAATGTTGCACAAAAATATTATGACGGTGCTGCTGCTAATACATGACATCAGGTGAGACATAAAAAGAAAATGCACCTTCCTGTTGTCTTGAATGTGCCATATCTACTTTGGGTATAATTGGAGTCCAAGAGCAGACAACCTAGACCCCTGATATACCACTGCATAATGCACTGGCATGATATGGTCTCTATTGTTGTTTCTATTGAATACTCCTTTCAAACCGCACAGACCCAGACCTACCAACACATCTGTTTGTGTGCAGTTTGCAGGTGGACTCTACTTATAGGTAAATACATATGCTAACTAGTTGGACACTGAAATTATTCCTCAAAGAAGCAAACAGGCTAATGCAGGGGGGGGGGGGGCCTCAAAATTTGCAACATATTGCTGAAAGTATGACTGCTCAATCAATAAAGCTTCATGCTAGGTGGCGCACCAATTTTATCCCCAAAATGGAAATCCCATCTTCTCCCACCAATCTTTTCTTTCTGGTGCGCCTGCACTCCTCTTTACAGCTCTTTAGATCAGATAATACAAAATATCTGCCCTCCATTTAACACTGAATTCAAGCTGCTATCTTTGGCTGGTAATTAGTGGCCCATGCTTCCTCCTCTAAATCCCTTCTTCAGCCTGATTTCTCTTCCATAATGAACATTTCTCTGAGGCATTGGTCCAACAGGAAGTGCAGTAGTGTATACCTTTGTCCTCAGGAAGTGCATATCTTATCCCATTCCCTCTCTAAATACCCACCACAGACTTTTCCCTGAATTGCATACAATGGGAGGGGTCAGAAATGTGAAAAATGCAAATACTTTTAAAGGAAGATAAAAATACTCACACATGATACATTGATGACTGCAAGCCATATCTGTTCAGAAAATATTATTCTGGCATCACAGCAATTAATGTTGTGCACCAGAGTACATAATACTATGTAAGAAAAATTAAAATTTTAATGACTCAGTTTCCACCGAAGATTATTTTATTTTTCACCTGAATTTGGGGGCAGGAAATAAATAAGCTTCTCTGATTACACCCACACATATTTGTTTCAGAGACAATTTCTCTTTGCCTTATGCTTTGATGAATAAAATATATTTCTGTTTCAGGCTGACCTGCTTCAGATGTCAGCAGAAAGTTTCAAATCCATACAAAAACTCTGCTCTGTACCCAGTAATTCTCAAATGTACATATAAACTACAAGATGAGTTAGCTTCTTATGGCTATATTGTGACCTCTTCACTTTTTGAGACACCACTTTGGTGGCTTAGTGGTTAGAGCATCCACCGCGGAAGTGGGAGGTCCTGGGTTCAACCCCCGGCTAAGTCATACTAATGATTTACAAAAACGGTACAACAGCTGCCTCGCTTGACGCTTAGCATTAGTGTTAAGATTGGTTAACCTGGTGTCAGGATAATGTGACTGGGTGGGACATAATGCTACATGTCTGCGGCATGATGCCCCAGAGCTAGACATCACTATAAACTGGCCTCACCTGCAGACATTGTAGCTATATGGCTTGAAAAATTGTTAAAGCTACATAAAAATTCCTAACCACACTCACTTTTTTAGTCGCATTCTATACATAATATTGCATGTCCTTAGACTAATGGAAGCTGAGATGTTTTACAACTGTATGATTTATTTTAAAACTGTGATTCACTATTTAGGGATTTTTACACTTTTTATTTGCCTTTTGTTTTGTTCTTTCTGTTACCTTATATAACCAGGCTTGTAGTGGAAAACCATTCATCCATACACACACACACACACACAACCTCTCCCCATACATGGTCAAGTTGAACAAAATCATGTAAAAAGTACAATTTAGAGTGCAATGAGCTACCAGACAGGCAACAGTAGTAAATTCCACTAAACTTATTGCACTGCAGGGGATTTTTTCTTAGCTACTGTTTCCCTCCCATGAGGCATGCAAAGATCAGGTCTGGAAATTATAAAACTCATTGGCCTGAAATTGAGCTTGCAATCACAAATATCATTAATTTATGGCAGACTGATGGTGAGAGTTTTATGATCTCCACACTTGGACATGTGTGTAATGAGTAATGACCACTGAACATTTTATGAGTTTTGACCAGAGGGTATATGTGTATAATTATCAAGGTACTATATCTGTGACAATTATAATGAAATATGGTACATCAACCAAGGACTGAAAACACCAACAGTATGCAAGTTATCAACAATCTGCCAGATGAGTGTGTAATAGCAACTGTGTCTCTAATTGCTATAGGAGAAACACCAATATTTACATGGCCACTTTGGACTGGACAATGTCATACATATCATCCAAGCATGAAAGTCCACTGAATGGTCTGCTGTAAGAAAGGTAGCTATGGATACCTGTCATGTACACAACATTCTCTTACCTTTTCTACCATGTTCCCCTACACACTGCTTACCCTGTTCTCCTACACATACCATATATATATATATATATATATATATATATATATATATATATATATATATATATATATATATATATATATATATATATATTTAGTAACAAGTCAGCCAAACTGCACACAACAAAGATCCTGATTTGTGGTAACATAATGTGCCTGCAGATCTGGGTCTATCTTGTTTGTTCCACTGATTACTCCAGGCAAGCTGCAGACCCAGATCTGCCAGCACATTATGACATGTCTTATAAGCAGGTAAACATGGAAGCTTAACACTTGACAAAGTCAGGTAACATGTGACAATGAGTAAGTACAACACCCACAAATGACCATTCCAGGTCAGTTGTCTTATCTCGCACAAAGAGGTCCTAAGTTTGATACCAAGCAGAAACCCATTATGGTATGAATTATTTATATTGCTTGTTTAGCATTCGGATGTCTATATTTGTAGTAATCAAGGTCCTTAGATTCGTCGACCACAGAGATTTTAAAATACATCTTTGTACAATAATATATACGAGTAATTTTCCATAGACCATGTGACATTACTCCCTTGAATAAATAAAACCCACAAGTGACCAATCCATGTACAACATTCTTCACTTGCCCCAGGAATTCTTTAATAATAGCCCTGTGATGAGAGCCTTTATAATTAATTCTGCATGTTGCCTTTTGGTACTTGAAACCAAAATTAACAATAGTAACAAATCACCTGACATGAATAATTAGAGCTATTCACAATGACCATTAAAGTCATGTGACTGTCCATACAGAATTCATGGTTAACAATGACCAATTTCTTATTTCTTTGGTTTGATCTTCTCTTACAGCCTACACATGGAAACCTGATCATAGTCCTGAAGGGCAGATAAAGGTATCAGGAAGGGGTCAGTTTCCCAGCCAGACATGCTGGTCATCAAAATTTCTGATAAACAAAGAACCAGGTGATTCATATCACCCAACCCTCTCCGGAACACCTGCTGTCATGGTGATTTATAATCAATTTAATTTGGACTAATAGTCTATAATTAAGATGTTTTAGGTCTCATTCCAAACCATTTAAACTGAGAAACATTCTACTTTATGATCATTTTTGCAACTTTTGTTCATGAAAACAGTTCCTTTCCTGAAAATTATCCAGAAGTCATTCTGCTACCCTTTACCATCTCCATGTCACCTGAAAGACTTTTAATGCAATGCCACAATAACTGCTTAAACATAGTCTTTGTTATATCAGACCTCTAATTGCTTTCTATATAAATTATAATTTTGGTAAGTGGAAACATTAGAGAAACTTGCTCTTTTACACACCCCACACACCTAAAACTGTCCAAGTATTTTTCCACTGCTGTGGTAAGTTCTCTGATTTAAAATGCTCAAAATGTGTACAAGGGGGCAACTAGTATTGGACATGCAGAACGTTTCTCAATGTCTAGAAATTAAAGTAAGGAGGTATGACAACTAGGGGGATACACAAAATTTGGTTAAAGTCCAATAATAAGCAAGAGATAAACTGTACAGTAATTTTATGTGGGTGGGTCTGACAATCACGGGGCTATAACTGATAAAATAAGACATTGAAGGCTGGTGGTCAAACTCATATATGGTCATCAATATCAACCTGTTTTGTTGAAATAGAAGAACAATCGATGGATTTAGTATGCAGAAATAAAGTAGGCAGACTTGACAATCAGAGCAGCTAGTATGCTAGCCGATAAAATAGAGGACTAAAATCACTGCCAAGGTCTCTTTAACATCAAGCTGTTTTGCAATCCAATAATAATTATACGATTTATTGCACAAAACTATTAGAGCATCCGCTGCAGGAGCTGGAGGTTGTGGGTTCGATCCCTGGCCGAGTCATACCAAAGACTTACAAAATAAATACTAACAGCTGCATTGCTTGGTGCTCAGCTTTAAGAGGTTAGTGTTAGGACTGGTCGGCCTGGTGTCAGGATAATGTGACTGGGTGGGACATCATGTTGCATGTGTGTGGCATGAAGCCCCAGTGCTAAACATCACTATAAACTGCCTAACTTAAAAGACATTGTAGAGATATGACTGAAATTTTTTTAAAGGTATTTTTAAGATCCTAATCAAACAAACAAACAAAACCACAGTGAAACAGACAGATCAACTTGTGGGTCCAATTTAATAGCCCAATTCTCAGTGAAATGAGTGTGGAAATAAAGCTTACAAAGTAATAAATAATTTCAAGCCACGGCTTGCATTTAATATACATGATCAATTCCTATTGTTTAAGTTTTACCCTCTATTGATGTCAGATGGACGTTTTCTACATACTTGTGTAGTGGCAAAGTACTGATATCTCAAATATTTCCTCTTATTTTTGTAGACTTAAGTCAGATTATGGCTGAATACATCATGACGAACAGAAATGTTTGTTGGAGGCTGGCTGTTTTGTAGCTCTCTGACAGGATGGAGGCTGGATGGTTTGTTGCTCTCCGGTAGCATAGAGTCTTGCTGTTTTGTTGCTCTCTGACAGCTTAGAGGATAGCCGTTTTGTTGCTCTTTGACTGCAAGGAGGCTGGCTGTTTTGTTGCTCTCTGACAGCATGGAGTCTTGCTGTATTGTTGCTCTCTAACAACATGAAGGCTGGCTGTTATGTTGTGCTCTGACAGCATGGAGGCTAGATGGTTTGCTGCTCTCTGACAGCATGGAGGCTAGCTGTTTTGGTGCATTATGACAGCATTGCAGCTGGATGGTTTATTGCTCTATGACAGCATGGAGGCTGGCTCTTGTGGTGCTTTAACCCTTAAAGTGCGTGTCACGACTATAGTCGTGCTGTTGTTTTTGGTCCCGTAGTGTGTGTCACGACTATAGTCGTGCTCGCGGTGAGCAACACTAATCGCATCGATTAAAACAATGGGTTTGGTACATATGTCTGTTCTCAATTCCTAATGGGCTATTGATGATATGATATCAACCGCATACTTCAGCAAAAAAAAAAAAAAAAAGTATGGGATAGATTTCAAGATATTCCAAGCAATTTACACCTGTCAGACAATGAGAACAATTAAGGTGACTCTTCACACAAAATCAGCCCAATGATTGAACAAAAATAAAGCCTTTGCTGAGGTTTAATCACCAGATATGGACCTCGATTTGATGATATTATAATAAATAACAGGTGATAGTTTTTCATGAACATTAATTGCTGACTGGAGGGATTAAACATACCTCTGACATTCATGGAGTGGATTTTTGCAAAACTGTCACCCTGCCTTTACCTGTGATTTTCACAATTTATATATAACATTGTGACAGACATAACATGTGCATGGTTGGACTAGTAAAGAATATAACATTTCTTAGATATATTTGAACTTTTCCATGAAAAACAAACAAAAATACTGATGAAATACAACTGTAACTTGTCATTTTATCTGTATTTACACCTGTACCTGCAAATATGTTAAATCTACACGTGTCTTTATGCTAATCTTAAAGTATAGACACGCACCATCATTTTTTATATAGGGTTTGTCTATCAATAGTGTATATTTAATGAAATACATGCAATTTAAAGACTGTGCAGTTTTCTTCTTTTCTCCCCTGAAACAATTCAGCAAAAATGGGACCTTTTACTGCAAAACAATGGAGCACTTTAAGGGTTAAGACAGCATTGAGTCTGGTACTCTCAGACATCAACACAGGTTTATTGGTGTGACGCATACTGAATAGATAGATGCCTTACTCCAAGACTAGGGCATAACTGACTTTTCATCCGGAAATCGGATTCCACCGGATAGTATGAACTTCCGATTAATTGGAGTCGGACAGGGCAGGAACGACCGATTTGGATAATAAAAATAATAAAGTTGAATTTCTATAGCACCATGTCTAACACTGTGTGTCATTTGATAGTGCGTTAATAAAGTTAAATAAGAAGTCAGAAAAGTCCAATATGGTCAACACAACCACGCTCTGAGACAATCTATTTGAACTGGCGGGTGAAAACCGAAAATGAAGCCGGATATGGTAAAGTACAAAGTAACATGCTAGACACAACAAAACCAGATACCAGAAACCCAGAAACAGAAGATGAAATTTTTTAGAAGAAAAAAAATACGGATTTATCATTTTCGATTAATTGAATCATATCTGGAATCGTAAAAATTTCATGCCCAAAATCGGAAATCGGTAGAAAAATGCTAATTGGTTATGCCCTATCCAAGACATACCACAGCAGCTAGCCCATACAGCAGCAGAGAGGGTGAACAGACCAAGTTTTCAAGCAAAAATAAGGCTTCTACGGAAACCGAAAATATCTAACAAAATGCAGAGAATGTGAACAGACCAACTTTTACAGGTGTCGATTTAGCAAACTGAGGCTTTCTCGAAAATGCTTAATATAAGCCTCCATTCATCAAAATAAAATTAAAAAAAAAAGACGCCATTTAGTTGACGTTCACCTCCTCGGCTGCTAATGCGCTAACTAAATATTTGATCAAGTCCGATACGATATCTTGTCCGAGAGTCTGCTAAATTTATCGTTATAAATCCGTATGGGGCGGTTCTAGCCATACTAAAGAAATTTTTAAATTTATTAAAATCCATATCACCGTCACACCAGTAATTAAAAATATTTTGTAATGTGTATTTTCCAGTACCGTTAAATACGCATACTAAATTGCAATTTTCTCTTATTATACTTGGAATCTGTGCGTATTTTTGAGTAACATATATCACATCTATGTTTTTATGTCTGCCTCGGGAAAATATTCTAGCAGGATTTGTTTGTCTTTCCAACATAACATCATCATATACGACTAAATTGTTAATACTTCCATCAATATCATCAATGTTCGGTGCCTCTTCGATATCGGTTATAAACTCAATGATATCATCACCGTTAATTTCTCGCGCGGCATCATTAAAATCCTTTAGCACTTCATAACATCGTTGATCGTCTACACTCGGAGCAATCATGTACAATTTATCCCACTTCATCCATCTCGTTATCAAATTAAGTAGTAATTGTGTTTTGCCACTTCCAGATGGTCCGATGATAATCGCGCGAATAGAATCTGGTAACATTGCATGATGTTTAATAGGTTTTTGTTGTCGAGTAGCTGAATAATCAATTACATTCATAACTGTTATATATAAATTATGGATCTATATTGTGTGAAGTGTAGGACACGTACTGGCACAAATGACTTGACGACGATTACAACGAAAAATAATCGATCAGCGCTTTCTGGTAAATGCGTACAGTGTAGTACAAAGAAATTTAGATTTACTTCCACGAAACCTTTAAAAAAAAACGAGGAGGTGATATTGCAGCCAAATTGACAAAACTCCCAGGAACACCGTGGGCAAAGTATCCAGGAGAAAAGCACCTTCCAGGATATAGCTACTGTGGACCGGGGACACGATTAGATATCAGACTTGATGATCAAAATCAGCCCCGACCCGGCGAGTATCCAATAAACGCTATTGATAAGGCGTGTCATGTTCATGATGTCGCTTATAAAAGCAGTAATCTTCAACATAGACATCTCGCAGATGTAAAATTAATTCATGCGTTAAATGCTATTCCTGATAAATCCTTCAAAGAAAAATTGGCTTCTTGGTTGGTAAAATCTGCTATGAAGGGTAAATTGATGTTAGGTGCTGGTAATTGAAAATGCTAGCATTTTAATATGGAATCTATTTATTATTCTCCGAGAGGATACTGGAGAGGTTACGCAGCAATTAATAAACTCGCTAGTGCATCAAAGGTGAAAAAAACTACAGCGGCAAACTGGTTATCTAAACAGGCAATATGGCAAATTTATCTACCAGCGCCTAAACAAATTAACTATTCGCATTTTGATGTTACAACACCTAATGAAGTTCATCAAGCTGATATACTATTTCTGCCGCATGACAACGGTTACAAATACGCGTTAACGTTAGTTGATATTGCAAGTCGATACAAAGAAGCAGAACCGTTAAAAACAAAATCATCTACTGAAGTAGCTTCTGCATTTGAGAGGATTTATCGACGAGGTCCTCTGCGCTGGCCAAATCTGTTACAAGTTGATCCTGGCAAGGAATTTCAAGGTGTTGTTACATCTACGATGAAACATCATAATGTCGCCATCAGACGAGGACACACTGCGCTACATCGCGATCAGGCAATTGTTGAACGGTTTAATAAAACCCTTGCTGAGCGATTATTCGGATATCAATACGCAAAAGAATTCATCCAGGATAAACGATCCCGTGAATGGGTCAAGAGATTACCAGCTGTGATTACCGCAATCAATAATGAGATTACTAGAACAATTAATATGAAACCTGTCAACGCTATTAAGAAGGCGTCTATCAAAATGGAAATCCAAGGAATTTCACAAAAAGAACCAATTCTTGGTAGTAATGTCATTGTAAGGTACTTATATGAACCAGGAGAGCTTGAGGGTGGTAAAAAAAGAGCTACTGATCCTATTTGGAGTGTCACTACGCATAAAATATCCGGCATAACACGATCTACGGGTAGACCTCCAATCTATAGACTGGATTCAACTGCTCCTCAGCGAGGATTTACACGCGAACAATTACAAGTGATTCCTGAGGATACTCAATTACCACCGCGTGGTCTTAACTAGCACCTAAGGTGCTGTCACCCCGGCGTCTGTTGCACTCAAGACAAGCCAACCTCACATTGTTTCTGACATGACCGAGATTGTTATCTTTTCTATCTACGGTGAATTGGCGAGGATCTTTATCCGACCAATTCCAACTCATTATACAATTACAACTCGCGCAGTGATTGTTCTGTTGTTGCTTTAGTGTCTTAATTAATTCAGCATCAATGTCAAATTCTCTTTTATTTTTTTTATCCTGTTGTTTATAACCAGAGATTTTTTTTCTGATTATATTATCATCGGTGTGTATATTACTTATTGTATTGTCATTATCATTAACCACAATTCTTCGAAGTTGGTTTATTCGCCGTACTCTGGATACTGCGAGATAAACTAAATTTGACCACTCAATATGATTATCTACTATCCAAAGAGTTGTATCGGATATAGTCAATCCCTGTGAAGAGTGTATTGTTGCTGCATAACCTAACGTCCATGGGGATTTATCAGCACCTAATGCATCTTTGACGACGCTGATATCAACCAGCACAATATCATTTAATACTAAATTCTGCTTTTGTTGTTGTCCAGGAATGTCAACGTCGATATTCTGCTTTCGTGTATCCTTAGGTCTATAACAGAGTGGTACTGGAAGCGTTGCAAATTTTTCTTTATGTAGCGCAAACAACTTCATCTGAAGTGCGTCTCTGACTATTTTTCTACTCGCGATTATTAAATCATTTGGCTTCCACATTTCCCAAAAATCATTCATGGGAGTTTCAGAGATTATTTCACGCGCTATTTCACATTGGATTTTATCCGGTTGCAATCTAATTAGCGCTTTGAATTCGCGTAATTGTTCATCAAGTGATCTATGGTCGGTATTAATCTCTTCATAATAATCTACAAATCCTTTTAACCATTCATGTGGAGATCCACCAACAAATGGCTGCGGTTGGCCGTGATCCCCACACATGACGACTTTTGTATTTTTCAATAACATCCATTCAAGAAATATCTGTAATACTGTCAATGATACCGTGCATATTTCATCCCAGATTATTATTTCAGGAATAAATTTATCGCCCATTCGATCAGGAGTCCATGTATCGCCTTTCCATCGAAAGAAGCTGTGATAAGTACAGGCTTTTACCCCCCGCGCTATCATTTCTCTGGCGAGTCTGTGAGTTGGTGTTAACACAATCATGTTAGAAACGCTAGCGTTTCTACGGAATAATTCGATTGCACGAGTTGTCTTTCCTGATCCACCACAGCCGTTTAAATAAACTGTCTTGTATCTACAAATCGGATCGGATACAGGTGGTGCAGTAGAAAATTCTTCAGAAATATTATCTATATTTCTACAAATATATTTATCATCTATAGCAACATCTGCGGATTTACAATACTCATGTAGTGTTTCTTTTTTAAACCTCCAATTCCCCCACGCTTCCTTAGGATCTGTGAATTTAGCTACATCTGATTTGTATTTCTCATGGATATACATCGAATCAGTAGCTACTCTAACCGCGGTATTAGGAAATCTATTTATCATCGAGAATAGATTAATACAAGAATAGGCTAGCATAGAACTTCTCAATTGTGTGTATTGACAACTTTTTCCATCACAGTAGGTAACAACCGTACCTAGTTTCTTACCATTTCGAAGGACATCATCTACCCAAACATTATTAGTTCCGCTCGCAGATTTGTAAGCTTCCTCATCTAATTCCCCTGATAGAAAAGCGTTCTTACGGGTTACAAATTTCCCTTTTTTTATTAAATCAGATATTATGAAATTGTATTCTTCATCGTCTATGATTAATCTCGAAGAATATTTTGCATTGTCAAATCTTCCACCTTGAGTGAATTTACCGATTATTTTTCGTCCGAGATCTTTAGCCTCTCTATTACTACCTTCGAATAATTTCTTAGACCAATCTATGATTTGTTCCTCGCTGAAATTCTTCGAATTTCCATCTAGAAATTGTTTTCGTTGTTCGTTAATTATTTTTTCGAGATCGGGTTTTGGTAACCAAACATCTTTCTGAGCGTTATAACAAATAATCGCTTCACTGACAATTAACGATATTAGCATACCACAATCGATCATATACCGCAATAGCACAATTGGCATCCACGCTTTTTCATACATATGTCTACCAAGCCAAAGATAACTACACGGATGTAACCCTGTAGCTAATTCGAATGATATCACACGAGCGAACCCGGTTAAATCAAAATCAGGCAATGGACCATTAATCGCAACACGAGTCATTTCATGTGTGGGATGTCCAAATCGTTTAAAATATTCAGAGCATTTTCCATATCCGAGAAAACTTCCAGGATAACACGCGGATATATCAATTGAAATCATACCATCACGTGAGTATTTCGTATTCCACAATCCTCCATGACCAAATTCGACGCAACTCAACTTCACATCCTCCAGAAAATCACTTCGTGTTGGACGCCATGAATTCTTTTCTCGTGCGAAGTGAGCTACCACTGATGGAATAGTAAAACTATCCGTAAGTAGTTTTTCTACAGAAAATTCTTTAGAATTTTCTAAATACTCATTAGCGATTTTTCTCATTCTAGTATCTAATTCTTCAGTTCGATATAATTCACCATTTGGTTTTACAAACTGATCAAATCCTATTTCCGGATCCTCATTACTCCTGAGTAACCATACTGACACAGGGTCGTCTTTGGTTAACGCGTGAATAGCATCAAATAATTTCTCTTCATAGAAATCATCCCTAGAAAATTCTTTAGGGATATATCGAATAGTTCTTTCTCGTGGAAATATATTTACCGCGGGTGTCCACGCGTGTTTGTTATGATCAATAATTTCAATTGGAGCTCCTCGCGATTGATATTTCGGTTCGTATAATACTTCTCCGGTTATTGTCGCTACCGATATTGGAAATTTTAATAATGCTTCTAATTTAGCTATATCAGAAATCGTTGCCCCGCGCTGTTTCACTGTCAATTCCCATTCGGTTATTTTTTTTCTTCGTAGATCAGTTAATTTGTTTCCCCGGGATGCATTTTTGAAGTGTTCTATTAACCGTGTTGCTACACAATTAAGTGGCAAAGCCACTGATGATGAAAACATTGGAGCTAGTTTTGCAATACTTGGATTATTATTTATTGGATATAACCCATACACAACTGCTGTTACAGGGTAAGATTTCTCATAGTATGGTTTGTCAATTCCAGTTAGAATTCCTGGTTTGGAATCTCTACTCACAATAACAGTTTTTTTATCCTTAAGGATTGGGTCAAATTTATCTCTGATAATCCATTCACCTTCCTCTTCGATAATGAATTTTATTCTAAAAAAATACCTCCGTAGAAATTGCTTTGCAATTTCACCAAGGTGTGAAAGTATCTCAGCTGCTCTTATATCATTCATAGTAGCATCAATTACAGGTACATTGACATCTTCATCAATAATTCGAAATGTCGACCACGTATGAGATGCTCCATCACGCTTAAACTCATTAAAACAGTCGCTGATTTTACTCAATAGTGATTTATCATCTACTAGACTTTTAGGTATATCAGAGATTCTATCGAGATTAAATCTAACATTTTTCCAAGGCTTAATTTTCGATAATCTCTTGAATCCTTTCATATTAATAATTAAAACAAGTATTTAAATAGAAAATTTTTATATAATGAATCATTGCAAATGGCTTATGATTGGATCAAAGACTCCGTGTAACAAATCATGTAGAAATGAATTCTGTGGGTATCATATGCAGAGTGTGAGAAACGGTTCGGAGGGACCTCTACCATGCTTGCATTGTGGGGTAGGTGTAAGAGGCAAGTCGCAGTTATGTATTAATTGCGGGGGTAAGCGTTATAGAGAGTTAAAACGTTATTATGACAAGCGAAGAATCAAAAATCCTGACGACGTCAATGACAAAATCATAAAAACTGCTCAAGATTACTTAGGCAGATTTTCCAATGTTATAATTCAGCCAATTAACGAATTAGACAAATAGATATATTATATATACAAATGAGCCAAGAATTTCAAAGACATCCTGTTATTAAAAATTACGAAGCTTCTCGTGATGGTGTTGTTAGACACAGTAAATATAAGAAATCTGTTGGGTGTGATAATGGTATGGGATATTTGAGGTTTGGGGGGAATAAGAAATATCTCAATCATCGTTTCGTCTATGAAGTATTTAACGGATTGATCAATGATGACCTTGTTATTGATCATATTGATTCCGATACTAAGAATAACAAATTGAACAACCTTCAAGCTATTTCTCAATGTGAAAACACAAAACGAGGAAGAACTGGGAAATACCCGAAAAATGCTAGACCAGTAAAAGCGATCACTGACAACAAGGAAAAAATATTTCCGTCTATTACTTCAGCTGGTAAGTATTTCGATATTTGCCCACCCTCGGTACAAAAAGTGGCAGAGAATAAAACTAAAACCGCTTTTTCAAAACGCTTTAATAATAAAATTCAATTTACTTACGTAACTGTATAATCTGAAATCCTACGGATTTTACGGGAGATAACTCCGTTAGGTATAACTCGTGTGACAAATCATCAATGACAGAGTTACGGATTTTAAACATGGAAATATTAATGTTTCTAACATTGATTGGAAAATCTTCGATTTTTCATTGGCTGTTATAATTAAATAAATCTGAACAAAACATAATCAATTTTGTCTTTTTCAAGTCTAAAATTCTTCGAATTTCAAGAACTGTTTTATAAACACGTCGTATTTAAACATTTTTTTTAATGTCTGTTTCAAGTATTATGCGTGTTTTCAACGTTGTCAGTGATCGCTAATAAACAAACAAATAATTACAATCACTACACCTATTTTATATCACCTCGTCGTAATGAGTGTATATATACAAATTCGTCTTTATTATAATTGGGCATTAGCCGAAATTCAAGTGTAAACAAAACCACACCGTCACACGTGGTAAAGAAACACTAGTGTTTCTAACGTTATTATTGACATTCAAAACCAAAGTTTCGATTTTGCGGTTTTGTTTACACTTGAATGTAGAATAGCCCGCGTCATCCATTGTCATTGAAATCAATTCATTCATTGTTCACCTATAATCTATTGTTGTACCGTCGTCATTGTCATTGAAATCAATTCATTCATTGTTCACCTATAATCTATTGTTATATGTTTGTCGGTTAACCGTTGAGCGCGCTGCTTGATGTATAAAACACCAAGGGGGTTTAAAACGGTAAATGTGCCGTCGTCATTCATTATATATAATCATAATCACCTATAATCGCATTAAGCTTCTGGGTATACTAAGATGATCAACACCTTAGTGTATCCAGAATTCATTTTGAAAATACTTTGTATTTGAAATACTTTTAAAGAATTTTCATACTTTGTATTTAAAATACTTTGCATTTAAAC
This sequence comes from Unio delphinus, assembly GCA_029339505.1. Taxonomy (NCBI): domain Eukaryota; kingdom Metazoa; phylum Mollusca; class Bivalvia; order Unionida; family Unionidae; genus Unio; species Unio delphinus. Next base: position 4,633,038 of record JAQISU010000174.1, read on the forward strand.
AAATATATTTTTATATATATATATATATATGAATCTTGAAAATCTCAAATTGATTATTATTGAAATCAATAAGTTGAAGGATCAAAATGTAAAATTATGTTCAGGTTTGGATTGTGATCAAATTATGACCAATTTCGAGGATATACAATTTGCAGAACAGACAGGAAAATATGTTCTATCTAAGAAATATTTTTTAATTAAGAATATCCAAAAGCTTATACGTGAGAGCTTAGTCAATACTGAAGATGTTAATGTCTTCGTACCATTATGTAGCATCGTTGAACGTGTACGTAAGCAATTAGGATTAGAATATGAACAAAAGAGACTTATTAATTGTAAAGTGAGACAATTAAAAATGTTAATGGAAAACTCTGAAGGTGATGAGCCCACGCGTAGAGAGCCTCCTTTGTTTGTATAACCAGTACGGTATGAGGAAGTAAAATTATGTGTGTAACAACAAGGAAGTATTAAAATACTTTACATTTTTTAGTTAGTGATTTCTTTCGAAATGATTTGCAATGAAATGCTTTGCAAAGAAATGCTTTGCATTTGAAAATTAGTGATACTCTTCTAATAATGATAGGACAATCATTAACTACACGGAACACTAAAGAAAGACTTGAAGCTCTTAAGAAAATATTACCCCTTCGTGATAGAATCCGTGAAAAACTTCAACAACGGCAATCAATGGCCACCGACTTCACAGAGGATACAGAACAACTCTTCAAACCGGTTGTCAAGGCAACTACAGATGTGAAAACAGCAACTGAACGGGCGATATACGGAGATGTCCCCCAAGAAGGAAAACGAATAGAGAGGCCTCTTCTTGGTGAACTTGAAAAAATAGCAATCGAAACTGGACAAACAAAACAGGCTGTACAAAAACTTTCAGGTGATATGGCAACTCAGATGGAAATACAACGACAAAGTGGTATTTATGTCGATGATGAATTGCCACTTGAATCAAAAAGAACAGTAGAGGGTTTACGGGAGAGATTTAACGAGGCGGGGATAGCAGAAATTGATAACACTAAACCAGATAAAATTCCTGCGTTTGTTGTTACGAGTTATGAAAACAGAAAAAAACTGTTGAAAAAAGAGCAATATAAGTATATTAAGGATTTACAACATTACGCTGATGTGATTTACAAAATAAAAACTGAGAAAAGTCAGATTAAAACAGATAGTGCATCATACATTAAATATATGGAAATAGTGGGTAGTGTATACAATCAATATGAAGAACTAAAACAACAACAAAAACCACAAAAATTACAGCGGCGGAAACATCCCTCGAAGAAAATATCCTTCTCACCTAAAAAATCAAAACCCGGTTCAAAAATAGATGATGATGATGATGATCTTTTAAAAATCCTTCTAGATGAGAGATCTTCTACACAAGGTGCAACTGGTACAACTGAAAAAACAGGCAGTGGCTTAGTTGGAAACTCTAATGTTAGAAACTCTTCGAGTGGAAATACAAGTATTTCTTGTCCTGGTAATATTCTCGGTGATATAGCACGATTAGAAGTACTTGTAGGTGGAAAACGAGCCGGGAATAACTCACCAGAAATAATCAATGAAGCAGCTGATATCTGTAGGAGGTTATTTCAAGGTGGTATCATGGATATTGCAACATATAGAGATTTCATTGAAGAGTTAGCCGAAAATTCTTCGAATTTCTACGGTTATCATAGCGATTAGATATTGGAAATGCTAAAGCATTTCTATATAGAGAATGATCATACACTACAACCATGATAAACCAACTAACGTCTACGTGGTAAACTCACGATTACCAAAATACCGAGTATACTATGGAGATGGTCTCGGTAATACTATAATGGGATTATTTTCAAGAATGGCTCCAAAAGTGGCTCCATTTGCAAAACAGGCAGCAATGAAAGCAATTGATGTTATCCGAGATAAGGGTATTAACACTGTTGGTGATCTTGCTAGTAAGGCGTTTTCAGCCGCTCGGGATAAACTAACAGCGTTAGTGAAATCACGAAGTGATTTTCGTAGAAATTCTTCAAAACCTGGAAATGCTAGCATTAGAAACACTAGTGTTTCTGGAATGACTTCACTACCATCTACTGCAGTAATGCCTACACAGGTTAGTAAAATAATAAATAACGCCGTGGATAAAAAACTACAGTCGTTAATGACTAACGCCCAGGATAATATAACAGCAAATATGATAGCAGGAAGTGGGCTTTCGGGAAGTGGTTTTAAGAAGATTCGCCGGAAACGTTAGAAATATTTATTTGAACAGGATTTCCAATTATGATAGTTATTGTAGAAATGCTAGTGTTTCTAATGCTAGCATTAGAAATATTTGTGTCAGAATCACTTGTGATTCTATTTATTTGAATAGGATGCTCAGTTGTTATGGTTATTGTAGAAATGCTAGCATTAGAAATATTTGTGTCAGAATCACTTGTATCAGAATCACTTGTGATTCTACTTACGTTATCTTCATTATCAGATATTTTCATCATCATTATTAAAATACACCCAACTAAATAATTAGTTTATAAAAATTATTTTTATATTATAAAATATTTATAATTTGCTAATTTTGTTAGATTTTTTACTTTTTTTACTCATTTTTCTAGTGTTTTTACTCATTTTTCTAGTGTTTTTATGCAATTCATCGACAAAATTTCATGAAAATCGAGGATGAAAACCCAAGGAATTCATTTAGAGAAAATCGATTTTGATCAGATTTTTTATCATGTGAGGCTAAAATATATTGTTTCATCGAATTTTCGATGTTTTTTTTATTGATTTTGTATTGTTTTTTGGCTAATCCGTCGACATAATTTCATGAAAATCGATTTTCTCTAAATGAATTCCTTGGGTTTTCAATTCAAAATTCCTTCAGAATTCTTTCAGAATTTTTGATTTAGACCATCGGATATATAATAAAAATGTTCAAACAAAACCCTGATGTTGCATTTGACATGGAAGCCCCAGTGCTTAAAGATACTTCTGTACGTGATTATCAATTTTTTGCTTATCACGCAGTACAACCTAATCTTCGAGGAAGAATTGAACTTCAGGTTCATGATACCAGTAAATACTTTTTACCCGCTGAAGCTTTTATTGAAGTCGAAGGTGAACTCGTAACAGATGTTGTAGCTAATACACCATATGCAGCTAATTTACAAGTTGGTTTTGTTAATAATGGTATCATGGCATTATTTGAAAGCGCAAGATATCTCATTGATGGAAAAGAAATCGAATCTATTGAACGTGAAGTTGATGTAGCAACAACAATACTAGGGCTAGCAAGATACTCTGACGATTATACAAGATCGGCTGGTCCATCTATGATGTTCTCTAAGGATATTACTGATCACGCTGAGCACATTTCACATATTAAAATACGTACTCCAGTAGGTACTGCAGATGCACAACCTGATACCCCTGAACATAGAGATATACCAGTTGCTGCCTTTGATATTCTCGGAAGCGTTAATAATAATTTCAATTTAGGGTTTGCAACAAGAGTAGCAACGTTGCAAGGAGCTCGTCGACGATTTTCATGTGCGATTCCGCTCCATCATATATTTGGATTTTGTAGAAACGTCAGAAAAGTTATTTATGGAGTAAAACATACAATAGCACTAGTAAGAAAGGGTGATGATAATAATGCAATCTGGCGCGCTGCTGGCGTTGCCGCTGGTAAAGTAATTTTATCAAAACTATCACTATGGATGCCAGTGTTGACTCCATCATTGTCAGTAGAACCGCGGTTGCTATCATTTATGGATCAAGGGGGAAAGAGATTATTAAGCTGGTTGACAACGTCCACAGATACCATGGATTCTAATATTGATGGTACATTTACATGGCATTTGGCAGCACGACAGGGTGTTTCAGCTCCACGGCATATATTTGTTGCTCTACAGGATAGAGCGCGATTGGATAATCAAGAACGTTCCCATATGATATTTGATCAAATCGAATGTAATGAAGTCTCGTTAAAAATAAACGGACAACAAGAACCATCCGAGGATATACAACTTAACTATGAAAACAACCACATTGCACGAGTTTATCATCGATTGCTATCATTTATGGGACGTGATCAAAATGTAGATACTGGTCTACAAATATCACAATTGGATTTTAAAAGTCTGTATCCGATTTATTACTTTTCCCTAGAACATCTTGACTTGATGAAACAGTCCGTAGTTGATATACACTTCCGAGCTCGTGTAACCCGTCCTGCTGGTATTGTTAATTATAGAGCGGTTGCTGTTATTCTTAGTGATAAGTCAATGATACTCGAGGGTGTTGGTGGACGAATGAGACTGGTAGATGCACCAGTGGAAAATCTGTAATTGAAAATCCTTTGGATTGGAAATTGCTGTGCAATTTCGCCATTGAATCGCTTGCGATTTAGAATCAATCTATTTTGTATAATGTCGTATAATAATATCAATGTTACGTTGACACCTGGTCAGCTAAAAAAATTACAATCCAAATCAGCTAAACAATGCGGAACCACAATAACGCTGAAACCTAATCAAATGAATGGCGGAGGGAATAAACTATCGCTGACGAAAACTCAGGTTAATCATTTTAATAAAGCGCTGAAAGAAAAAAAGGGAGTTCAGATTACTCTTTCTACGAGCGCGATTAAAAACATGGAAAAGACTGGTGGTATATTCCCGTTGTTAGGGTTGATTCCAGGGTTGATTGCCGCAGCAGCCCCAGCGGTAGCGAAGGCAGCAGCATTAGGAGCTATTGGTACCGCAGCAGGAATGGCGTTGAAAAAGGCAACTGGAAAGGGGTATAAAAAAAAAGGAAAGGGTCTAAGACTACCAGGAACCCCGAGTTCATGGTACAGCGGAAAGGGTCTTCGAATTCCAGGAACGATATAGTTCCTATGTCCAATTTTGATTTAATTGATACCGTTAAAAAATTAAAAATAAAAAATTTCAGAGGGGTTTTTATGAGAGATCAGTTACCGGCACAACCAAATGATGTTGAAACCGGTATTATTAATTTAGATAACAGCTCCGGACCTGGAACTCACTGGGTTGCATACGCGATTGATCCACGTGGGATTATTTATTTTGACTCGTATGGATTAGCGCCGCCGAAAGAATTTATGCGTTATATAAAAGATTTTCCAATGAAGACTTGGTATTCTACGTTACCAACACAAACAATGCTTGATCCACCAATATGTGGTAATGAAGTATTAAACGTACTTGATGCTATATCCAAAAGATTTTCGAAACCACCTCATATAGTAGTAAATGAGTATACTAGCGGCAAATCTCTTTAAAAAATTCTGAAAGAATTTTAGATTAAAAATCTTTAGATTGAAAATCCATCGGATTTAGACGATGAAAATATTTCTATAATAATGATTGATATTTGGGGACGATCTTTATCATCGCTGAAAAAACCTGATAGTGGAGTTGAAACCGTTGATAACAAGGATGTTAAAAAATTAATCGAAGATGAAATATCCGAAATATTAAACCTAGCAAATGTTGATCCTGGTGAAATAGTTGTATTTCAAGATCGTCAGGGTAAATTGAAAAGTAGTAATATCTCTCTTAATGATATTTTAGTTAAACGACGAGACGCAGTAGAGGATACTATCGCGTTATTTTCCGAAGAGGGTAAACTCAAACCAGGTGTACTTGTTTCAACAATTACGGATAAATTAACAACATACGATAACACGGTGAATTCATTAAAATCGCTTAATGATAAGTATGACGATCATATAGTTGCATTTGATCAGTTTACTGCATTACAAAGAAATATAGTTGACAAAATTGACAAACCCATACTAGAATTTTTTGGAAATCCACCAGTGACCACACCAAAACTCACCACAATAAAAGATTCTATATTGGAACTAGCAACTCTTCAATCCGAATATGAAAAACACACGAAACTATTTATGACGTTTCGTAAAAACCTCATGGACAAGTTTATTGGGAGCCCATTTGATAAAATTGAAATAACACTTCCCGATATTAAAAAATCCATCGATGAACTTAAAACATTCAACAACGCAATAAGGGGTGATGCAATGAGAATGATAAGCGTTGTTGAAAAAGTAAAAATTCCTCATGATAAATCTATCGTCAACAACGTAGTACACACGATTCAACACGGATCATATACGTGGACTCCCACAAACAATATTTTAAACATAGCCGCAACCGTAAAGGGTATTTATCGATTAACAATAATATCACCGATTAAATTTAATATATCATCGTCGAGTTCATCTGAAGTTAACAATAATACGGTATCAACGATAATCGACAAGGATACAACTGAACAATTCACGATAACGACTACAGATAAAAATCTAGTCAAGGTTTCAGTAACGTGGTACGTAGAATTCGTAGTGGATTTAAGTAAACAATTAAATTGATTTAAAAATTCTTTCACGATTCAAAATTACAAAGTAATTTGTAATTGAAAATGCTAGCGCTTTTAAAATAAAATGACTCCATCATCGAATCAGTATCGCTATGATCAAGTCAGAGAATTTCAAACTAAACTCAGTTCTCTCTGTGAAGAATATCAAATAAAAATCAAAAAATACAAACGAAGAATAACCACAGTTGATATCACCGTGTACTCGGTGTCAGGAGTAATCACTGCTGCTGGAATAATACTATCTTCGGTTACAATGATTGCTCCGGTCGTAGTTCCAATCGCTATTTCCGCAGTGGCTACAATTGCTGGTATATTAACTGGGATCACAAAAAAACTATCATCGTGTAGCCAGAGTAAACTACATGATTATTTAATTAAATATCATATTGCATCTGCCGGTTACTCGCAATTATCCTCGTTGATATCATCGTCGTTGGATGACACAACAATATCAGATAGCGAATTTTCAACTATGGCTCAATTGTATAAATCAACAATGCTGAAATTAGAGCAGAATAATAATAATAATGTTGTCGCAAGAACTACTTCAACAAATAGTAACAAATACAACACCGGTGAAAACAAGCACGATATCAATAACCTCAACACGTCCCGAATTTAGTGTTAATTTTCCAATTCCTGTTCCCGTGAGCGAGATCGCATTAGCAAAACTACGAGTGTATCATAGCTGGCCTAATATTAGATCGGTAGCATTTGGTGGTCAACAACCGAATAATTCCTTGGTATTCGCGTGGAAAAATCGTGAAGACGGAACCCCAGATTGGAACGTTGTCTCGTTACCAACTGGGTCATATCAAATCGAACAGATCAATGCTGAATTTCAACGTAGAATAAAATCTCTCACTGGGAAAGAATCAAAAATCGCTATAACAGTTCACGAGCCGACGTTATCATCTGCTATCGAGATTAATTCCCCTGGGTATGTTGTAGATATTTATCAGAGTTCTATAAGATCAGTGTTAGGATGGCCTGAATTACCACCGGATAACTCGCGAGAAAATTCGAAGGATTTTCCACCCGAACCTAAAAAATCCGATTATATCACCAACAAAATAAAACCCGTCAATGAAGTCAAAAATTATCAGGATTATACCCCCGATAAGTTCATAAATAAAAAAGTTTTTCATTCACTCTACCTCCCTCTCATCAACGGAAATTTCACAGTAATGAATAATGATTTTTCACGACTGCTAATATCTATTAAATCCGGCTCTCTCACCAAGGATGAATTTATCAACGTCGTAGAAACGGGTAATAAAATCATCGACGATATGAAAATATTTCACTCGAAAATTATTCAAGAAGTATTAAATGAAGAAATCTTACATGATAAGTTTGCGGATCTATACAATATTAATAAAACGGAGATTAAAGATTTTAAAATCCCTGGATATAACCCGGATAAACTAAAGAAACAACTTGACGATGCTATTGATATTGGGTTCAAAAGAATCCACGATAATTGGAAAAAATCGAAGAATCCCCCAGCAAATATTCTGAAATATAATAATGATCCAGAAGACGGCGGTAGACATATTGCTCCGAACAATGTGAATATTTCAACGGTGATTGCGCTCAATTTAGTATGTGATGTTATCGAAGGAAATTATCAAATAAATCTCGAACAATCAAATCAAGCTCAGCAAGGATATATTTTATACTCATTTGCACCAACGGCTCCTCCAGGATTTCTAATTATTGAAGACCCAACTAATCTAGTCTATATGCGATGTCATAATAATTTGTTAACGAGAATTAATTTTAAACTCACTGACCAATCTAATAATCTGATTGATTTACGAGGTGAGGTTTTACAAATTAGTTTATTTGTGAAATCTTAAGGACTTGATCAAATATTTAGTTAGTAAAAATCGAAGATTTTCATAGCAGCCGAGGAGGTGAACGTCAACTAAATGGCGTCTTTTTTTTTACCAAATGGACCCTTCTCTTAATATTTATTAGAAGGGTTTATTTGACAAATTAAGACTTCCTAGTAAATATTAACTAGAAGAGTTTATTTGACAAATTAGGACTTCCTAGTAAATATTAACTAGAAGGAAGCATCGTTGACGTCTAAAAAGTTGGTCTGTTCACCTCCTCTGCTGCTCATACTGATAGGATGGTAGCATTTTATTACCCCAAGTTTTGGTAACATGCACCAACTACACTGTACTATGCCACCACATCTCCAGTCAAAAATTCAATTGATAAACATTTAATTGACAGCTTTTCTGCTGACTGGCCACTGGAATTCCACTCCATGATCAATGGACTGAATTCAGTGTACTTTAGTCATGCAAGCCATATATCATGTTTACAAATTTACAATTATTCCTTTCTGGGCTGCTGACTCTATCACCCTGAAATTAAGATAGTAGATACAAGTTTAAACTCAAGTGGTAGGCTGTATAGAGTTTAGAACTTGGAGGAAGGTCACTTTCAAGTCAGTTTCCATTGTTAAACTCGACTCTTTCATGTATGATGTTAGTTTTTCACACTTTGCTCGTTAACCTCTCTTATCAGTAAATAACCACCTTGGCAAGTTGGCCTTTCTTGTCAGTAAATAATCTTTGTACCTGTTACTGTAACAAACAAGGATCCTTGCTTCTTGCCACTTAATCTGTCATGAAGAAACTGGGACCAATACCTTTGACAAAGGTTTTGGTTAAGTTTGATTTGGTGTTTTAAGTTAGAGCAACACAAGTTGGTTATTTCTTACCACTGCAACAGAAGTAGGGTGCATAGCACAAAAATAATGCATAGTACAACTAGGTATATCTTCTTATAGTATTCAAATCCCCCTTGTTCTGGTTAAACATCAGGCACATAATTCAATAAACTCTTTTCTTGCCTATATATAGTACATTAGGCATGTTCTACATTTCTCAGCCAGCTAGAGGGTTGACAAAAGACAGAACATTTCATGTACCAATTTGACTTCCAGTTCATCAAGTTCATCAAGTTGTAAGTAGATGTTCTCAGTCACTGGTCATGGATAATTGGAGTTGTGGAAGGAATGGGTAGATGAACTGAGAGTAAAGCCCATTTAAAAAAAAAACCCACATCTCCAAGTGAATGTATACAAATGTCAGGCATGTCATAATATAAGCACAGTAAACAGACTTGGGTGTACTTTCAAGAGGATAATTGAATGCCACTCCTAACTACATTTCAAGGGTCTACATTTTAATTAACCTTAATTATAATCAAGTTTAATTTCAAAAGGAGTGTTCATCAGAATGTCAGTTGATGACATACTGTAAAGACATTTCACAGGTTATGAGACTAGCAGGCAATTTTCTGCTCATTTAAAAAAAACAATACAACAGCCCACAGCAAAAGATAGAGTAACTCTGAAAAAATGGTGATGAATTAAGTTCTAGAGTTCAAATTTTTATAAACCTTTAATCATGTTATCCAATATGAATGAGGTCAATACATTAAAAGATCTTCATTGCTTTTTATCAATCTAAGCAATAAATAATTGTTGTTAATACTGAGACACATGGTCAGATTCAAATGCCAAATCCAATAAACATGTTAAACATTAAACATGTGAGCATATTAAGCCAAACCAATAACATGTTTTCTATTGCATTAGTTCTAAAATTAGTGCAGGCATGTTTTTTTCTCTTTCTTTATATATATATATATATATATATATATATATATATATATATATATATATATATATATATATATAAAAGTTTTTTACAGGGTGCTAAGTTTGGCAGTGTGAAACAGAGACAGTGGACTGACAAGAAACACAATATTTTTGTTTAGCCTTACAGGTTTTATTCTACAATATGCAAATGCATAATTCACACACACTTGCATTTTTTTAAATTAAAAAAAAAAACACCAATTGCACACATGCAATTTGCTTTAAATCTTACCTATATTTCCCATTACAGACTTTCTCTATTTATTCAAATTCCTCTTTTATTTAAAACATACTTTATTATGTACTTTTAACAGGTGAATTTGTTTGCATTTAAAACAGGCACAGTGGAGAGAATGTTGGCATACCTCTATGCTACTTTAATGTCATGTGGCTGACATTTCTTTGGATATTGTACTTCTGAAAATTGTAAATGATCTAAGCACACTGCTAGCTAAAATGAATGCTCCCTTGTGCTCAAAAAATCAACACGAATTGGTCTAAAGTACAATATCCTACGCAGCTATTAAAATAGAGAAAATGAATTTTTCCATACTAGAAAATACCAGCTTCTGAAAGAGCAATTAATGAATTACCAAATAGAAAATGTAACCAAAAAAAAAAATTATCGACTCTTTTTTTTTAAAACAATTTATCTGTGAAGTTCAGGAAGTGAAATGGTAGCACTTTTTGGAAAGGTGCACATCTGGAATAATGCCAAGCCGTCTCTATAACCCATATTACACATATCAATCATACACCAAAATAAAAGGGAATTCAAGGTTCTTTGAACAATACTTAAGAGTTACAAGGCCTTTTTCAAATAACCAGTACAACCAGTGATGAAAGCCAGGAATTTATTAAAATTCCAAAATATGAAACATTAGAGCGCCACCTTAATACAAGAATAAAAATGTATGCAATTATTTTTTTTATTTTTATATCCTTATGTATGATGTCCTGAATAAAATGGTACATGAATATTAAGCGTGAAAAAAAGCCTATTATGCTTGCTCTTGCTTAACTCGTATTTCATGAGGTATGTTTGTGTGAGTAGTGACCTTAATTATGGGGAAATTAGAAGTCTTAGAATATAGGAATAGTCAACTTAAATTTAAAACTGTTGCAATAAGTTAAAAAAAAATATATAGTGAAAATGTTTTTTACCTTCATGTTTTCAATGATTTTTTTTTTAAAAATGACGATAAAGTAAATATTTTACCCTTTGATCATTATGAACCTCATCTGGTTCATCCCTTTCAAACTAAAATTTACTACTGACATATGAGGAATAATTATGGATAGTTTCATGTTCCTGTCTTTTAGCATAACACTGGTTGCTAAGCAGACAAAATATTAAGTGCATTTTTAAAATAGCTCACTTTCTATCATAAGGAGGGGGGGGGCTGGACATGTTAGAGACTGACACTAATAACTACTGCTCTGCTGGGGAGGGGGAGAGGGGTTTTCAGGAGAGACATCTGAAAGGACTGTTTTGATGCTTGCAACCTAAATGTTTCCACCATACAATCAAAATTAAATCATACAATAATAATACACATGTTCTCACATATGCTATTATGTACTTTGAGAAATTGATGATTGTAAGGTGAAGTTGTTTGCATTTGAAACATGCAAAGTAGGGATAATGTTGGCATACATCTATGCTACTTTGATGTAATGTGGCTGACATTTCTTTGAAACTGAACTTGTGCAAATTGTTCATGATCTAAGCAGACTGCTAACAAAAATAACTGTTCCTTTGTTGTAAAACATCATCCTGAATTAGTTTAAATAACACTATCCTTACCAGCTATTAAAATAAGGAAGATGCATTTTGCCAGACTAGACAATACTAGCTTATGAAAGCGCAATTAATGAATTATCAAATATAGAGAATGTATTTTAAAAATTATTGGCTCTTTTTTTAAAATACAATTTACCTTTGATGTTCAGGAAGTAAACATGACCAAGTGGAGCTAGCACTTTTTGTAAAGTTGCATATCTGGAGTAAGGCCAAGCTGTGAACTCTATAATCTATATTACACTTGCCAATAATACACAAAAAAGGGGATTTAAAAGTTCTTTGAACAATACCTAGGATATACAATGTCTTTTTTAAATAGCCAGTATACCAAGTGAGAAAACCCTGGGAAATTATTTTTCTTTAAAATTCTAACTAATGCAAAATATGAAACTGTAGAGAGCCACCACTAGTAATACATTCCCACCCATTCATTCACACAAATTTTCAGTTCCAGGGTAGACCCTGATACCCCAAATATAGCTACTGATGTCACCATGCAAAAAGGGTCTATTTTGGCTGTAATTTGTCTAGGGCCCCAGTGCCACCATGTATAGAGACCTAGCCATTTATTAATGGTACCTCTACATTGAGTACTGTTTAAGCCTGCATATATACACCCCAGGACCAGTGCTTATGACCTATGAATGATACATGTATATGATCTGTATACACGTGCACACTATGCAATGATATATGTATATGATTTGTATACATGTGCACACTATGCAATGATACATGTATATGATCTGTACACATGTGCACACTAAGCAATGATACATGTATATGATCTGTATACATGTGCACACTATGCAATGATACATGTATATGATCTGTATACATGTGCACACTATGTAATTGGGTCTACCAGTCTAATGTCACAGAAAATTAATTGACCTCTCCATGAAGTTCTTAATGGCACATTAGTTTCCTAACAAGAGTTCAAGATAAGACACTTTCTTTCTTTGAAATGCTAGGTGTTGAAACCATCTTGTATAAAAGATTTTCAAAATTACTGCTGTGGTTCACTTAAAAGATGTCAGCTTGACATCATTTTCATTTGGAACCAAATGGACATCATTAGGAGTAGTGGCAACTTTTTAAGGAGGGCATCATAGCAATCATAATTGTAATATAAAACTGACAACATTATCATAATAAATCTACTATTGAAAACCCTATGTTGATACATGAATACAGCCATCCTCATTTGACATAAGTCGAACAAACAATATTTTCAAGATATGCCTTTGCATTCGAGAGTAAAAAGATTTTCATAAGGGCTTAGGAGGCAGCCATACTGGAAATCAGTTATGTGCCATTTTCATTTCAGACCAACTGGACATCATAAGGAGTCTTCTGGTGGAAAAAAAAATGGCATTTTTATTTGTGACCAGCGAGATATCATGCGAAGAATTTTATTATTCTGTTATTTCATGATAATAGCAGCTTTTCCCAGATGGCTGCCATAATTGCCATAGGACATCATATCAGCACCATGTTCATTTAGGACCAACTAGATATCATAAGAATTCTTTCAGGGAAAACCCAATGTTGATATGACCATCCAATCTGGAGGAACAGCTGTAACAAGATTTTCAAGATGGACACTGGTGGTCATACTGGATGTCTGAGAAGCATTTTTCATTTAGAATCAAGAAGACTAGGGGATGAATATGCATATAAGGTGTAGAGGAAATCCTCCAAGTGGTACTGAAGACCTATCAATAACAAAAAACTATTTTGTTCATGGATGGATGGACAGCAGGAAAGACAATCAGACCATCTAGCAAGCTCTTCTGGTCTATGACACAGGAGCTAAAATCATACAATCAAAATCATAAATTACATAACAGAAAAGAATAAATAATTCCTTGCAAAACTGCCAAGAAGCTATACTGCATTACTTTCTACAACTTTTACATTTAATCAGTTTTAGTTCATTTTCATGGAAGTAATGAATAGGTTTGACTCAAGTTTATATGCAATACCATCATAAACTGTCCCAGAATGGTAATATATTTTCACAGGACAATTAGTGTTATCTCCCAACCCTTCAGTTCCCAGTCTACATAACTTTATCATCAGTCCAGACTCTCAAGATAAGAGGAGTACTTGTATATTTAATTTAATGATGGGGGAAATGTTCAATTTGGTCTCAGATTTCAGAAGCAACACTCCAGGCTGGAGCACACCATGGCCTGGATTTAATCAATATGGCTGTATTCTTTCTCATCTTCACAACAGTATCCTACAGTGTACATGTGTATGATGGCATATTATTATTATTTGTAGAAAAGGCATGGGTCATAAGGAAAATCCTGCACAGAGAGAGAGAGAGAGAGAGAGAGAGAGAGAGAGAGAGAGAGAGAGAGAGAGAGACAGTGTTTCCCTTTACCCTCATTTGCGCTTCAGTGACCCCCAAATTTTTAAATTGACCCTCAGTTTTGATACCAACATTTGTTTTTTACTCAGTCTGACCTCCAGTTTTTACACCAAGGAGACTTTTGACTCTCAGCCTTGCACCCTTAGGGGATACACTGGAGAGAGTGTGTGAGTGGGGGGGGGGGGGGTAAAGAGAAGAGTGTAAAAAATTTTAACCACTTTGGTCAGTATCTACTATGTAAAATTATTATTATTCCCTTTCACTTAAAATAAATTCAGACATTTAATTTCACAAAGAGTCGAGTGCAATTAATTTAAATTAACAAATTGAGCACACACAAAATTGCTGAAACATTCTGCATTAAGTGACAATCAATCTAAGACATCTTCAAAAGAGCAGAATAAAAGGTTAACCTAGACTCCCCTCTTCCAAACCCCAAGGCAATTTCTACCTCCTGTTGATCATTCATTACAGTGGACAGTGTCCAGTAAATGATACACCTGATCAAGTGATATGTAGTGGTCAAACATCAGCTAATGGATGACTGCCAGGTTGAGACAGGTAGCCCTGCCTTAGGCAACCTGGGATTCAGTGAAGAACATAATACTACATGTACTAGCATCTACAATTAAACAGAAAAGTCCAGGGCTCTGTATGTAAACCTTAACTCTGACTTCATTAACATTGCACAGCCTTGACCCAAGAGAAGCATTCATCATACCAGCACTCCTCAATCAGCCAATTGACCCTTGTTTAGTCTGTATGAAACAGAAATGGGCTATTACTGGTTGTTTTTTTTAAAAATATATATACCTGTGCAAATAACTTGATTTGGTCTGAGATTATTTCAAACAAAATCAAACCAATTAAGCAAACAGGAAAATAGGATAAAATATATATGTACTTGTAAGCAGCAAATCAATTCCCTTTCATGCACAACTGATATGAACATATTTGTCACCATGTATTGGAAAGTTTTCCGGTAGATTCACATGGGCTGGTGGTTCTTCCCATGATTTTCCATGGTTCTTCCTCTATATACAATCCACCATTTACAGCCAGCTGAAAGTATTGCGTAAAAACACATTCCCTTTGTACAAGAACCAAACTTACACAAAAGTTCTTTGATGCATCATACAGGTATCTACCTGAATCAAATGGGATGTATACTTCTAGTGTGTCACACACTGATATAAGCTGCCTTAGTTCTGATTGTTGGCTATTACTTTATCCTTGACTGGATCAAAATATAACCAAACACTAGAAGTGTAGGACCACAAATATGATCAAAGTATACAATCAGACAATGTATGAGGCAACAAACTGCTCTGGTGACCCAGTGGTTAGAGCATCTGACACAGAAGCGCGAGGTCATGGGTTTGATCCCCGGAAGCGTCAGGTCATGGGTTTGATCCCCGGCTGAGTTATACCAAAGACTTACAAAAATAGTACATACAGCTGCCACGCTTGGCGCTCAGCATTAAGAGGTTAGTGTTAGGACTAGTTGGCCTGGTATCAGGATAATATGGGAAGGTGGGGACATCATGCTACATGTCTGCAGCACAATGCCTCAGTGCTAGACATCACTATAAACTGCCTCACTGCAGACATAGTGAAATGACTTAAAAATCTGTTAAAGCTACATTTAAAATCCAAATCAAACAAACAAACTCTTTTTTTCAACTTCCTTCTTCTATTTCAGACAAACAAACAAAAAAAGATGCGTGGCTAGCAAGGTGTTATTATGACTGGCAGCATGGAAGTCAGAAAGAAATGTAACTAATCTGTTATGAATGATAAGGTGTTATTGTTATGGCAGCATGGCAGTGAGATAAAATTTGACTAATTTGTTATGAATGATAAGGTGTTATTATTGTTATGGAATCCATATAGAAACTTGAATAGTTTGTTATGAATGATATTGTTTGTCCTAAGTGATGTGGAGTCTACAGTACAAAGCTAAACTGCTGAACTTGCTGCACAATCAATCAACATAATTGCCTGCCAGTAATCTGCAGAACAAAAGAGGCAGACAAGGTATCCCATAAATTCCACTCTAGTCCAGCCTTTATTGTTGGCCTTTTTGGATAAATATGTCTTTTTTTTTGGTGGTGGTTGTGCAAATAACACTTTAGTTTCGAACTACAACATGTATCCATGTGTTATAACATGATCAAAAGCCAGATGGCATATTGTTTAGTCAAACATAAAGTATTCTGACCCATCATAATAAGCATACCACATGAACTTACTTACTGAAGTCCAACTGTACAGAACCAGATTTACTGTCACATAATGCATGAACAGATCTGAATTTGTGCAGTTTGTTGAGTAATTAGTTGAACAATCTATATAGACCCTGGTCTGCAGGTTCATTATTCATTATGTTATGGCAGATTAGGATCTTTGTTGTTTGCAAGTGTCAGAGGGCTCTGACATGAACAAATCACACGTGTGAGGAACTATGATTTTAAATTATCATGTGAACAAAAGTGTTGAATGGTTAAATGGCGCTGACATGAAAGTGGCAATTTCGGATGTTGGGGAAGATTTTTTTCCCCATGCAAGATATCTTACTGCCCTTACTTTGTCTCAAGAAATTTATTTCTTCTTTCAATTAAGTAATATATTCAAATTCCTACCCAGTCCACAAGTAAATGTTAGTCGCTTAGGGACTGTGGTCTTCAAATTTGATTCACACAGATTACATGCAACCAGTAACTAAAATGAAATATTTCCACTAACCCTCTGGAATTCTAAAAGAAATGAGAAAAATGTATTCTTCAAATTTTCAATCTGGAGCTGCCGCTACTCCTCCAGGTTTCTCAGTAAAAATTTATGATTCCCTACTTGAACCTGATAATCAAATGTAAATCATGTCAAAATGGGTGAAGTGAAATACAGACATGCTATCAGTGTAAATAAATAACCACAACCCAGTGAAGACATAGGTTAGATACATAATAGTTAAGCTAAGTTACAGATGATAACATTATTTTTATTTTCTTTGCTTTAAACCATTTGCTGATGATGGCATCTGAAGTAATTGCCAATAAAGCAATGACATGTCAAACCTTGCCTGACTTAGATAATCCCTTTCTGACATGTTGCAATCTGCATGGCAAAATTGGGCCTCATTTTTTAAAATCTGCCTTAAGAACTCTTGTTTAACTGTGACATGGGGTGAAAAAAACCACATCAGTCACCTTTAAATGTGCAGTAAATAGATTTAGCAGAGTGTGAAAATGAATGATTGAATGATATGCTTCACTTTACAGTTTTATTCTAACAAATATCATATCCTGGCTGTGTTTGTCATTATTTTGCTAAAACAAATGTACAAGAATCTGACCTAAAACGAATAACCATGCTATTTTCTAAACAGCATAGCTGAGGGGAGGGTTAGTGTTGCACAACAATCCAAAGAGCAGAGGACATTATCCCCCTCCTTCCAAATCTGGGAACATAACTTTAGAGGGGAAAAAATGAAAATAACAGTAAAAATCTATATATATATATATATAGTGCATCATCATATGATCAGTACAATAAAAATGACCAAAAAAAATTTTTGCTGTATGCAAAGTACATGTACTATCATATTTTCTACTTAAATCGATGCAATGAAAGTTATGTAATGTGATCAAGTAATTAATTTTGACATTATCTGGTTAACCTGAAATGAGCAGTAACAGAATTTTTCATTCCATATCTTCCTCTCTCACTGATTTTCCTTAGATGTTTATCATTTTCTACAAGCATTTATTATATTAAACTAACAAATCATTAATTTCACAACAAATTGCATATCTGCATAAATGTAGCCTCTTTTGTCAACCTTAAAATAAATTAAACCTTCCTTGCTGTAGGAGAAACTTAACATTAAAAATATGTTTTGTACACAATAACTGTCAAACATTTTACACTGGAACTTGACTAACTATCACAAACTTTGAATGTTTATTTTTATGGTCAGATACATTGTCTTTAAAACATCCTGCTGAGCCATGACCTTTCTTGTGATTTTTGACATCGCTAGTGTTAACAGCGACATTGGTGGAAAATTACTACTGGAAAAGTAGTTTCCCCCTATGAAAGAACTTACCCAGAGTCAAGATTTTGGAGGGACATGTGACGACAAAAAAATTACAGGAAACACACAAGTCCATGTTTGATGTGCAACACGGAAGAGGAAGTACCATGTCCAATTACATATTTCAGTAGCAAAACATGGCAACTGTAGGATCTGAACCCACACCATTTTGCATGAGAGTAATTTGCCAAATGAGGGTGGGAGAGCAGAACATGCTGTTTATTATGAGTATTCTTCACAAACCAACTTGTCTTTACAGACTGACTTGTCCCAGCAAATTAAACTAAAAAACATTAAAGACTGCCAAATTCTGGAACAAAGACATGTTAAAAAGTACTAAAGGTCATTAAAAGGTTTCCATTTCCTTCTTCACTGGTATCAGACATCAGCATGTGTTTTTTACATACCCAATCCTTCAACATTTGGAAACCAAGTTTTCTACATGACTTGAAGCAAATCTAGGCTGAAGGTATTTTTCTAAAACATCTGAAGTGGTGGTTTGGATGATTGGTGTGGGGCAGGACCATACAACCTATCACTCTTGTTATTTATCAAATCTTTCATAGACAACCCCCCCCCCCCGCCAAGCATACATACAACCCCCTCCAAACACATTGTCTTGGTTTGTAAAAAAAATAAGGAGGGTCACTGAAAACAATATACCCTAAGACAATACCTAATTCTAGTAAAAATAATTATATAGGTTGAAAGTGTCAAAGATAAAGCGCCAATACTTGTGTGCATCTTCAACATGTGCATCTCAATGTTGATGTATCCTTAAATATGCAACCTAATCAGAGGAAAGAAACACAATTACTGACCAATGTGATGAGTTACGTTTCAACCTCATATTAACTACAGTATTAATGTATGGAGTTATGCTTCAACCTCATATTAACTACAGTATTAATGTATGGAGTTATGCTTCAACCTCATATTAACTACAGTATTAATGTATGGAGTTATGCTTCAACCTCATATTAACTACAGTATTAATGTATGGAGTTATGCTTCAACCTCATATTAACTATTTAATGTATGGAGACAGCATTTCCCTTTACCCTAATTTGTGCTTCAGAGACCCCCAAATTTTTAATTTGACCCCCAGTTTTGATACCAACATTTGATTTATTACTCAGTCTGACCCCCAGTTTTCACACCAAGGAGACCTTTGACTCTCAGTCTTGGACTCCTAGGGGATACACTGGTACTATTGAGTTATGCTTCAACTACATTAATGACAACCTTTGGTACTGTATGGAGTGTATGTGTGCGTGTTTAGAAGGTTCACACAAAAAGACCAGTTTACAAAGTCCAGTTTTATAACAATTGCAAGAAAAATAACCAAAATCACTATACATATATTCTATTCTTTATTAATAGCTCTTGCTAAAATATCGCATGCATTCATCTTGAAAAAAATTATGTAGCAACAGAGATATACTTCTATGATAAAACATGAAATTACACTTCCATTTGAAGATCACACATTTTAGCATATGAAATCATTTCTGAATTACACTTTTTCCTTTTTAATAATCTATATTTGTTTAACTGACATTTAAACCCCATTTTTTTACGAGCTTTTTTTCACATTTTTTCATATACAACATTGTCTCCAGCCTTAAAATGTCTCTTTTTAGTTGGAGGTTCATCCATTGTTATTAAGGATCTAGGTGTTAAAATATTAGTGCTTAGTTGTAATATCGAACATAAAAACGGTTTTGACTGGACTAGGGGAAAATGCGAAAATTATATACATGTACACTACATATCTAATACTTAATAGGAAAAAAAGAAACAATTATCAAATCCAGAAACAGAACCATTTACTCATAGATGATAGTTATCCTCTTTATTTGTGATGAGGGTTTTCATAGCAGTGTCAAAATGCATATTTTGCCAAAGATATCGCAGTTGTTGGTCACTCATAGCAGAGAGTTTATATAACAGAATCAATAAGTGTATTATGATTGTCGTTGGAAATGATAGGTGGTCACTCATAGCATAGGTCGCTCATTGATGTGTATAGGTTTCCAGGACAGTCAATGTGAAAGTTGAAATCTCCAAGAATAAACAATCAGGTAGCCACCTATCAAATTTCCATACTCCAGGAGATTCAGAAACTGCTCCAAAATAGAGGGATTCAGTCAGCCTGATTTTCTACTAGGAGGAGGGCAATAGTGGCAAAAGAAATAAAATGACCTTTGTTCTAGTGTGAGTGTAGTTTTGACAAGTTCAAAAGTAGTCTGGTAGAAATTTAAGCTATGGTTTGGTCAAGATGGTTGATCATGGAGTTCTTTGTGATGACAGCAATTCCACCTCCACAAGAGTGGGTGGGGGAACAATTTGATGGAGGAACCAGTGGGTGTTTGATCTGCACACTTTGGCTCATTGCCTGATGTTTTTAGCCATGTTTCATTCTGGAAAAAGATGATATTCTGATCGTTGATAAAATTAACTGTGTACTTTTCCAGTGGTCCTACTGATTGGGAATTGAATAATGCAATATGCAGTGGTACATCTTGGATAGTTGAAACAATGGTTGTCAAGATATATATATATATATATATATATATATATATATATATATATATATATATATATATCTTAGGGACCAACAATATTAATTGGCAAGTGCAAAAGAAATGACGGAATGCAAAGTAATACCAAATCATATCCATTATTTTATTTAAAAATAATATTATCTTCAGAAAATGACTCTGCTAACTCTATAAGTTTTCATCTAAAACTGTACCTGTACCTGGGTTGATTAAGCTTACACTATAACCAAATGTGAAAAACAACATGCTGACATTAAAAAGGTTGTTGATGAAAAATGTCAAATGTTGACATCAAAGTCTACAATTTACTAGATACAATAGCCCTCCCCCCCCCCCCCCACACACATGTCCAGTGATCTAAAGTGCTCTCTGTTATGGATCACTGCCATCTCACCTCTGTCTGCATGGGTTAGAATCTCAGATTTGGCATGTGGCTACAGGAATGTGATAAAGCTTGCCAGTAGCTTCTCATGGGTCATTGGTTCTTTCCAGTTTTTTGCTGGGTTCTTCCTTTACCATTAATATTAGCCGCCCTATCACATGCTGAAAAATAACGTGAATCCCTACAACAACTAGCTACAATAGGCCAGTAAAATTTCAGTGGGATGCTAACACCCAGGGACAAGACATTTATCAGGAAGAGTCAATAAATATAAAAGACACCAACTCAACAAATGAGAAATAATTGGACAAGAGAAATAATGCAAATTTCAAGCAGAAAACAACTGTAAATCCTATTTGATTATCTGGTCTTACAAAGGAATCCAAGTACTCAACTAACATATGCTGGTAAATTAAATTTGTAAAAAAAAATTGAATTTAATCTAAATATCTTTTACAACACCCTACCAGGATAACCAACAGGTGTTTCAATAAAATAAATAAAAACATGATTATACTTTTTATATTTTAAATTAATCTGCAACAAATTTTTGGAATTACTTTGTAAAAAAAAACTAGCTTTAAATTATTTTTCATGACAAATAAAAATATGCTTTTAATATCATTAAATTGGAACAAAGATGACTGAGAAACTGCTGTACATTCATTACTAACTCAAACTACTGCTATTGTTAAAAGGTAATACCTGAAATAAATATATATGTAAACTGATATAACAATAACACCAATTATATCTGTGACTGTGTGGGTGTAATGTATACTCTTTTATAAGGCAGGTGTCTGAGTGGATGTGCATGTGTTATATTTTTATCATAGCTTTAAGAATTTATCACTCATAATCACTACAATGTCTCCAATGTGACGTTTTGTAGTGATGTCTAGCATTGTTGCATCATGCTATGAAAATATGTAGCATCATGCCCCATGTAGCAACATTACCGGACACAAGGCCAACCAGTCCTAACACTAACATGTAGCAACATTATCGGACAGAAGGCCATCCAGTCCTAACACTAACATGTAGCAACATTACCGGACAGAAGGCCAACCAGTCCTAACACTAACATGTAGTAACATTACCGGACACCAGGCCAACCAGTCCTAACACTAACATGTAGCAACATTACCAGACACCATGCCAACCAGTCCTAACACTAACATGTAGAAACATTACCGGACACCAGGCCAACCAGTCCTAACACTAACATGTAGTAACATTACCGGACACCAGGCCAACCAGTCCTAACACTAACATGTAGTAACATTACCTGACACCAGGCCAACCAGTCCTAACACTAACATGTAAATAATGAGCCTTTAGTGAGGCAGCTGTTAGTACCCATATTTATAAATCTTTAGTATGACTCTGCCCAGGTTTGAACCCACAACCTCTAGCATCTGAGGCAGATACTGTAACCACTACTCCACCAAGTGGTCTAGTCAGGTATGATCATGGATCCATTAAAATAGTTCTACCAGTTTTAATCTAGTCTATACAATATAAAGTAACTATATAATATGATGGCCTATTAGGCAGTTTTTCCTTACAGTGTTGCCTTAAAGTACTGTATTCTATATATTGTATATGGTCCCTAAGACCCCCCAAAAAATGTGTTTCCTATTGTGCTGCTCTTAAAACTGGAGTGGGCAGGTGTTTTTTTTATCTTCTTCTTTAATATGATACAAAAATCATGATTAGTATATCAAATGTACTAACTGCTTCAAGTACTGGGCAAAAACTGGCTCAATTAGATGCACGAATCAATTTTGGGAATTTATTTACCCTGGAGGGAAAAACTGCTAGGGTCTGCAAAGAAAAATAGATTTGGTCAGCCAACCAGAAACAGTTTGTTTTAGCCTATGTCAGTAAGTGGATTATACTGAATGCCTCAAGGGACAGCAATTTAGCACTAATGGACTTCTATAAGTAAAAGATTATTATTATTATTATTATTATTATTATTATTATTATTATTATTATTATTATTATTATTATTATTATTATCAGTGCTGGAAAAATCCCCGGAGAGTTCCACTGCTCTATGCACTTCACAAACCTGTGCACAGAGGCTAATAATGAAGGAGATAAATTGTCAAGTAAAAATAAAGTAAAACTAGACATTGAACTGCATAGCTTCAGAGATTAAAGATTAGCAGGCAGCAGCAATTATTAGGGATGTACAATTTGCAAATAGCATGAGATAACCTGGAAGTAGCAAGACCAAAGTTACATTTGAAGACCCAAAGTTATCTGGAAAAACAAGTGAAACCCAACACTGAACTGAAAGCCATAAATGTCCCAGATTAGCAAACAGTCAATCATGAATGATTTACAATCTGTAAGGCCTGAGCATGTGCTAACTTAGAAGCCTAGACCAGGATCCATATGCCAATGTAGAGTTACACATACTGTATTCATTTATTGTAATTGATTTGCCAGGTAAAGCTACAAACAAGTCTTGTATGTTATTACATAATGCACCTGCATATTTGGGTCTGTGCAGTTTACAATGGGCCTTGACATAGAAGCATGTATATATGGTACCTGACAATGCATGTGACAAAAGTCTAGAAATTTCAACTCACAGGAACAAATATGCATCACTATACAGGAACAATAAATAGCTTGGTGGAGGTTGTCCACCATTAAAATCTGCTTTCAAGACAATCTGATAAATTTACAGTTGATATGATCTTGCAGTTGCTCCAGGAATTTCATGCCAAGTCAAGGATAATTTTCTGATGTGACACTTTCTTTACTCAGCAGACATTCTAGAGAACAAAGAAACCTTTTTCATCAAAAGCCTCGTGATGATGAGAATTTAATTTTACCGAATATAATATTTTATGTTTATTTTAAGAAAGTAAAAATAAATATAATCACTTATCTACATATATTAGAAGTTAAAGATCAGTATATTGTTTTGACAGTCTACAAAAAATATAAAGAAGCAGAGATAACTCATTGGTTAGTGTGCAAGATTTGCCACCAGAAGATTCAAGTACTGTGTAGTTTCATTTATTTCAACTCTCTTACTCATGATAACCTATTTGTTAAGCATTGCCATAAAATACTAAACAAAACCAAGCCACAAAACAAGAGCTTTGTTTTTTTTAACTGAAATAATTACTTCTTAAAAAATCATAAACTGTTCATGACAAAGTAATATTTACTTTTAGACTAACTGTGCAATTTTTATCAAGTTTTTTCAATTAGATGCACGGATCAATGTCTGGAATTTTCTAAATTATTTTTCTTGTACCCTGGGATAAAGAGCTGCTAGGTTCAGCAAAGAAAAACAGGGATGGTCAGCCAACATGATACAGGCTTTCTATACCTTGCCACTTTCATACAATATTGATGAAAGTACAATTTTATATCTTTTAAACTGCTTTTACAGTTCAATTTACTGACATGCTCATCTTCTAATCAATCAAATAATTAATTATTTATCATGATGTACATATACAAGTTAATGCCATTCCCATGTAACATCATTGAGTGTACATTACACACAGGATAAAGATACCTGTTTAACTTTAACTGCCCATTTGATTACTTATATCAGCCAGGTGTTCATGTTTTTTTTCAAAAGGATCTTAAAATAACTTGGCAGATTCAATGATGTATAATAATCACAATCCATACCCAGCAGTTCAGGAGGTATAATGCAGCCATAGGGACTTCCTCCAGGGCTAAGGCCAGATCAGTGATTTATAAAGTCAAATTCTGTGATGTAAATTAAGGGCTAAAATCAGGTCTTGGCCTGATCCTGCCCACAGGCAATATTTTGCTTATTCATTGACTAATAAGCAATGCTGTACTCCTTAAAATACCTTTACTTTATGACCCTGACTGTTTAAGGTACTGAAGTATAACAAGTATTAAAGGAAATGACACTCAGAACATATTACTCAATGAATAGATTTTCTGTACCCATTTTAATGTTGTTGTTTTGTGTCATCTATAGCATGTAAAGCACATTTATATCAGGGTTGAATAACATGGGCATTGGTAATCTTGAAACTTTCATAAACTTGTTATGATAACTACTGAGTTTTAAAAAATGTTCAGACCTATATTTTTAAAATTTTATGTTGACCCTTTTTCAAAGAATCGAAGATACACAAGAGATTTTTAAAGAATGGAATTGGTAACTTGCAGATACACGCAAAGAACTGCGCTTTAAGTTGCATACAAACTCACTGCCAACAACACCACTAAAACTTTCCAGCATAAAGTTGTTTTTTCCTTCATACAAATGGTACTTTACCAAGGAATTTAATAAGAAATCAGAGACCATGAGCCAACAGATCTAGTACAGTACCGTAAAACCTGTCCTGAAAGACCAATGCTATTTGAGACCATCTGTCTTGAGACCACATTCTCCTTGCACAAATTTATTGTTTATATATCAATTATCATTGTGACCTGTTATAATAGATCAACTGTCTCAAGAGACAATATTCTTTTTAGCAAAAGAGATGGTCTCTCAATACAGTTTCTACTGTACTGATATTGCTAATTTATCATATTTTGTGTTATAATTAAATACAAAAATGGCTTGAACTATCTTTACCAAGGCAGTGTGTGTGTATGCTTAGAAATATACTCTTGGGAGCAGTTTTACATTGTACTGTCAGAAAACCCTGAACCACCCATGTTCTAGGCATATACAGTAGTCCCCCTCTTATAACGGCCACCCCTGCTGCACCGAGAAAGTGGCCTTATAAGGCGGGTGGCCGTTCCAGAGAGGGCTAAATTTATAATGAGAAGTACATGTATATGTAATGTACGTAGTAAGAAAGCTACATACTTCAAAACATTAAATATCTTCGTCTAAATGAAACATTAATCAATACAAGTTTTTTTGTTATAATAGCAAATTTATTTCAACTGAATATACGTTACTATTTTTGCTTTCTTGGCGTAAGCTTGATATGCGAACGGGTATTGTTCTCATGCACATTGCAAATGGATTCAAAAACGTCATTTACATCTTGGTACATACATAATTATCTTTCCATTTGCTCCATTTCCCCACTGCTGCTGAATAACCTTCTTATCGGTTATTACTTTGTTTATTCAAATTATTTCAACATAAACTTGTTTTTACGAGTCTTTTGACGTTTTGTACATACAATTGTTCGGCACCCCCCCCCCCCCCGATGTCGTCGAGTAGAATAACCGACTTTCTTCGAAAATAATGTATCCGTTAACGTGATGGCATTTTAATGTTTGGTAATGATTTATTCGGTTATTGCTGACTGTATGCGATTTAATTATGCAGACAAAACTTGTGTCGAGTCTACGAAATACATCCTTCGTAGGAAGCCATTTTGTGTGGTCACGTGATTTTTCCGGTCTTTGTCTGGTACCCTATTGTCTTTTTTAAGGTTGTCTGTGTGTGCCAATGTACAAAATCTATTTTTAGCCTATGCTGACCTTGTTATGATTATAACAATTACGTCTGGTTATAATCATCAACGAGAAGAACTCAACATAGGTGTTAAACCCCAAACTCTATCATAACATTATTGAGCCCATTTCCTGTAAACATCGACTTTCACAGATAACGATATACTATAAATTTTTGGTCGACACTTTTAACGGCGACTTGACACTCGGAGACGTGTTATCTACGATAGAGATAATCAAAATTGCTTACCTTACGTCAAGATTTGAATTAATTATTGGTTCTGGATGCATTTAAAAATAAAATGTGGCCGCTCGTGAGGGGTAAATTTTATATTATTGCACAAAAATGCTGGCCGCTGGTCGCGTTAGCCGGGTGGCCTTTCGTGAGGGGTACTTTTGAACAGAAACTCGTCGGTGCCAACGAATTAGGAGCGGGTGGCCGCTGGTCAGGGGGGCCGTACAAGAGGGGGACTACTGTACTCCTATCAAGAATGTTCAATCTGGACCAGTCTCATTTTAAAATGGGTAATTGTTGACATGTTGATTGGAATAAAAACACATATTATTGAATTAAGATCATCTCCTTCTCAAACTAATCAGCGATTATTACACTTTTATTATTCAGCAATGTTTTTAATAAATCACAGGTGTGATTTGGATTTTTAACATAAGCTTTAAAGATTTTTTCCATTATATCTATATGTGCCTGCAGTGTGGCAGTTTATAATGATGTCTAGCACTGGGACACATTGCCATAGATATGTAATATGATGTCCCACCCAGTCACATTATCTGGCACTGAGGCTGATCAGTCCTAACACTAACCGATTTAATGTTGGGCACCAAGAGAGGCAGCTGTTAATACCATTTTTATAAGCCTTGGGCATGACTCGACCAGGGATCGAACCCATGACTTCCCACATCGGAGGTGGACACTCTAACTACTAGACACAAGAGCGGTCAAATAATAAATCCCAACTCTATACCTTCTCTTAGTGCCTGTAAAACATCCATTTATGCTGTGCTATGATAGTACATGAAAATATTTTCAGTGCTAAATCTGATCATGCCATTGCATAATGAACTTGCATTGTGAGGGTTTAATGAAATTCCTTTCCCAAGCCCTTATAATCCCTAAGATAGATAATTGGACCAACAGTTATGAAAAGTAAAAAAACATTGCCAACAACATAGCATGCTTATCAAGTAGTTCAAAGGAAATACTTCATATGATGTAATGGAATCAAATAATGTATAAAATAAAGCTAAATTAAATTTTAATGGAAATAATGAAGCTTATGGTGTGAACCACAAATAAAACTGACGGTGGCATATATTTCATCCTTAACCTATGAAGGATAAGACCAAAACCATTCAATATGCAAAGAAACTTTTTGACTTGAGAAATATTACATATACGCCAAATATATCTCAACAGACTTTAGAAATGATCTATAGTTTCCAACTTCCTTGTGTTCTAAGATCATTAAGCGGTATGGTATGCTCACTACAATGCCATATTAAGACATTATCAATGGTGTCATATCTAAATATAAACACACAAATCAGGTCATAAAGTTACTTTATATGTAACATTTCTCAAGTGTTTGCAAACATTTTCTCAAAAACAGTTTTAGAAATGTTCAATCATGGTGTCACAATGTTGTTCATGAAAAAAAGATGAACAAGAATTTAGCCATTTAAGTACAACCGAAATTTGGATCGTAAAACATTCGTATATATCCTATACATCTGTACATCATCAGTTACTAATGCATTTAATCATTTAAACCCCATATTTTTGTTAGGATTGGGAATGAAAAACATGCATGATCAGTGAACTGAAAATATTTGTTTAGGATAAGGCCTTATAGACTGAACATGATGTTACTGCAATAGCAAGCAAAAGTTACTCCCACCCCTTTTATGTTATGACCAACGTTCCTTCTAAGCGAATGGTATGTGTGCACGCAGTGCTCGCTGCACTGCGCAAGCATTACAGAGACAAGCAAAATTTAATGTTGGATTGAGCAAAAATTGACAATTCAGCTGTGCGGGGATGCCTGAGCAGCTGCGCGCATGCGCAGCTTAGAGGGAACATTGATATGACTTCATGAAATAATGACTAACAAAGGTGTAGTTCAATAGAATTCTTGGAATACCTGTTGACAATAACTTACACTGGTCTCATCATTAAAACTACATTTCAATGAAAGTAAAACAAAAGACTTCATTCCATTGGATTATAGATTTTTTAAAAATAAAAAACAACATTCAACAGCATCTTGTCTACTGTAATATAATTTAAAGAAACACAATTGCTACAGATAAGAGAAAAAATTTCCAGACTCCAAGAAAGGGTATGTAAATAACTCTTGATCAGCAAACAGAAAATATTCAAACTGCAATGCTTACAATAAAAAAGTACCATCACATGAAAGAATGTTTTAAGAAAGGCCAAAGCGATGTATAAGGTGATTAGAAAATATGCACCCATTTCCACGACAGGTGTATTTGATGGATGAAATCATAAACAATTTTATTAAAGTATAAGAGAAACTGTCTTGAAAGACCACACCTTCTGCCAAAACACAATAGTCTTTCAAGATATGTGGTATTTCATAACAGGTGAAACACAATAATCAATAAATCTGTGCAAGGGCTTCCTAGTCTCAAAACGTTGTAGGGTTAAACACCATATTTGCAGCACACATGGCGACCAGTATTAATTGTGGAGAAAGAACGAGAGAAAACCCATGGAAAGAACCACCCACTCACGTGAAGCTACTGGCAAGCTTTCTCACATACCCACATTGGCCAAATATGAGAATTGAACCCAAGAGACAGATATGAGATGGCAGTGATCCTAAACGGAGAGCACTTTAGACCACTCTGCCACTCTGGGGCCCTCCAACCCAGTTTGTCTCTCATAAGTGATCTTTCAAGACAGGTTTAATTGATAAAGTTACACCACCCCACTCTTGTACTACATTTTCACTTCAGCAACAATGTAGGATTTATGTAGACAGTTGTTTATATAATGGTATTATAATATTATGTGTGTGTACATGTGTGACCATATTATCAGTTTGTATTTTATATGTTCATAATTGAGGCCCTCAAGGCATGTTGATTCTCATTTGTAATTTATTCAGTTACCCTCTGAAATTTTATTATTATTATTATTATTATTATTATTATTATTATTATTATTATTATTATTAAAACACCAATTTTTAAAGAATCAAATGAAAACTCAACACATTTACTTCTGGTACCATTATAGTATATAAGCCTAGTTTTCTGTTACATGTTCGACTTCAATGGCTTTGCAAGTTAAATGTTTTTTTTCCAAGATTGTGTATATAATTAGCATCCTTTTCATGTATATAATTAGCATTCTTTTCAAGTTAATTTGTACTTGTTTATAGGTCCAATTGCATAGATCCTGACATGCTACCACATAATATGCTAGAAGATTAGGACTTATGCTGTTGTAGCTGAATTAAATTTGTGTGTATAACAAGGTAACTTTACACCAGGGAATGAAAGCTAGAGGAGAGAAAGAAGAAAACACATGAACACACAAGCACATTATGCATGTTGGTAATGAAGATTTTTTTGATTGACTGTACTCTCATCAAATAAGCAATCAAGTCCTTCTAAAGATTGATATATGTTAAGCTGATTTTTAAATGTCAAAGTTTATTTCCAATTTTCAGCAAATTGCACAAAGGGATATATATATATATATATATATATATATATATATATATATATATATATATATATATATATATATACACACACACATGCAAACACTATACCTGCCTATCAAAACATCCATGCTGACACTCTGGAAAAGGCTAAAGTCCCACAGATCATTGTTGAGACTTAAATCATTTATCAACTTACCCATTTTTTTTTTATTAGCACAACATTAAAATATATCACATACTAGGTCAAAAACAGGAATATGGCCAAAAGAACTAATTACATTTTGTTTTCAGACCTATGAAGGACACTTTTTATAATGGTATGCAATTACAAAGCCATAAATCATTTTTATACCACACCATACACAAAATATTACACTGGAAATCAGTTTCACCTTTGATCCCTGTCTAGCATGTTTTGCAAAGTCTGTATGTGTTCTCTGACTCCCATTCTGTATCCATCTATGCCGAAAAATATATTTTACCCCAATTTACTACATAACAGAGTACCCCCAATAATAGCTGCTGCACAAAGGAAAACATTAATTTTACAAATTTGACGTTTGGTCAAGACTGACAAAAGAGGATTATGATAACAGATCCAAAATGTAAACTTGTCACTTTGATAATAAAACTGGTTTTATAAATGTACATGAAGTTTTAAACACTTCACAAAAATATGGTCACTTTTGTTGAAACTGGACACCACATTTTTGTACATTAACTTCCAGTCAGGCTATACTATGACAAAACAATAAACAAAGCCATTTCTATAGGCCTACATAAAGTTTCTCATAATCTATATACATGAATTAACTGGTACTTTATTATTTATGTAAAATGTTAAAAATATATGCTAATTGTCAGATGTATCCACATCATCTACACATTTTCTTAAAATGAATTTCTTTGCAGAGTACATATCGGATGCGAATGCTAATCACAGCCTTCAAAATACTGATCTTCAAAATGTACAAACTTTATCTGAACTCAAAGCAGGCACTGCAGTCATTCACATAAATAATGTCCAGTTTAACTTTTTTGTTAAACATTAACAGAATTTTCCCAAGAACATAATCTTTTTCTCTAACATCCTCGATATAAAGAGTGCCATGTCCCATCACTGTTGTCTTGATTTTCTGTGTTATATTTCAAAGTTGTACTGATTTAAATAAATGTGAACTGTGCTTCATATGTCCCCTGACTATTATGCAGGTGACAGGTAACATGTGATTACAAGGGTCTAAGAAGGGTCACATTCCAAAGGTTCATTTTGCTGAGTAATCAGTCTGAAAACCTGAATATTTTAATACAAGCTGGTGTTCTGTTTCTCTAATGATTTGTCTTTTAAGTGCTTGGCAGTTAACTGGAAGGCTGTTGAGCCAATCACGTACCAGATAATTTTGAGAGCTCTCAGTTTCTATACCACAATTTTGTATCTTGGTTTTTGAATTTTGAAGAAGGAATTTTTCAAGACTATATTCCTTAATAATCCTGG
Organism: Unio delphinus; assembly: GCA_029339505.1. NCBI lineage: Eukaryota > Metazoa > Mollusca > Bivalvia > Unionida > Unionidae > Unio > Unio delphinus. The sequence continues at coordinate 4,665,028 of JAQISU010000174.1, forward strand.
ATAATTAAGACAACTTGTGGTTAAAGGAAGTTTTAATTCCATTTAATACATTCTAATGTTGATAGGTGTAATTAAACAAGACCATGTACTATATATTGTACAGTAAGACAGGCAGCACTATAAAACAGGTTCTTTTATAACAAGTGACTAATACAATCAGTTTTTTATGTAAAATCTTACATCAATTAATTTTTAAATCAATGCAAGTCTTTATTTACAGCATGGTTGTTCAGATCTATATATTGCTAATAACTGTACATGTTAATAGCATAAGGTGTCTTAAAAAATATGGAACAACTCTTTTATTGAACAAATTATGAGCCATGTACAACAATACAATTTGCCTGCAGACTTACCTTAACAAAACAAACAATTTTCATGCCTTTTCCAAAATGATTTTGGAGCAATTTCACAAAACTCAAGGACCACAATATGAAATGACACCATGTAACATAATTATTTTGCGTTCAAAAAATAGTTTTCTTAATCGGTGCACAGCACTATATAAAATTACAAGTTATCAATTGTTAAACTCTGTCAGAAACTCCACAACTTTTCCAAAACTTTAAAAGTTTTAAGAAATACCATGACTTTTCAAAGGTCTAAAAATTTATTTGTTGAATTCCAAAACTTTTCGAATCAAAGATCACTCAAACACAGACATTATTTTAGTCATTTATATATATATATATATATATATATATATATATATATATATATATATATATATATATATATAAACAAAATCAGTGCACATTATCATTTTGAATTTTAATGATATATATGCAAGAATTTTAAAAAACTCTTTTGTTACACAAAAAGGATGACTACATCAACTGTAATTGAGCATGCATATGAATATCTGAGGTTATTTGGCATAGTTACATTGTGAAATTTCAAGCAGCGGAAGGCCATCAGTAATTTAATCAGTCTCTGACAATGGAAATGACATGGATAGTTGGAGACAAAGTTGGCACAAGACAGACAGAACAAAGAGACTAGAATTACAATGTAACATGGGGAGAGGGAGGGATGACAATCTGCTTTCTATACAGTCAGTCTGGACACATGGATATGATCTGACTAGATCATCTGCTGAGTACAAGATCTCACATTCATTTCTCCTGGATTTGCACATACTGGGGTAAATAAATCCCTCTGGTGTTTTAAAAGAATTATTTTCTATTGTAAGAGCTACATTTTACTTATGAGAAAATGATCTATGAAAAGATCCTTTACAGCATGTTTCAACAAGAATATGTCTGATAAATAGCTTTTAATAAAGATAAAACTTACAGTTGTTTATCCACATCATAAGCACAGCATAGTTAATGACAATGGAACTGTATACATGTTTATCATTTACCAGCATTTACCACAGAATACCCAAAACTACATGTCCACTATTTTAAAATCTAACCATGTGTTGTTGAAGTCATCTGAAGTGTTAACACCGTTTATCAGCACACTATAGGCTATACATGGCGGCCAGTATCATTGGTGGAGGAAGAACCCAGGAAAAAACCTGGAAAGAACCACCAATCCACAAGAATATACTGGCAAGCTTTCTCACATAACAACATTAGACGAATCTTAGACTTGAACCCCTGCAGATGGGTGAGATATCAGTGATCCATAATGGAGAGCGATTTTGACTGCTCAGCCACCCCCTAACCATGTGTAGTCAGTGAAATAATTTTACTATGATCATCATTACAAGCATCTCGCCACTCAATTGTTCAGTAGATCTAGAATTCAAGTGCTTACATGATGAGATTTAGTTCTGTTAATGATATATATATATATATATGTATATATATATATATATATATATATATATATATATATATATATATATATATTATATTACAGCTTCATAATGCTTATGGCAATTGAACTGCACTAAATTTTCTGAAAAGCACACATTGTGGGTTGTGGAATGCACATCTGGGAGAAAACAAATTTAACTATCATCCTGAGCTCTAAAAATGACCAAACTTGGATGTATACATTTTTGAACGGTGGTTTCTCAAACAATCTGTTGGACTTCAATTAGAAGCGATTATGGTATATTAATACACTTAGACTGGTTCACACAAAATGTAACCGAAGATAATCAAAATCTGATAATTTAGAGACGATTCTGAAGCTTTACACAGTACATGAAATAAGAGTAGACTAGAATTGTGCACACATTTTAAATCATGTTATTTAAATGACATCTCTTATTTAGCAGATGAAAAAAAATGATGAAATTATCAAGTTTTGGATCTTGTAATGACCTAAATGAGTTCTCTTTAAAATACTGACCTATTTATGAGGTATGTTAAAGTATGGTGACAAAAGGTTTATGCTTTTTAACTGCAGATAACAGATTTTTCATCTTAAATAGAGATTATAACAGCTGCTGTGCATGTCACAAAAGAACGACTTATACAATGAGCAAATCTGTGACCGAATTGCCAGTATATTGCTTTTAGTAAAATCACCACCTCCCTTGGTTACCAAATGAACGAAGCTTGAAAACCCCTGAAAATGACGTTTCAAATTGTTTGATAAAAATGGCATTGTTTTTTAATTAGTTGTCTGGTTAAATAGCAAAACCCATTCAGTTAATGTTTGTATGTGAGAAAGATGAAAGCACAAACATTCAGCAAATAGCAGCCTGGCGGTTACACACGGTTTTGTACACATTTTTAATTGACATCCGAATTACTTGAGTCCATCAATTGCCGTTATATATGGAATTTTACCTGGACTTACCTCAATATTTTGTGAACACAAATGTACGTTTAATTTACGAGTAATACGATCTTGGTACATCGATGCGGGGAAAGCGCGAGAGAACACTAATTGGTTCACATATGCTTGTACGACGAAGGAAATAAGAATTACCGTTAAAACAACAAAATCGAATAATTTAGTGGCCTTACCTGAAACTGCTTGGATTGGCACATCGCTTTCACTGAATCCTTTGTCACGGTAGGCTATTTTGACCTCTATACATGCCAAGTCCTGCGCTATGCATATCACAAAGAAAGAAAGAAATATGTACACGATCAGAAACCAGCCCCTATCACAGTTCTGAAAATGTCTGTCAGCCATTTTTCCGCTCTTCGGTGTGTTCCGAACAACTCTTTCAACACACGTTACCGAAACATGGGTAAATGCGAAGTCAAAATATCCAAAAGAAATCTGAAGTAAACACCATTAATCCATATTCCAAAAGGTATTCTGCAGTAAATGAAGTATCGAAACGTATGTACTTATTATAGTGCAGAGGCTAATCGTGGAGCACCTACTCGAGTCAGTCTTGTTCAATGCTGTTCTATTTACCTCCGGCGACACGTCCCATTCTAGACTGTGTACATATGCGACGAAGAACTAACAAGTATTACATTTTTGGTTTAAGAAATTCATTTAACTGAATACAATACAAACTTATCTTTATTACGTACAAAACAAACTGTTTACAAATATCACTTAGCCTCCTTTACAATGTGTTAATTCTATTTCTTAATTATGTTTCCTATCGAAAGAGTCAAAAGTAACAGCCAAAAATTCCCAACATGTCTGTAGCGGCAATTACGATTGGATAGTATAATTATCTCTATGCACGTTAACCCAATGGTCGCTAACAGGCTAGAGGCGGTTCGCTTTGATTCATTCATAAGACCAGCAGGAGTGATACGCATCATTTAACAATATACTTAACAATATAAGAACACAATGCCCCTTATAATGCAATAATAATTGCCTACCTTAACACGTGACAAATGTACTCTAATATAAGCAGCGGCGGTTTTAGGGATAGGTGTAAAATGATCACAATGGGCCTCCAAAATGTAATTTTTTTATTTATTTGCTGAATAAATTCTGTTAAATATTCATAGAAAAATAAAGGTTTGTTTATTTACGAAAGAATCATTTATATTTTTAACATAAAACAGATACAATTGAATGTAAAAGGCAGATTTAGTAAGTGAAGCGTAAAAAAAAAAAAGTCGGACCTATTCCTTGCGCTAAATGCGATCACAGCTTCAGCACCTCGCTAAGATCGCTACTGATTCAAGGTATGCCCAATGCTGAATGTTAATCGGTGCAAGCGCAAATACATTCATGGCTGGATGTAGACATGGCGAGGACCTACCCAATGGGAAGCTGTAGAGGCCCTATTTGGTAAGTGTTAGCAGACAAAGGCCGTGCAAGAACTGAACTTGGGCAATTTTATGCTAATCATTACAATGTAACTTAAGTCATTTATATAAGTAAAGTATACGGGCATAGTTAACAATATTGAATATAGCGGGAAAATCACGGGTTACATTATTACTTACATACAATTTTAATAAAATGCAATTTTTTAAATCTGAATTTTTTAGAGGACTCTTCAGACTGCAAGGCCCTATCTTGTTGTAAGTTTTAAATCCGGTCCTGAATACAAGGTCAATCTTTTACCATGTAAAAATATTACACCAATTTATTTTAAACCAAAGGAAAACAGCGATATTGAATGTGTTAACCGAACATTACGCTACAGTAAATTAGCTTTATATTGAAAATGTATTGGTCTTTTTCAAAAGTACTTCTCTAATATCGTATTCTATATTTTCCTCATATTATGTCACTCATTGTCGAAAAGTTTATCATTTAATTTTGACCTGGTATTTTTTTATGTGTCTTTTGACATGATTTTTAGCTGCAGTATATAACAAAAATAGACAAGTCATTTTTGTTTAATTACTTTTATTTCTTAAATCAGAATTAAAAAGAAAGTACATTTTTAAAACTACATTTAGCTAGCTAGCTCTATATCGAGAAAATGATCGTAAGTCTGTTTTGCCATTTGGGCCTTTTTCTTTTTTTTTTTTTTTCTTTGTTTGCCTGGAGGAAACTCTGCCATCTTACGACAGTGTGACCTTTAAATTGATGAGTTGGACACAGTTTGTTTGATTGTGATAAACAGTGCAGCTTTCTGCTTTTAGCAAGTTCTTGCTGTGCATTTTGTGAATGTTCGTGTCTTGCAGGCACAATACAATATTATGCTTTGTTGCTAAGACTTTGCATTCCCTTGCTTAAAAGCAATTAGTGCTTTGTGGCAGGTAACGAACACATGAACTATTTGTGTGTACATTTACGTTATACTAACTTTCCGTTTGCACTCGTAAGTAATCTTAAGTTACTAAAATTAACGTCAGAAGATGGCCAGGAGGGAACGTTCCTTTAGAACTGATGCCCTAATAATGGGAGGGAGCAAAGTACTGGTGGCATACCTCCCTCAGGGTATCAAATCTTAGATTCCACCCATACCGAACAAGGAGACCGCCGCATTCAGAACGAAATCCTTACAGCACTTGAAGCGAGAGTAATCCGAATGCTGGGTATCGGAGCACTTCAAACTGGGAATCAGGGCAGATATTCATTATATCCCAAGGGATAAATCCCTTTCATATAGGCGGGTTGGATAGAAGTAAGCGGATAAATGTCATGGTAAAGACATCTTCGCTGACCATGGTTCCGATATGTTAACCCTATCTTCACCTTGGCGTATCGAGCCGATATTTTTTTTTTGTGCTTCGGGTCTTTGAAATGAACTCAAGGCGACAAAAAGCAGCCACACCCAATGAAAATTAAGTTGTTCAAATTTGTACACTGTTCCTACATGATCGAGTCAAGGGGAGCACACAACCTGAATGGATTCATTAAAAAAAACACAATTTTCTACTGCCGATCCATGTTAATACAAATACCTTTCAATGGCTTCTCTCTGGAACGTAGTAGTACTTTCGATGTTAAACTTACAAAGCATGCGCTTGAAGAGCATTTTCGGCAGATGTACAGTGTACCACTGTTACACGCTATTGGTTAGTTATTATTACGTACTATGGAAGGCAGTTCATTAAATCTAATAGATGTCGTTAGAAAAGAGCACTAAAACAGTGGTTTCCAAAGTAGGGGTTACCGTCCCATGGAAAGAGGTGGAATTACCGAGAGGGCGCTTGTGCTAAATAATGCTTTTTACGAGGTAAGGTAGATGGCGCTAAGGATAACCAAGGGGCGGTGATTCGAACAAGTTTGGGAACCACTGCACTAAAATCTTCTATAACCGCCCAGATGTAGAGTGTTAATATATCGGAACTTTGTCTAGTGAAGCTGTGGTAAAGAGTACCTATTAATTCAGAATGACACAGAAGCCAAAATGGTGAATGTACAAGTCTTCGGTTTCCATGCTGAGAAATCGACGGAGTAGATCAAGAAAAGAACAGTAAACACCTTTTCATGTACTTTGTAAAGCTTCAGATTCGTGTCTAATCAAGGTTTTACAACAGAGACTGTTAGATCAGGACTTAGAATACTGGCAATAAAGACGAAGCAAAAGAAGTCCCCACTTTTTCTACGCAATGGATTTCCTTCGTAGTCATGGTACCCGGGATGTGCATATCATCGTAAATATAATCGGTGTCCACAACTATGACATGCACACAAAAGACTGTCCCAACTCGAGGATTCCGAGAGGAGGGAATACCTATTCTGATAAAATTACTAGAGGAACAATACCCAAAGAGGATTAGGGGATATATGGTTAGACGGGGAAGACAAAGGAGGTCAAGCAAAAAGGTTCGAAAAGAGGATAATTATGCCCGAAACAAACAAAGATACCCAAATCAAGAAAACTGCCCAAATGATGAGGCGAATTTTCTCTTAATCTAGAAATGGGAAATCTTTGGTAAAGGAGGACGAGCGGAATTCCAGCTAGTCCCAAACAGAAGGAAAAAAGGTCAAGGAAAGGGGCTATAGATAACAGCGATACAGATGCTGGATATTAACACATATGATCTCCTGCGTGATATGTCATTTGAAAATGACGCGTCCTCTGAGGTAGAAGAAAATACAGAGGAAGAAGAGCATGTTAGGAAACTACCACAGGTAAGTAAAGAGAAGTCAGAGAGACAGGAAGAAATTTGTATCATATCGACTCCCTTTTATGCGATGGGAAAAAGGAACAGCACACCGCCCGAGAAATATACACAAAGTTATCATAAAGGAATATCAGACACGTAAAAAATAATAATGTGGAAATGATGGAAGACAAGGAATCGACAGAAGGACACGAGTCTGAACGAAGAAAGGAAACGGATGACGATATAAACATGGACATAAAAAGACAGACGAGTACGTCGAAACCGAGTACGAGACTGACGATGAGTCAATGGCCGAAAGGAGAACACATGAAGGACGATATATACAATTCGTTACTTAATTAATTATTATAATGTTATTTTCTTAATTTTTTTTAAATTATAGATAATTGAGCAAGAATTAAACCTCCGAATGATACATCTAAATATCAATGGTGTTAATAAGGAACAAAATCGATAAATGTGCCAATAATTTTGGAGAATATAATATCCTATATCTCTATGAGACCCCTATTATTCAGGAAGCTATGGAAAATTATAAAGATTTCAAATTAAATGTGATAGTGACAATAATAACCTAAACGATGTACGATCACTGGTCACAACCTTAATAATAATAGGGAATGAAGCGCCAACTTGGGAAACTTTCAATATTGGGGATTTTTTGTAAAGGGAGAGTTGTACATATAAAAATGTACGAATGACACATAGCTTATGTGTACGTACCGTCACAATAAAGAACATCAAAGGTAGATGTTATGAGCAAATTAAATGATTATATTTGAAATTATCGGATAAACTTATCATAGCAGTTTTTTTTTTTTTTTTGGGGGGGGGGGGGGTCATAGCTGATATTGACTGCAGTACTGGGCTTCCGGGAAAAGACAAATTACTTAAAGAGACAAACCTCAAATTTATCAATAACAATAAACTAACTAATATATATGTATACAGAACATTAATATTACTCGATATGAGTCCATCTCTTTTTATGGAAGAATTTAGGAAACACTCGGATCATTATGCGATTGGTGTTAAAGGTAAAATTTTAAGTTGGTGAAAAATGAGGAGAAGGGATTTGGAAATTGATCATTGAAATATTATCTTAAACAGAATATCGGGGAATAATTAAGGAAATTATCCATGATTTCATGAAGGAAGAACGTTTTTATATCGTGTGGGAATGGAAATTAATAAACATAAAAATTACAAAACTATAAAAATCATAAAAATGTAACCAAACACATTGTTGAGATAGGAGGGACACACATTATGAAGAAAAATTAATTAACTGAAATCATAAACAGTATTAATAGCAGAAAACAAAAAAAGAGACACATGTAGAACAGTACTAAACAAAATTCAGACAGTGTAAAATGAAGGGTAAAATAAAGATAGGGTCATTTGGAAGACTTTGCACTAGAGCAAGGAGGTTATATAATCATCATCATCATCATAATCATCATCATCATCATCATCATCATCATCATCATCATCAGTCTCTTGACCCAGTGTTGTCGTCGAGGCGCTGTGCTGCTGAACATCTAATCCCCTCCACTTGTATCGATCATGTGCAAATGCCCGCGAGCCGCGTCTCCGCATAACTTTTCCTGGTCCACCGTGTTATGTTGTCAATCCACTTTTTTCTGTCTACCTCTCCTTCCGCCACCCTGGACGCTGCCCTGCAGTGCTGTTGTGGATAGGTTGGCTCTAGTGACATGGCCATACCATTTCATCTTTCTCTTTTTGACGGTGGCGAGGAGGTCTTCATATTGGCCTACTTTGCGCCTTAATATGATAATGGCGAATGTGCTTTATTAGATATATCTGTATAGAAACGTAAGGACCGTAAAGTAGGAGACGTTGGGGGGGGGGGGGGGTTGAGGGAGATGATGTATGGTGAGACTGATTTATTAGATATATCTGTATAGAAATGTAAGGACCGTAAAGTATGAGACTTTGGGGGAAAAGAGGATGTATGATGACTCTTCTTTATTAGATACTTGGTATATTTAAACAAAAGATGCTGGTAAGAATGAGTAACTGTCATCTCAAAATAAAATGAAATTCATAATGACTGTGATTATTAAAAAAATAAACCTTTTACGTTATGTAAAGGATGCTTGAAAAGACTGTCCTGGCTCACCAGATTTGTGAAATTTAATTTATACTGAAAAATATCCCCCCCCCCCCACTCCCTGTTCCCGATAACAAAAAAGTACTTTGAGAAACTCCAATTAATTAGTCTATACAGAGTACACTCTTTTGGATCTCACAAAAACGAAGACGCTTGATATCTGTGACATAAGCTAGTATACAATATTATTTTATATACTAAAAAAATGAGATACACATAAAAATAGACGTTGTGTTAGACCTTCACTCCATTTGCCACATCTGATTGACTGAATGTAAAACAAACTCAAAACAAAAAATCCTCCACGGGCATGAATTTTGGCGGACGGTAATTCCGCACAACTCCGCACCAGTCATGCCAGAGGAAATATTAGCAAATGTTTGGTCTAGTACCAAGTTAGCTTTCCAAGTAAAGAAAACCGAAAAATCCTATGTTAAAATCCATTCCGTGTACATGAACTCGCATGATCGTACTCAACAAAACTGAGGTTCAAGACCAGTGTTTTGACACTGCGTAATGGATGGTCTATCAAACTTGTATACACAAACTGATGAATAATTGTATACAAAAGCAAAAGGTAGTTGCGACCTTGCTAGAAGATAGGGCTTGATGCATTCCAATGGATCCACATCTTCGCCAGCAAAAGATCAGATATGATAACCCAATCAACACCTTGGCGTATCGAACTGATATGTCTGCGCTTTGGGTCTGTGAATTTCATTGGATGCGGCGGCAAGCAACAGCATTCAATCAAAATTAAGTTGTTCAAATTTGAAGTGTTCCTACTTGATGGAAACAAGGGGAGCACACAACTTGAATGTCGTCATAAATAAGCAATATTCCTCTGCCGGTCCGTGTTTGAACAAATACGTTTCATTCAGATACATTTATAATGGCTCCCCTTTGGTACGTAGTGATACTTACGATGTTGAACTTATAAAGTATCCTTTTTGAAGTAATTTGCTTCCACCGCTTGCGGCAGATGTACAATTGTTACATGTTGTTGGTTAGCTAGCATTACATACTAAGGGAGGTAACTTATGATATCAAATAGATGTCGCTAGGACAAAGCATTCAAATATCTGTACGATCCGCCAGTGTGTAGATAGAATTGCGATAGAGGAGCCTTAGCTAACGAAGATGATGCATCTAATGGCGTTCTTTTATCTCCAACAACTTCTAAAGGACCTTATAATGCACGTGTTTTGCGTGATCTGCTTCTTTCTTGATATTTAAAAAAAATTATTCTTCAATCTGTGTCCATTAACATTTTGTAGTATCTATTTCGAAAGTATAACTTTCTTTTAGCGTTTACCTAACCCTTTAATTTATTTTAATTCTTTTATATTGCGAATACTTTTTCACTATATCTGGAATTATCCGCGTTGAATTCCTCATTTATAGATATAATTGTTTTTACCTGTCCATATTACCTGCTCATTAATGTTTATTGTTTGCATATCTATTTCCTCTGGTATGTTTATTGAACGCCTTTGTAAAAACAGTTTGGTTGCATGTCTTCTCCATTAGGCGACACCCATTTTATTGCTTTCTCTTTTGAAACATAATGTGATCAACAATTCCTTTCCACTCTTGCCTAGTATGGTAATAGGTACTATCCCAGTTTCGCTGTTACCTTTCTTCATGATTTTATCCTTTGTATTCCCCGATCTCACATAATAGAGTGTTTGCTTTAAATTCAAGGATTGTTGCGGTTTTCTTTTACAGATCCCATGTGGTTAGAAAAAAAGCATATAAAATCTGCTCGTTTTATTGGATCTAAACTTTTGTAGTTTGCTGGAGTCAGGTTCAAAAAAGTAAATCCATTTTTCACAGACGGCAATCTCATTCAAACGTCGTTGGTCAATCTTTTCTATATTTGACAAGTAGCAATCCGAGTTTGTTTTTGACCAGCTGCCAACAAATGTGGGACTCGTCTTATACACACATTTTCGAGATTCAAATGATTCGTCAGTATATTAAAAACAGCTGATGAATTAACGCCCTTGATAATATAATTATCTTTCACCGTGTATCGAGAATCTTCGTCAATAGACCCCTTTCACAATACGCATTTCGGACGAGTTACCGTCCGTGATATCGATCGCTATGACTCAAAACCAGGCTAGCACTGATGGGTTAATGTTCTTTACACGGACATGGAAGTGGAGATGGCGTTCTAAAGTCAAAAAATTATCATGACATCATGTACATGTACTTATAGTGTAGATAAAAACTATGAGCCGTCAGAATACTTAGATCAATAATAATAATAATAATAATAATAATAATAATAATAATAATAATAATAATAAACATATTCCCGCAGTGGAGCCTACATACGTTTTATTTCGGTAGGATGGTGTGTGTGTGTGTGTGTGTGTGTGTGTGTGTGTGTGTGCCAAACTGATCAGCTATTAGATATTATGTTTCACGGATGAAATCCAAGAGGTGGGGACAAGTGCGGGCGTCAATGATATTCTGTTTATTTTTTAAAAAATAACATATACAGCCAGGCAACCCAAAAATGTAGAATCGAAATTGGTTTTATACCAACAGTTTGTTTAGAACGTATTTTATTTTCATTTGCACAAAACCAACTCAAGCATGTTCTTTTACGTTTTAATAATAATTGCCAAATCATGTTTAGTGACGTATATACAGGTCAGTTATCAATGTATTTTTTATTTTTAAAAAAATTGGTGGGGGGGGGGGGGTATGTAGTTTAAATGAGTTTGAACAAAAATCAATGGAAAAACAATCGCTACTCTTATAGATTCAGAAGAAAGCGTCTCCCACCAATATCCAACGCTACCTTTTCCGTTGAACTTAAATTTAAAATAAAAAATCTACCTTAGTCCCATTAAACTAATACCAATTTTAGTCCTTAGTAAACTCTAGTAGTCTATGACTAACGGATTAATATTAATTTAAAACACTGAAAACGTCTTCATAGAGCGATTTCCAGAATCCTGTTTCTAAGTCTGACAATTATTCAAACACTTCTAATTTAAAATGACATTATTATAAAGTTTAGATATTTTAATATAAAATAAAATTATTCTATAGTTTTGGTATTTTAATATAAATAAAATTATTCTATAGTTTTGGTATTTTAATCATCGTTTTAAATCCATACCGAGTAGTGTTTCTTACATGATGCAATTTCAATTCTAAATAATGTTTGTTTGCGTCTTCTGTAGTCTACTTTTTCAAATCAAATATGCAAATATCCGGTCACAAATACATTACAGTAAATCTGTGAATTTTCTTTGTTTCAGTAATCATCCTTTCACGTGAATATCCCAACAATCGAATGCTTAGCAGTAAAACTGACATGAAATGTCGACCCTGACCGGTATCAAACTGTGTGACATCACACGCATGGGATATTCTGTGTAAAAAAAAATGATTGTCTGTGTGTGTTAAATGTTTTATTTATTTGGAAGGACACGTATTCTTTGATTTATAATTTATAAAGAAAATAATCTACTTTTAATTGTTAATGGGTTAGACAACTGCGACGGAGACTATTTTTCACGCACAACAAACGAAAGGTGAAATTCGGTGTCAAAATGAACGAAATTATTTATTTTGTTCTTCTCTCTTTCAGTAAAATAAATATATCTGATCAACATTATCTCAAATGGGCAATGGTTTAATACTAAATTTATGAAACTCGAACTCGTTTCAAACATTCTACATTTAAATTTATAATAATAATAATAATAATAATAATAATAATAATAATAATAATAATAATAATAATAATAATAAAAGTGTTTAGGTAGCGGTTCTAACTCTCAACACATAATTAATAATGTTTGCGAACGATGGAGAAATCAGGCATTGATGATTGTTGATTGCAAACTGAAATCAAGTGACCATTTAAATTTGGTGCTGCATCTGTTGCCGAATTCAAGGTTGTTCTGGCAATAAGTTGACGTTTGAGCAAAATAAAGTATCAAATTCTATACAAGTAAACCCACGATCATTGAAATCTTTTATTTAAAGATGTTACGTTCTTAAATCTCTCAGATATGACCGCACCGCAATATTTCCACAATACATCTAACCAACAATGTTTATTATATTAATTGCCCAATTATTGTGTTAACGGAAATATATATATAAATTCCTCTTTTTCGTTTGAGAGAGAGAGAGAGAGAGAGAGAGAGAGAGAGAGAGAGAGAGAGAGAGAGAGAGAGAGAGAGAGAGAGATTTTTTTTACGTACGTAGCTTTAAACAAATTTCGGTCATATCGCTACGATATTTACAGTGTGTCAGTTTATTGTGATGTCCAGCACTGACATGTAGCATGATGTCCCCCACCCAGTCACATTATACTGACACCAGACCGACCAGTCCTAACACTAACCTCTTAATGCTGAGCCCCATGCAAGGCAGCGGTTAGTACCATTTTTGTAAGTCTTTGGTATGACTCGGCCAGGGATCGAACCCACGACCTCCCATTCGAGGCGTGCGCACTAACCACTAGGTCATCGGAACAGTTCATTTTCGTTTGAAACGAGTAGTTAATTTGACAAAATGCTTTGTTGGAAGCATTGCTTGTATAAGATATATTGTTAAAGTTCGCTGTCCCAAAAAATACAGTTAATTTCGGATCCTCTTTTTTAATTGATTTAGCACTAACATTCAAAGCAGCAAAGAGCCAAGCAAATCCATGATTTTTTTCGTTAAAAAGTTTGTAATGAAAATAAAATGTACGTGAACGTATACACGAAAATTTTTCATCGATGCAGTGGAAACATTTTGTAGTGTCACGAATGGCTCAGATTTGCTTGTGATTCGTTTTATGAAATCATTTATTGGCAGCATTATGTTACTCGTATCACGTTGCGATAGCTGTTACTGTTAATAGCTATTAATTGGATACTTCTATCACATTACAATAGCTATTAATTGGATGCGTCTATCATGTTAAATAGCTATTCGTTGGATACTGATATCATATTACAATATATAGTTTTTCATTAGAAACGTCTACTGCGTTACGCTCAGTTACGATACTTATGTTATATTAAATCAGCTATTCGACCGCTCCGGTAGCCTAAGTGGTTAGAGCGTCCGCATCGGATGCAGATTCGAACCCTCGACCGAATCGTACCAAAGAGTTATAAAAGAACGATACTAGCTGTAGTCTCGATAGGTGCTCGTCATTAAAAAGGTTAATGTTAGACTGGTCGGCTTGTTGTCAGCATAATGTGACTGGGTAGGGCACGATGTTTAATGTCACAGTGCAGACATCGTAATATGATTGAACGATGGTTTAAGCTACAGTAATGCCAATCAAACACACACACACTCACACACACACACACACACACACACACACACACACACACACACACTATTAACTGAATATTTATATTACATTACCATATATATGCATACGATACTTCTATCTCATTACAACAGCCATTACCGCTCTTATTATGATCATCTTAAACAGACTGAACCCACAAAGCAGAAGAAATAATCGCTGAAGAACAGGCAGGGTCCGGAGTGGAAGAAGCACAACATAACAATATGCAATCTTGGGGTTCTGTGTGAAAAGTTCTGACAACATCAACAAGACATCTATCATGTGTTCATAGATTTCAAACGGCTTTTGATAGAGTGTGGCATGAGGCATTGTGGGCCACAATGAAGAAGTACAACATGGGTCAAAAGTCGACCAACACCATCAGCTGTACGCCAAGCCAAGCAAGTATCTGCTTAAGGTTATGTGGGGGACTGGTTCAAGACAACAGGTGGGCGTAACTTCACCAATCCACTCTTTGCAGACGACAGCGAAGGGCTGGCAGGCAGTGAAGATGAGCTTGCCAACTTAGTGACGAACCTGGATGAAACATCTTCCAGATTTGACACGGAGATAAGTGCCGAGAAGACAAAGGTGATGATAAATAGTGACAAACAAATCTCAACCAAGATTAAAATCAGAGGACAGGAATTGGAAACAGTGAGCCAGTTCCAATATCTTGGTTCCATAATCACCAAAGAGGGATCAAGAGCAGAAATTTTGTCACGAGCAGCACAAACAACGGCAGCTATGTCAAAGCTAAGACCCATCTGGAGAGACAAGAATATCTGACTGAAAACTAAAATCAGACATTTGAGGGCACTAGTCATCTCAATCTTTTTGTATTCATGTGAGGCCTGGACCCTGACAGCAGAATTACAATGAAGAATCTAGGCAATTGAAATGAGATGCTACATAACCATCCTTGGCTTCGCTTTCATGGACCACATCACTAATGAAGAAGTGCGTAACACCATCAGGCACAAAATAGGCCATTATGAAGACCTCCTCACCACTGTCAAAAAGAGAAAGCTGAAATGGTATGGCCATGTCACTAGAGCCAACAGTCGAACCACACCAGTACTGCATGGCAGTGTCCAAGGTGGAAAAGGAGATGTAGACAGAGAAAAAAGTGGACTGAGAACATCACAGAATGGTCCAGGAAAAGCTTTGCGGAGACACAGGCATTGGCACATGATCAAGACAAGTAGAGTGAACTGGTCAGATGTTCAGCAGCACAGTGCCTCAAGGACCACACTAGATCAAGAAACTGATGATGATGATGATGATGATGATGATGATGATGATGATGATGATGATGATGAATATGGTTAGAACGTCTGCCTATAATAATGGAGGTCACGGGTTCGATCTCCGACAGTCATATTATTTTTTCTTCCATTCATTCAATTGCATGTCTCCTTATGCCTATGTTCCATGGATTGGAATTTTATACTCTCTGAATACTTTAATCAAACGTTTCACATAACAGTTTATACTCTCTGAATACTTTAATCAAACGTTTCACATAACAGTTTATACTCTCTGAATACTTTAATCAAACGTTTCACATAACAGTTTATACTCTCTGAATACTTTAATCAAACGTTTCACATAACAGTTTATACTCTCTGAATACTTTAATCAAACGTTTCACATAACAGTTTATACTCTCTGAATACTTTAATCAAACGTTTCACATAACAGTTTATACTCTCTGAATACTTTAATCAAACGTTTCACATAACAGTTTATACTCTCTGAATACTTTAATCAAATGTTTCACATAACAGTTTATACTCTCTGAATACTTTAATCAAACGTTTCACTTAACAGTTCAACTTTATCTTGTAGCCATCTTATATGTTCCATTTATTTCCTGTATTCTTATCGTTGCACTTCGAACATCGTATCCGTATTTTCTTTTCATCCTTAGTGATATGATTATCAAGTATTCTTCAGAACACTTTAAATCTTATCGCATGCATTATCTTTCGTGTTGCTAGGCACGTATACGAATGAAAGTGATCAGCTTCATTCTCTTAAGTTCCAAAATGTTTTTTAAACATTGTAATATCAATTATTTATTAAACGCCAGTATCTTTTTTTTTCACCTTCATGCATCCTTCTAACACCTCTTATAAATGATAATGGCGTTGTCCTTGCACCTAATCTCATGGTACAGGATCAACTTGCGTCCATTGAATAAAGCTCATCACATGTTAATCGTCCACATCCGTGCCATGTTTCCAAGTACATGGGGATTTTATATACATCTTTTGCAGCCTTGGTATAATAACCGTTCAGCTAAATTGCTAGAAACCATTTGATTTAAATAGATATTAATCTTTAAATTATGTGTGGTTCGAGCTAGGTGATTTACTATGTACAATTTGTATCAATATTAACTCCCTCGATGTCGACATGTTATTATACACAATTGGTTTTTAAATAACGTTGACACACACACACACGCACACACACACACACACACACACACACACATATATATATATATATATATATATATATATATATATATATATATATATATATATATATATATATATATATATATATATATATATATATATATATATATATATATATATATATATATGTTAAATTGCAAGAGCTAATTTAACTAAACTTAAGTCATTCTTTTAATGTGAAAGAGGATTTTTCTATGCATGTACCTATAATTTAGCTTATGAGTTTTTCTACATTCTTTTCAACTATTCCAGTTATGGGCAACTTCCGTCAGGTCGTGGGCCGGGTCAGTGATTTTTAAAGCCACACCCTATGTTGTAAATGAACAGACAAAATCGTGCCGCGAGAATCATTTTGCCCAGCCCTGCAATAATCATTTCTCTCTCGAAATTTTAATTCCATTATGCTTTTGACTTATGTGCACATGTATTGCAACTGATCCATCGACCAGGTCTGTTCTCGAATGAATTTTAAAACTTCATCTTGTTTTTATACTGTTTGCAAACTAATTTAATCATTTTACGCAATGGCCATGTTTCCAGCACTGTTCTAGATTTACCTAAAAACAAAAACAAAAACGGTGCCTTTAAGCCAGCAGTTCACACTTAGCATTTCTATATTCACTTTTCTTACCAATTTTAACTGATAGCAAAATGACCTATAAAAACAAACCCCTAAAAATAATTAAGATAAAGTAGAGAGCACCGTTGCAGGCCAGATTAATACTTCTTAATAAAATAAAAAAGAAATCAGCGACAAGTTAATCTGCCATTGCAATGTCGATTGGGGGATATTCTAATATCCCTTTAACTCATCGCAATAATTTTATATTTGTTTGAATATTTCGCAAAGAGATCTATTTTAATGTTGTTTCAGTACATTTATAATTCGGTAAAGCTTAGTTATCGTGTCGACAATGCAAGTTGATTTGCACGATACAATTTTATCCAAATGACTGTGCTTAAGTGTCATACATACATACATACATGCATGCATGCATGCATGCATGCATGCATGCATACATACATACATACATACATACATACATACATACATACATACATACATACATACATACATACATACATACATACATACATACATACATACATACATACATACATACATACATGTACTTAAAATAAGGACAAAACTTAGGGTCAAAAAAGTAAATGGTAAGAAAGACATAAATACAAAGATTATTATTATTAGGTGTCGCATATTCTTTCATTGGAAGGTCCTTGATGATGCTAAATCGAACCGAGAGCCGTCGTGGTGCTAAACGAGTTTTTTTATTCTCTACTTAAAAATAACTTTTTTTTCTAAAAGAAAAGAAAGAGAAGAACAACGACGTATGTTTTGTCCGGAAAGAATTAAAATAGCATTTTGTATGAAAATGCAATATTACAATTTTGAAGAGAAACATACTGTATTACGAGCATTTGGTACATTCAGTTTAATTACTTCGAATGCAACAACTGTCATGCATTGCCCCCCCCCCCCCATTGTACTGATCCCTTTTGTTTGCCATACGTTCTTCCTCTTGCTATCATTTCGATCAAAAAGCAAGGTTGTCTGGTTGCATAATGAGGGTTTAGATTGTGTTCCCTTCCAAACATTTGGCATGATATTTTACGCCGACATACCGGCAAACAACAATTAGCGGAATATATGATACCATGGCGCGGACGCAGGAATGCGTACTTGTCAGTTGACTATGCTCTTTATCGCGTTCAGCTACAAATTGTAATGAATTTATGTTCTGCTCGCATGTCGAGAACCATTCACATGAAAAACCTTCCCTAGTAAATCTCTTTACAGTCTGGGATTAAGCCGGCACGATTGTCATGTGTTAAAATCTGGCTTGAAAAACTCATAAAAAGTGATCCGTGGAAGAAAGGGCCGGTCTAATCGGTCGCACCAATCTTTTGGAATTATTTTTGTTAAAAAACAACCTCAATCCCACCCAAAACTTTATAATTATTTAGAAAGCACAACGGGAAAGTCTCATGAAAATAGGATGAAAATTGGGGAATCATACAAATGTGAAATTTTGCATATGGCATGAACATAGAACACAAACTTCACGTTCCATTATCAGAAAAACTGATACCGCTTTTAGCTGGATTTTTCTGACACAGCCACGTTGATCAGCACAGTTGGCCAAACACATGTTTATACAATTGAAAAGTCACCAAACTCCAAATAATTAATACAAATGGTCAATTAACTTGTTTTTTTTTTATTTTCGAATTTTTCGTGGGCTGCTGTCAATTCCTATTACGGGCAACAGATGATTCTTTAAGCAATTGACACCTATCGCGGTAAGTAAGAGGGCATCTGTTGCAGTATTAGTTAGACACCTGAATCGTTTGCACTCTGTGATATGTATATGTTTTATGCTTAATGTCTCTCATTTTCATCCGAATTGCATGACATTTTTGCTTTCACCCCAAAATTTATCTCACAAGGAAAAACTCCTGTTTTATAGACAAATGAGTAACAAATATGCCAATAGGGTCAGGTAATTACTCTATTCAAACGGCAAGCTAGCTATTGGGTTGGTCATCGGTCCGCTGAAATCTATGTTTAGGTTTGACTAGAATATAGTCTCGATACATGTTCAATGCAAGAGAGTAATTCTTTGTTTATTTGTTTTTAAATATATGTATTTTCTTTTCTGGTAAGAACATTTTCAACAAATAGTGCCGTTACAATAGACGACTAATAAGGCTGAACTTTATATCTCCAGTTGATGGATAATTATTTAATGCATAGTTAGCTAAATTTTAATATATTTATTTTAAAACATATCCTAACATGATCACCCTGAATTCTCAGACTTTATACTTTTAATAATGAAGGGGATTTAAAAATTAAAATAAAATCCATGTTTTTAATCTTAAGATAATCACGTTACAAAACCTCAATTCAAACAACCATTGCAAGAAGAATAATCAAAACAATCCCTAACCACCCACAAGAAACCCAAGAAAAACATACTCCAAACAAAAAGAAACAACAAAACAAACAAACAAATAACACGCAATTGCAACCAAATACTTTAAACCCAGAATCAACATGTATTTGCAAAGGAAAATAATTTCTAAACAAGTTAAAGCAATTAGAGCAATACAAAATAATGACAACAACTTCGAAAACAAGCATTGGTCTACCAGTAGGAATTATTGGAGTATCAAGAAAATGTCTACAAGAATTTTTGATGTTTAAAACTAGGTGATCCAACAGACGGAGCAAGAATATGCACTTAAGAAAAGAGAAAAAAAGAGACTTATTCAACCAGAATATTTACCTGATAACAGTAAATTTACTCATAGAAACGGTCGGTATATATCGATAGAGCACGAAACGCTTCTTGCTCTGCATGCAAAAAGTAAAGAGAAGAAAATTAACAAGTACAAGCGAGTGTTGAAAAACTGTTAGAATCCAGTGGAGAAAAATTACAAGAATTGGTGAAAAAATGGCAATAAAAAGATTCTGACAACAAGCTTGGCGATGTTGAGCGATTGAACAGTCGGAAAGACTGGCGAAAGATCGCCGATAGCAGAAATATATTTCCACTACTCAATCACAATTTATGTGATTTATGTCAATTTTTCCTTAAATATCGTCCTATAAATGCGCTTGTAATATTTAGGTCGCCTGCACTCAAGTTATGCTATATCACAAGTGTCGTATTCGTCGTAATCGCTGGCGTCGTCCGAGCTGTAGTACACGTCATATGCGTAAGTTATAATTATCTAATATTACCTCGACAGTCATGAAAATCGATTTGTGCATCCAGCCTGAGGAGTGGTACACCGTCATACTAAAAGTAGATCACGCTGATCTCGTTTTCACTCTTAAATGACAGTGTACACATCTCATGTTTAGATCAGTTACTCTAACTTGCTTGCACGATCGTGAAACTTATATGTCCATACAACCCGGCAAGCACTGAACCGGCATACAAAATAGGTCATAGCGAGCCATATTTTGTTTTCCAGTTTTATTATGTACACTTTATTTAATTTAGGTCAGAGTCTCGGTCACTGTTGTTTGTATAATCATAAAAAATAAACTCGTACATGCATCCAAAGAAGCACAACATATCCATGACATTAGTAGTTCACTGCGACCTACTTTTCATGAAATTCTGCTAATTTATAATTGCTACGAGCAATAAGTTTGAATACGCATAAAGTTGGGAAGATATTTCTAACATTGTAAATAAAATCTGGTTCCATCCATTTTAAAATTACGTGAGGATAAGGATTATACAAATGAAACAATAAGATTCAGTTTCAAAATTCTGTAAAGGTTTTCAACTTTTTAACCCAATAACATACTTATTTCGTTTCATTCTGATCACTTAATCTACCGGTAGTTGCTTTTTCTCTACTATGTAATATAAAAATAACACAAAAGATCCAGTTTCCAAATTCTCAAAACGTTTGTAATTATTTAGCAAACAAAAAACGAAATATTATAAATATTTATTTTAAAAAATTCTTTGTAAATTAAGTCGTTTCCTTTCATTTCATATATCAAATTGCTTTCCTCCACACGTTTACTGCTGTTAATTTCATTTAGAACTCAAAAAGTACAGAGTACTAAAGGTACCAGAATCTTCAGAGGAACTACCCAGGGTACTAAGAAATTTGAAATTTAACAAGTCGCCTGGTGAAGATTTAATTTTGAATGAATATATTAAATGTACATAGGAAAAGTTTCTTCCAGTTTTGTAAAACATTTGAACCTGATTTTAAATACGGATCACGTTCTAGAAATATGAACTACATGATTGGTAAAATCGACACATAAAACTAAGGGAGATGAATCAGATCCTACAAATTACAAGTCAATCACACTGCTTAGTTGTCATGGTAAGGAATTTACTTCTGTTCTAACCAACGGAATTTGTTGGGTTTTTTCTTTCTAGAAGATAATATGTTTTTATATGAGGCCTAGACAGGTTTTTAAAAAAGATACTTCAAAACTGATAACATTTTTATCTTGTATTACCTAATATCTCTGTTAAACAAAAAAAACCCCCATAAAATATTGTTGTGCACTTTTGTAGATTTTTCTAAGGATTTCTACAGGGCATGGAGAGTTGGCTTATGGAGAAAACTCATTCACACTACTATCAGTGAAAATATACTCAAAATGATAATAAATCAGCCAAGCAAGGAAAGCTATTTACCTTAGAAATTAGATCAGATCCTGCCTCTTGTAGCGAAGGAGTTGGCCAAGGCGATAACCTTTCTACCGTATTATTTGCCCTGTATCTAAATGACTTCGAGATTCACTCTTTGAGCTTTAATTGTAATGAAATTAAAGCTGATTTACTGCCTCTTGACTGTCAGCTTCAACGTTTCGATATGAAAATAGTACGCGGCTGAGATCTTTGAAATTTCTAAGTTATGTACTAAAAGTTAACAACTCCATCCACGTATTTGCTTTATGGTGAGCATGGAAGAACCCCGCTACGTTTGCAAATAAAAAGAATATCTTTTGGCTATTGGGTAAATGTCATTAATGGTATACAAATGGTATACAAATGAAACTGTCTTATATCATACCTGAGGCTAATGCAGGTGTATAGCAATGGGCTATGCCGAAGCAGATAGGTTGAGAGTATTCGAAACATCCTATATCGGACACTGGGTTTCAATTTATTTGAGTTAATCCAAACATTGTAAACAAATGATGGCTAAATACAATATTTAAAGAAAGACAATCCAATTCTAAGTAAGCCAAAATGACAACCGAGAGGCCGATTATGAAGGTACTTTATGCAATTATACTTTAACTAAAGGCTAAATAACGTGATATTTGCTTTTTGTGACAAACTATGTTAATCTCTGGATAGAACTCAAGGGATTATGGTGAGATCGCTTGTCGTGATAACATAAAGATCGAGGGATTGAGGAGAAATTGCTTTTCGTGATAACATCAAGATTAAGGGAAATATAGAGATCTCTTGTCGTGATAACATCAAGATCAAGGGATCGAAGAGATATCGTTTGTCGCGATAACATCAAAATCGAGGGATCGAGAAGAGACCGCTTGATGTGATAAGAGCGCCCGAAGTTTCACAGGGATTAACCAAGCAACATAAACCTTCATATAAAGTTAGTCGGGCAGACAAAGAACGACCGATATCAATCACAAGCTAGCTGTGTGTGTGTGTGTGTGAGAGAGAGAGAGAGAGAGAGAGAGAGAGAGAGAGAGAGAGAGAGAGAGAGAGAGAGAGAGAGAGAGAGAGAGAGAGAGAGAGAGAGAGAGAGAGAGAGTAAAGCGAATATGTTGAATTCTAATTTTGACAACCGTAATCTTGTCAAATCTGGAGAAATATTTCAGCATCAGAGTCATTCATTCAAAATATCTGTTAATGTTAATATAATTTTAAAAAACGCTTGTTGTCCTCTTATTTTTTTTTTTTTGTCTTTCATAAAAGAAATGTTCCCCGCCTTCCCTTGCTCGTCTACCCGCCATAAGGCCTACCGGCACGTTTCTCGCCACTGTCGCCTGAAATAACATTACTTGACAAGTCAAGAAAGATACAAAATAAGAACAAAAAAAAAACAAAAAAAAAAAACGGTGGAAGCCGAAGGGACCCGCATACAATCTACTCTTTCGTTATGCTATCTGTAGCGAATATGTTTGTGATAAATACGGTGATCAGATGAAGAGAGATTTTCACTGCAAAAAAACCCCCAAACAAACAAACAACGTCTACATATTGCAATTTCTGCCAGTTGAGAGGAGATTGATAAAATGAAGAAGATTGCTTTATTCACTTCCAGTAACTTCTAAAATGACGAGGTACATTATCTATAGGACCACCCATCCTGCATAAGTGTGTGTGTGTGTGTGTGTGTGTGTGTGAGAGAGAGAGACTGAGTTTTAACGTAGCTGTAACAGTCAGTGTTTAGAACCATTTTTATAAGTCTTTAGTATTACTCAGCCGGGGTTCGAACAAGCAATTTCCCGAATCGGAGACAGTACGGACGCTCTAACCATTGGGATACGGGAGCGGTGTAAATATTCGTACTAGTCATAGTCTATTGTTGCTTATATACACGGTCGTCAGATATTTAGAGTAAAAGATGATTGGACAATTAGGAAGACATTCGTTAATTGAATGCCGTATAACAGACGGGATTTTTTTTAAAACTATTTTTTTTCTCTAAATCTGTCTATGCCATTTTTGGACAGCAAATACTTTAAGAAACTCTTGCTTTGCATGTCATTCTATAAATGGTGATTCGACACACACACACACACACACACACACACACACACACACACACACACCTACCTACCTACCTACCTACCTACCTACCTATCTATCTATCTATCTATCTATCTATCTATCTATCTATCTATCTATCTATCTATCTATCTATCTATCTATATATCTATCTATCTATCTATCTGTCTGTCTGTCTGTCTGTCTGTGTGTGTGCATGTGTGTGTGTATGACTGCCACTCTCTGGAAATTCAGAGTTACGTGTTTTTATGCCACCGTTGTTTAGGACTAATAGGTAGCATTAAAAAGTTTCCATTGATTGATGACTTCTGTTCAAGAATGAAGTCTTTTTCTTTTATGCTCTTGATTAATTCGTTCTCTGCATTCGATGTTAGTGACTCTATTAACTTTCACGTTGACTTGTATATGTCATACAGTAGAGTAAGGAGTGTTAACATTGTCCAGCGGTTCGTCACATCTTGGTTTAATTTTGCGTAGTGGATGAAGGAGGGACAGCCCTGTCTTGTGAACACATTTCTGTTTTTCATGTCTTGAAAGGCGTGTCTATGATATCCATGAATTTCCAAGTCTGGAACCCTAACGTTCTCGACTAGGATTTCAATGAATTGATGCGTGATGGAAACGATCAGGGTACCAGACTACAAATCTCCAGGCCTACGAGGACACGTATAACAACTATGCAACAACAGTAACACATAGATCAAGTTATTCACAATCGCAACGTAAAGTTTCAGATAACGCAATGACGCCTTTTAACAGGTAAAGTTTATATGACAAAGGCTACCGATTGAAGGATTTATACGATTTTTCCTTTTGAGTAATTCACATGGCTGGAAGTGCCAAAATCCATTTAAACGCAAGAACAACTTTAGGATAGATTATCGTATCCAAAAACAATTGAACCCCAGGTGCCTCATTGTGGAAAGGAATGTCGATGATCAGATAAAATAGGCAATGCTTAAAAACATGCATAACATACAGACAATTACGTCAGCGAGAAAGTTTTAAAGTAAGACACCGCCCATATAATTTCCAGGGTAGGCATGTTTACATGACATTTTTTTCCAACGAAGGTATTTTTATTCCTTTTATCAAAAGGCTACTTTTCTTTGAACGTAATATATATATATATATATATATATATATATATATATATATATATATATATATATATATATATACACACACACACACACACACACACACACAGCGAGAGATATTTTAAATAAGTTTATAAGCTTATGGGGAGCAGAATACTCCCCCACCCCGACCATCTTACTGGATAATGATATGTGTTTAAGTTGATCTTTGGTCCACGATATATATTTCCTCATACCAATCTGGTTCTGTTTTTATTTAAGCGTGTGATTAGAATGATATCTGTGTTAACACTGCACATTTGCTTACACATGCTGAATAAATAGGCAATAAAAGTAATAATTTACAATCGAATAAACCAAAGTCTATCTAACATTTTTGAAATGTAAAACTTTAGGAGCGAACTCGACATAGATCTGATATCGTATTTGCACACAAACATGCTATCCGATGATCGCTATTTGTTAAATTTATTAAGAATTTAACTGTTTTTATAGGCCCTCAGATTCAAGAAGTTTCTTTAACCAAGTACTGCAAGCTCCTACATGTTTAAGTGTTTCAAGGACGTAATTTTAACTGGAAAGAAAACATATTCTTTGAAGCTCACCCCATATAGAATTTTTGGCAGAAAGCGATGTACGTTTCGAAGGATTCTTACTTTGAATACAAAACATTTTATGTTACGACTGATGCAAATAAATTAACAATTTAATAGAGAAATCAATACGCTTGTATGAAGGATGCAGCAAAGAAATATTTTACGTTTGTAGGATGTTGCTGAACGAGTTAGAGCGAATAAAAACTAGTAAATTGCTAATTTTGTGTTTTGTAATAGAAAATAGGATGAAATATTATCAAAAGACATGCTTGTCGTAGAAAGAAAACTTTTGCAAAAAAGACACTTTTCTTATTAGTATATAAATTTAAAGCGCTGGGTAAATGATATTACTTAAATTAAATTCCCATACCTAAACGAGAACATTTCTGGACCAATCATTCTTTAAATGCCGCTCGATTCTAGGATCGTAGTATACACTGGCGCTGTAGTTGATATCGGCAACCATTCAATCAGACTCAGCTGTTAAATTTTAGATCTAGCAAATACGGGAATATTTATGGACCACTCTTATTGTTTGTATAAAAACAAACATTTCCATATGTCCCTGGCCTACGGTTTACATCAGTGCTGTTTAAAACGCTGACTATTTGTGTATTACTATCTCGTGTAAGAATTAGTCTGGTTCCCTGACCGCTCTCCTCTCCGTTACTCTTCGTTATGAGGAGTAACGGAGTGGAGAGCGGTCAGGGAACCAGACTATTGTAGGAATAAGCCGTTCCTTCGGAACCCCTCTGCTTCGGAGAAAAGAAGATTATGATTCAAAAGTGAACATCAAAATTAAAGCAGAGTACACCAAATTACAATTGAATACGTTGTCTTCGTCGGTTCGGGATAATACCTATCGCAACGACAATGTCGTCTGCAGTAATATATTCAGACGTGCCTTTAGATATTTGCACATTGTCCAGACAGAAACGGGCAAAAGCAAAATAGGCACGCTACACGAAAGGCTGTATTGAAGGCAGACATAGAATTATGACATATGTAAAGTGAACTTTAGCTTCAATAGAAAGGGGAAAGTCTAGTGACTCTAGTCGAACAGAGTCAGAATTGAGTATACTGTAGCGCCAGAACGACTTATGCCAATGGTGTCCCTTAGGCACGTTTATACAAAGTGCGTGCAAAATCAAGAACGAAAAAAGAAACGAAAACAAATTTAAAAAGATCGAACAGAACAAAGTAAAACAACAACAAACAAATAAACAAAACACAATCGATAAACATCCAACCGATCCACAAAAATAACGAAAAGCAACAACCAAGATATCAAAGACATTCTCATCAAGGTTTCTTTGTTTTACCATAAATGGATAATAAACATAAAGACAATACTTAAAAATTATACTGTATGGTTACAAAATGCGAAGGATAACATGAATGCCAGGAAGAACTATATTAAAACCATCCCCTTAAATCAATACAAAGATACTGGTCTTATGTTGTTCATAATCCAAAAGACATACTGTCACAGAATTAGGTAAAAAAAAATTTGGTTATGCCTTATAACTATTTGACTAGTTTTCGTTGTACATGCGTACAACGTTATCTAGGATGATTAAGTGTTTTTTTCCAGGTAAGCGACGGTACTAACATTTATCTCGCCGGAAATTACTTGCGACGAGAGACATTAAGATCATGATATGCATGGGTATTTTAAACGGACTCTCCTATGGATTTAACGAAGATCAACTTATTACCGATACACTGGTCGTTTTGGATCTTGTCAAGGAGTGTACACTCTCCATTGTGTTCTTCAGCCATAGGGGTAAGTGTTAATTTATATTTCGCTTGATATGCGAACCTTATTCAGTTTGTAATGTCATTCTGTGTAATGATGCATTTATTACAACGCAGATTTGAAACGTTGTGAACTTTGAATTACAAGTTTATATTAGAGTTTAATGTATTAGCATATATCTAGAGATTTTTCAGAACCCATTATTATGACCAATTTGGTTTTTTATTGTAGATGTCAAGAGCTGGCTAGAGCTGTCTAGAGCTGTCTGAAGATGTTCTGAGCTGTTTAGGGCTGACTGTAGCTGTTTATGTATGTATGTATGTATGTATGTATGTATGTATGTATGTATGTATGTATGTATGTATGTATGTATGTATGTATGTATGTATGTATATATGTGCGTGTGTGTGTGTGTGTGTGTGTGTGTGTGTGTGGCCACGAATGTAGATGTAGGTAAAATCAAGGGTAATGTAAACTGTCTGTACGTGTGTATACGTATGACTGTACATGTGGTGGATCCGTGAAGGGTGCGAGTGGCCGAACCAAGGACTCGGTGAAACTGTGCGGTTTATCAGTTTTGTGAATCGTACGACTGTACAAGGGTCATGAAGCGAATGTTTGTTCCAGCTGTTATTTCAGTTGGGTACATTTTCATATACACGAGATTATTTTGAATCTTAGTTGTATTCCAGGAGATTATGTGACTCTCACTTACAGTGCATAACATTATTTGAAACACATTTGAATACCTTAAGATTATTTGAATCATAATCTCTCTTACAGTGCATACTATTATTTGAAACGTATATGCAGGTCAATGTGTGAATGTTTGTATACAGTGATTGGATCAATCGTATGGTGGGAGCGTGTAAGAATCATTATATTTATACACCATATATTTTTCTTTATTAATTAATTTCATAAATTTCCATCTTTCACATATTGTGTTGGTGTTATTCATTAAATCCAAAACCCACTCGGTTTCTTGTCTGCAACAATGGTGTCGGAAGTGAGATCTTTGGATTAAGTGAATCATCATCATCTTGTTTGTGAAAGCCTACACTTATGGTTTATATTCGAGTGTGATGACCTTTTTAACAAGATAACCTTCAAGTAGGTGTTTATTTTGTTTAGTTTTTCTAGGTTTGTGGGTCCAGTATAAACAGATTCAAAACATTGTTTTGGCTGCCTTAATCAGGAAGAAAAGGTTAATCTGTTCTGTAAAATTATATTTGTTATATTACTATTAGTCATATCATCACTTAAGGACTTGGTCGCCATAGGCAAATAACTTGGCTATGATGGAGAACGTTCAAAGATATTTTTCAGTAAGAACAAGCCCGGGAGAGGGACCTAAGATTAAAGGAGAGGGAAATCGAAAGGGAGAAACTGGAGATAGAATTAAAAAAAACAGGCCGAAAAGGAAAGGATAGACTGGGAAAGGGTAGCAGAGAGGGAGAAGATAGAACTGCTTAAAGAAGTAGAAGAAAAAAGATTGAAAGGGAAAAACATGCAAGGTTAGAAGCTTTGGAGATAGAAGAAAGATGAAGGCAACGAGATGATGAACGTAAGATAGAGTTATCAACAGCTAGTACAGGAGAACATGATTCTGCCTCTAGCAAATTAAAGGGTCCTAAATTACCCCCTTTCACGATGAAAGAGATAACATAGACTATTATCTTCATCGGTTTGAGCGGTATGCCGAGAACCAGAAGTGGAGTAGAAATGACTGGGCACTGTGTATTAGTGCATTGTTCCGGAGTGGAAGAAGTACAACATAACAAATATTCCATCTCAGGGTTCTGTGTGAAAAGTACTCGCAACATCAAAAAGACATCAATCATGTATTCATACATTTCTATAAGGCTTTTCACATAGTGTGACATGAGGCACTGTGGGCCACAATGAAGAAGTAAAACATGGGTCAAAAGCTGACCAATCCCAACAAACAGCTGTACGCCAAGATTAACACTGCAGTAATTGCTCAAGGCTCTGCGGATGACTGGTTCAAGACAACATTTGGAGTACGTCAAGGCTGTCTCCTGTCACCCACGCTTATCAACATGTCCTTAAAGTGCATCATAAGCAAAGCCCTGGAAAACCACGGTAGGACAGGTAGCATGGGAGGGCGTAACATTACCAAACTACGCTTTGCAGACGACATTGATGAGCTTGGCATGTAGTGAATTTGAGTTTGCCACCTTATGAAGAACCTGGATGAAATATCTTCCAGATTTGACATGGAGATACGCGCAGAAAAGACAAAGCTGATGACAAATATTAGAAAACAAATCTCAACCAAGATTAAAGTCAGAGGACAGGAACTGGAAAGAGTGGACCAGTTCAATAATCTTGGTTCTATAATCACTGAAGAGGAATCAAGAACAGATATTTTGTCACGAGCAGCACAAACAACGGCAACTATGTCAAAGCCAAGACCCATCTGGAGAGACAAGAATATCTGTCTGAGAACTAAAACCTATCGAGAATGAAGAAGTCCGTAACACCATCAGACACAAAATAGGCCCTTATGAAGACATCCTCACCACTATCATAAAGAGAAAGCTGAAATGATTTGGCCATGTCACTAGAGCCAACAGTCTATCCACAACAGTACTGCATGTCAGTGTCCAGGGTAGCAGAAGGGGAGGTGGACAGAGAAAAAGTGGACAGACAACATAACAGAATGTTTCCAGAAAAACGTTTCCGATGACATAGGCATTGGCACTTGATCCAGACAAGTGGAGGGAATAGGTCCAATATTCAGCAGCACAGTGTCTCAACGAGCACACTAGGTCAAGAGATTAAAGGGCCCCGAGTGGCCGAGTGGTCTAAAGCGCTCTCTGTTACGATCTCTGCCATCTCACCTCTGTCTGTTTGGGTTCGAGTCTCAGATTCGGCAAATGTGGGTATGTGAGAAAGCTTGCCAGTAGCTTCTCTTGGGTCGGTGGTTCTTTCCTGGGTTCTTCCTCCACCATTATTACTTGCGGCCATATAGAGCCTATCGTGTACTGAAAAATGGCGTTAATCTCTACAACAACAACAACAACAACAACAACAACTAGGTCAAGAAACTGATGATGATAATGATGATGACGACTACGAGAGTTTTATATTATTGTTAAAGCGAAGCTCGTAGAAATAGCCGAGGTGGCCCGAATACAATATGATATAATTTTGTCGAAGGTATTTCCGCCAAAGAAAATAGATGATTTTCCAGTAAATTACAACACCTACATAAAAATGATCAAAGTTTAACTCTTGCAGAAATAGCCGAAGTGGTCCGAAAAGTCGATGTGACATTGAATATCTGTCATTTGACCTGATAGCATTGGCATTAATTTGTGTGCAGCATGCTCAATGGAAATGATAAATACACCAAAGTTGAAATGATTCATCGAATATTCGAATCAAAATACCTTTGGTCTAATATTCGACATATAAAATAAGAATAAATATAGGGTGTGCATCCTAGATGTGGTCCATCAAGGAACCAGATTAAAGCAGCAAAATCGCCTATTATGCAAGCTCACACTCACAATCTAATCAATATATATTAAACCAAATGAACTCTACAGGCAACATCGCCATATCTATAATAATATATTCAGGCGGACTGGTTGGACGCTAAATTTATAAGAACTTGAACAAGGATTCTGATGTTAAATACAGAAAGCTTTAATGTATCAATCAACCTATCCTAATTTTGTGAAATTAAATTGACCACATTCATTAATATTTTGTCTCAAGTCGTGGTCACATGTCCTTGCGATTTTCATAGTGAGCTAAGCATATCGCCCAAAAGAAAAGGAAAAAGAAGAAAGAAGTAGTGAGATGGACCTAGGATTTGTAAAGTGGACATGTAATTGATATTTACTGAAATTCTTTATCTATAGTAATGAAGGAACATTTTTGGTCATACTGAGTTTGAAATTAGAATTGGAAAACAAGAATCTGTGGCCATTTTGATTACTTTGAATCTTAAATTCACAACTATGTTTACGCACGAAGTCTTAAATGTTATTTACAGTTGAAGTTAGGTTAAGATGACGGAGTTCACAGTGTCGTTAGTGAGGCTTGGCGACTGGAGCACTATTAAATAGCAAAGCTTAGAAAAGAGTTGATTGCTAGTTTCATTAATATCGACGAATATTCGAATTCTATCGCAAGAGATTCAACGAATATCCTAATATGAAACGTTTGATATTCATTTCAGCTGTTTCCACCATATTTCTTGACCACATACTACGTTTGATCCGGAGATAGTGGGTGAATGGAATGAGACAAAGATGCTAAAACTCCTCAGTTTTCATACGAATGTGACGCGATTCTCATAACTCTGCTCAAAAGTCTGTAATGAGAATTATTTGTTTATATTTGTGCGGAGGAGATATGATTTGTATGGACAAATGCCAAATAGTCCTGGATTTATTGAGAGTCTTGGCACTGTTAGGTGTGCAAAATACGGAGTCTCCGCTCGAGTTATAGAGGTAATTAATACTAAGTTTGTATACGAATTATAACACTTACCTGCGGATGTTTCATCCGATGAACATTGAGTGACAAAGAAATTATCTGGTGCATCTCCTTCAGAAAGTGTATTTATTGAGGGAGTGAAGTGTCACATTATCAGAGACAAACGAAAAATGTCCCCTTCCTTTGACAGACATGATAACTTCTAATCCATATAATCACGCTTACGATGTAGGCAGGCTTATTTTAATTTGGTTAAAATTTTGTTTCTATTATATTCAATTAAAGGGTTTTATGATTATGCAGCATTTGAATAAATCGTGCGCCCTTTTAGAAAGACACTTTATGAAACAAACGTTGACGATATAATTTGAGTGTTGTATATTTATGTAAGCTTTTATCTTTAATTTCATTGACATTTGACAAATTTTTAATGACGTTAATGTTTTATATATATATATATATATATATATATATATATATATATATATATATATATATATATATATATATATATATATTTCAAACAAATTTAAATGTGTTTATATGGCTGTAAGCTGGAGCGATTTTACGGAAATTTGAATTTGTAAATTTTTTGGACGTTACTTTAAACAGGCACTTTTCTTAT
Source organism: Unio delphinus (assembly GCA_029339505.1). Taxonomy (NCBI): domain Eukaryota; kingdom Metazoa; phylum Mollusca; class Bivalvia; order Unionida; family Unionidae; genus Unio; species Unio delphinus. The sequence continues at coordinate 4,697,733 of JAQISU010000174.1, forward strand.
GTTGAGATGAGTTTTAAGAATTCCGGAATATAACCTTAATTGTTACGTTTCTTTTGTTCTGTGCAGAAAATAACATGGTATTACGGTAACAATTTTTTTTCCATTTACCTCAATGCTGATGTTTTGTGAAATGCATATACTTTGCATCCTAAATCAGCATGCATGTAACACACTGTCACAGAGAACAATCTTAGATTGTCAATTTGACAAGGACAAAACCAGACACTCATTTTGCATTTCTGGGAGATAACTCTGTTTGAACTAGATATGGGTAAGAGTTATATAGCACAACAGTCCCGGTTTCAACCATGTGTGCCGCATTTTAAGAACATTATAACAAATACAAATATAATCAAGATAATCTCACATGTGTCCAAGAGGTTGAACAGAAAGCGCAACTAGTGTTGTTGTTTATTTCTGAATGGAATATTCCTTACACCTTAAGCTCAGCCCACATGGGACCATACATACATACATACATACATACATACATACATACATATATATATATATATATATATATATATATATATATATATATATATATATATATATATATATATATATATATATATATATATATATATATACATACATATATATATATATAAAATATAATAACAACACTCTAACCCATTCCCCTCTGATACTCGCTATTTAAGTGATGACTGCCCACGGTATAATTGCCCGGTTCGAGTATAGAATGCATATGGTAAACTGAGCTAATATATATTGAACGAAGAATTACGAGCCCCCGTAAAGATAAATAAACAATTTAATCAAATACATACACAGTGCAATTTCCTTTCATACGGAATACACGTGGTTTTAGAATTAAACTTTCACCGAATTACAAATAGATTGAAAATAGAATTAAACAAATTTAGCCGTTCCATTACTGATAGTTAACTTCATCACAGAATGGAGAGTTCAATCAAATTCATCCGCTTGTTCGATTTTTATAACCTGTTTTCGTCGAACTCCGTTCTCTGCTGGATCCAATGTTGATCCAGAAGTTCCTGTCTCTCGAAATACTTTTCCCTCTTGGATGTTCCCCTCGAACTCAGATGTGTTCTCTGTATCAGTGTATACACCTCGCAATTTCTCCTTCACAATTCCCATTTCCCGTACTTGTACGTCCTCTATTTCGGTACTGCACGTCTTTCCAAAAAGAACCTTTTTTCTTTCTTCCTCGTGTTTTTGGTGCGTCTCGCAACCGTTGGTTTTTCGGCGGTTTCTCGATCACGATTCCTTGACAAATGGATTTCACTCAAATCATATCCGGAGCCTCTTTTCCAAAATAATTCTACACTAGCTTTCTTGCAAAGCAAATTTCAGAAGACTGAAGTAAATTTCGCTAGTAAGATACTATATTCTAAAGATTTCTCTTGTAAAATACACCCCTTAATCAACAGTGACCAATCAGAACAAATATATTTTCTCGCGCTTTCCTTTAAAAGTCGCTTACATCAGCGTGTCAATATGACACGCATTGTTTTCAGTAAAGATTCTCTGTTTTAAATCAAGCATGACACTTTCGTGATAAAATGAACCTTTCCCCAGGTCACGGCGGTTAGTACTGACCCCTATATAAACAACATTAGTACGGTTGTCGACTATCCTTTCCAGGCGACCACCTCCTGCACGATGTGTCGTAAATCTAACTAATGGCTACCTTGCTTGAACTAATAGTTATTTAATACATATTGCATGCAGCTTGTAGCTGATTAGACAGATATATATAAATAGATATATATATATATATATATATATATATATATATATATATATATATATATATATATATATATATGTTATAGCTATAGTTACACAAGTCCCCTTCCGAAGCCAACTTGTGCTATTTTCTAAAGATTTACTACATATTAATCTTAAAAGTCTGTCAATAATTGACCAAAAATGTTAAGTATACATTTTATTTCCTACATCAAACAGTACAGTTCATAAAAGTCGCCCACATGTATGCCTTTCTATGGATATAATGTGAGGCTGTGTTTCCATATAGGTATCACGGTACCAATTCTTGTTCCATAGACCTCAATGCTAATGTTTTGTGAAATAAACATACTTTCTACTCTATTTCAGCATGCAGGCCACACACTGTCACAGAGAACAATCTTAAGATTGCCAATTAGACAAAGACAAAATCAGGTATACCATTGCGTTTAAGAGAGATAGCTCTGTTAGAACTAGACAGGGGTAACAGTTAACTAGACACAAAATAACCAGTTTCACCCAAGTGTGCCACATTTTAAAATTCATAAAAAAAATACTAAATATGATCTAGATAGGAATTAACATAATTACACTTGTTCCCAATAGGCTTAACTTGTTTAAAAGCCTAACAGAACGTACAACTGTTAGATAATGCAACAATCACAACAAGTGTTGTTGTATATTTCTGAATGCAATGTTCCTAACACCTCTAGCATCGCCCACATGATGTTGTACAATTGGTACCGTTATACCACAGACGACATTACAGTAAGCACTAATAGCGGTCAGAAGCTAAACGTTTATCGTAAAATCATAGTGCTGGTTTTTCATGAAGGAGAAAAAAATTACTCAGCTTTGCCATGTTCGCGACAGACATATTTGCCGTGACTAGGATTCGAACCTGGGTTGTCGCGGCCACAACGCGAAGTACTAACCACTATACGATCACAGCTGTCACCGCTGAGCTGATAAAACCAACTGATTATACCAATATGAGCATAACAATACGAGATGTTTCCTATTGAACACAATACACGTTTAGTGACCTTTCTTAGATAAATTTAGTGCACAAGTCTCTAGGAACATCTCTAAAATATATAATATTTCTCATCATCGTTCTCAGCGATTGCTTGGTCTCGCTTAGAAGAAATGCAAGAAGACACTAGTGAGTGCCGTGGGAGTGCATACACAATATCTTCTAACCCATATAATCACGCTTATTATGTAAGCAGGCTTATTTTAATTTGGTTAAAGTTTTGTTTCTATTATGTTCAATTAAGGGTCTTGATGATTATGTACCAGTTGATAAAGATCGTGCGCCCTTCTAGATTGTTTGTTTGTTTGATTAGGATTTTTAACGTAGCTTTAACAATTTTTCAGTCATATCGCTACGATGTCTGCAGTGAGGCAGTTAATAGTGATGTCTAGCACTGAGACATCATGCCGAAGACATGTAGCATGATGTCTCACCCAGTCACATTATCCTGACACCAGGCCGACCAGTCCTAACACTAACCTCTTTATGCTGAGCGTCAAGCGAGGCAGCTGTTAGTACCATTTTTGTAAGTCTTTGGTATGACTCGGCCGGGGATCGAACCGACGACCTCCCGCTTCCGGGGCGGACGCTCTAACCACTAGGCCACCGAAGCGGTTGCGCCCCTCCAGAAAGACACTTTATAAAACAAACGTGGATGATATAGTTTGAGTGTTGTATATTTGTATAAGCCTTTATCTTTAATTTTATGGACATTAGACAGATTTTTAACATCGTTAAAGTGATATTTTATCATTCAATTTTTTCAAATTTACTTGTATGGATATGCATGTAAGCTGGAGCGATTTTGTGGAATTTTGAATTCGTACATTTGTTGGACGTTACTTTAAAGCGGTACAAAATAGCCTTTGTTGTGTTGATATGCGTTTAAGAATTCCGGAATATAACCGGAATCTAACTAGATCGCATAAGTTCATTTAAACAGAGTTCCTGAAATGCGAACCGTAGGAATCTGCATTTCAAATCTGTTGTATTGTGCCAAAGTGTTGCATACGACGTTTAAGTAAGCAGTGTAGGGGGTCAGAAGCTAAACGTTTGTCGTAAAATGATAGCGGTGGTTTTTCATGAAGGAAAAAAAATTACTCAGCTTTGCCATGTTCGCGACAGAAATATTTGCCGTGACCAGGATTCGAACCTGGGTTGTCGCGGCCACAACGCGAAGTACTAACCACTATACGATCACGGCTGTCACCGCTGAGCTGATAAAACCAACTGATTATACCAATATGAGCATAACAATACGAGATGTTTCCTATTGAACACAATACACGTTTAGTGACCTTTCTTAGATGAATTTAGTGCACAAGTCTCTAGGAACATCTCTAAAATGTATAATATTTCTCATCATCGTTCTCAGCGATTGCTTGGTCTCGCTTAGAAGAAATGCAAGAAGACACTAGTGAGTGCCGTCGGAGTGCATTGGAAGAAGCGAAAACTGCAGAATACTATCAGAATAAGGCGAACGATAAGTTACCTTAAACTAGGCTTAGTCTTCCTCACAAAATATAGATCTAAGATTGATATCTTAAGACGGCAGAGAACGCACCAATCAAGAGTATAAAGTAATGACTCATGAGCATTGGATGGAAATTAGACGGTTAAATAGATCGCAGGATTTCATAAAATGTTCCTGAAATGCTTGCTGTTCGAATTACCATTCCAAGACCTCATTCGGTGTCTTGATCCTATGTTTGTTTTATATTTATTGTTAAAGCGAAGCTCGTAGAAATAGTCGAGGTGGTCCGAATAAAATAGGGTATCATTTCCGCGAAGGTATTTTCGACAAGGAAACAATATGATTTTCCTGTAAATTACAACGCCTACATAAACATGATCCATATATGTTATTTTAAAATAGCCGAAGTGGTCCGAATAGTCTGATATGTGACATATAGAATATCTGTCATTTTGACCTAATGGCATTGATTAGCGTGTAGCCTACATGTGGTCCAGAATGAAACCAGATTAAAGTAGCTCAATGCCTATTATGCAAACTCACACTCACAATGTAATCAAAATATATAAAAACAATATGAATAGTCATTCTACACTCAACATTGCGATATCGATGAGCTAATTATCAGGCGGTGTGGCTAAATCCTAGACGTATAAGAACTTGGAGAAGGAATCTTATATCAAGTACAGAAAGCTTTTAAGTATCAATCAACCTGTCCTAAATTAGTTAATTTAAAATGATCTCTATTATGACTTTTTTGTCGCAAGTATCGGTCACGTGTCTTTGAGTATTTGATAGTGTGCTAAGCACATCGCCCAAAAGGAAATACAAAAGAAGCAAGAAGTAGTGTGATGGACCTAGGATTTGCAAACTTGATGTGTAATTGATTTTTACTGAAATTCTTTATCGATAGTAATGAAAGAACATTTATGGTCATACTGAGTTTGACAATAGAATCGGAAAACAAGAATCTATAACCATTTTGCTTCATTGCAGTCTTAAATCCACAACAAAATGTTCTCACGACATCCTAAATGTTATTTAAAGTTCAAGTTAGGTTTAGATGAAGGAGTTCTTGTTCTTGTTGTAGTATTTAATTCCATTTTTCAGCACACGAAAAGAATGACTGCCCCACGAGAAGCTACTGACAGGCTCTCTCATATACCCACATTGGCCAAATCTGAGACTCGAACCCACGGAGATAGAGGTCAGATGGCTGTGATTCGTAACGGTCACTCGGGGCAACTAAGATTACTGAGTTCACGGTGTCTTCATGAGGCTTGGTGACTGGAGCAATATTAAATAGGTAAGCTTAAAAAAGAGTTGATTGCTAGCTGCATTAATATCGACGAATATTCGAATTCTAGCGCAAGAGATTCAAAGGATAACTGAATAGGAAACGTTCGGTATTCATTTCAATTCTATGTTTCCAACATATTTCTCGACCATACACCCTATATATTTGTTTGGATACGTAGAAGATGTGTTTGATCTGCGAATCGTGGGGTGAATGCAATGAGACAGTGATGCTAAAAAATCTCAATTTTCATACGAATCCAACGTGATTCTCGGAATTCGGTTTGGTTCAAGACTCTGTAATGACAGTTGTTTGTTTATTCTTGTGTATAGGAGATATGATTTGTAGGGACTAATTCCTTATAGTCCTGGATTTAATGAGATTCTCGGCACTGTTTGGTGAGAAGCACACGGAGTCTCTGCTCTAGTCATAGAGGTAATTAATAAGATTGTATACGAATTATAACACTTACCTGCGAATGTTTGATCGATAAACATTGAGTGACAAAGAAATTATCTGGGTGCATCTCCTTCAGAAAGTGTATCTACTAAGGTAGCGAAGTGTCACATTATCAGGGACGCACCAAAAATTAACCCTTCCTTTGACATTCACAATATCTTCTAATCCATATAATCACGCTTATTATGTAAGCAGGCTTATTTTAATTTGGTTAAAGTTTTGTTTCTATTATGTTTAATTAAGTGTCTTTATGATTATTTACCAGTTGAGAAAGATCGTGCGCCCTTCTAGAAAGACGCTATATAAAACAAACGTGGACGATATAGTTTGAGTGTTGTATATTTGTATAAGCTTTTATCTTTAATTTTATGGACATTAGACAGATTTTTAACATCGTTAAAGTGATATTTTATCATTCAATTTTTTCAAACTTACTTGTATGGATATGCATGTAAGCTGGAGCGATTTTGTGAAATTTTGAATTCGTACATTTGTTGGACGTTACTTTAAAGCGGTACCAAATAGCCTTTGTTGTGTTGATATGCGTTTAAGAATTCCGGAATATAACCGGAATCTAACTAGATCGCATAAGTTCATTTAAAAAGAGTTCCTGAAATGCGAACCGTAGGAATCTGCATTTCAAATCTGTTGTATTGTGCCAAAGTGTTGCATACGACGTTTAACTAAGCAGTGTAGGGGGTCAGAAGCTAAACGTTTGTCGTAAAATGATAGCGGTGGTTTTTGATGAAGGAAAAAAAATTACTCAGCTTTGCCATGTTCGCGAAAAGACATATTTGCCGTGACCAGGATTCGAACCTGGGTTGTCGCGGCCACAACGCGAAGTACTTCCTGAAATGCTTGCTGTTCGAATCACCATTCCAATACCTCATTCGTTGTCTTGATCCTATGTTTGTTTAATATTTATTGTTAAAGCGAAGCTCGTAGAAATAGTCGAGGTGGTCCGAATAAAATAGGGTATCATTTCCGCGATGGTATTTTTGGCAAGGAAACTAGATGATTTTCCTGTAAATTACAACGCCTACGTAAATATGATCCGTATATGTTATTTTAAAATAGCCGAAGTGGTCCGAATAGTCTGATATGTGACATATAGAATATCTGTCATTTTGACCTGATGGCATTGATTTGTGTGTAGCCTACATGTGGTCCAGAATGGAACCAGATTAAAGTAGCTCAATGCCTATTATGCAAACTCACACTCACAATGTAATCAAAATATATAAAAACAATATAAATAGTCACTCTACACTCAACATCGCGATATCGATGAGCTAATTATCAGGCGGTGTGGCTGAATCCTAGACGTATAAGAACTTGGAGAAGGAATCTTATATCAAGTACAGAAAGCTTTTAAGTATCAATCAACCTGTCCTAATTTAGTTAATTTAAATTGGTCGCTATTATGACTTTTTTGTCGCAAGTATCGGTCACGTGTCTTTGAGTATTTGATAGTGAGCTAAGCACATCGCCCAAAAGGAAATACAAAAGAAGAAAGAAGTAGTGTGATGGACCTAGGATTTGCAAACTTGCGAATGTTTGATCGATAAACATTGAGTGACAAAGAAATTATCTGGGTGCATCTCCTTCAGAAGGTGTATATAATAAGGTAGCGAAGTGTCACATTATCAGGGACGAACGAAAAATTGACCCTTCCTTTCACATACACAGTATCTTCTAACCCATATAATCACGCTTACTATGTAAGCAGGCTTATTTTAATTTGGTTAAAGTTTTGTTTCTATTATGTTTAATTAAGTGTCTTTATGATTATTTACCAGCTGAGAAAGATCGTGCGCCCTTCTAGAAAGACGCTATATAAAACAAACGTGGATGATATAGTTTGAGTGTTGTATATTTGTATAAGCCTTTATCTTTAATTTTATGGACATTAGACAGATTTTTAACATCGTTAAAGTGATATTTTATCATTCAATTTTTTCAAATTTACTTGTATGGATATGCATGTAAGCTGGAGCGATTTTGTGGAATTTTGAATTCGTACATTTGTTGCACGTTACTTTAAAGCGGTACCAAAAAGCCTTTGTTGTATTGATATGCGTTTAAGAATTCCGGAATATAACCGGAATCTAACTAGATCGCATAAGTTCATTTAAAAAGAGTTCCTGAAATGCGAACCGTAGGAATCTGCATTTCAAATCTGTTGTATTCTTTTTTAATGAAGGAAAAAAAAGATTACTCATCTTTGCCATGTTCGCGACAGACATATTTGCCGTGACCAGGAATCGAACCTGGGTTGTCGCGGCCACAACGCGAAGTACTAACAACTATACGATCACGGTTGTCACCGCTGAGCTGATAAGAACTACTGATTATACCAATATGAGCATAACAATACGAGATGTTTCCTATTGAATACAATACACGTTTAGTGACCTTTCTTAGATGAATTTAGTGCACAAGTCTCTAGGAACATCTCTAAAATTTATAATATTACTCATCATCGTTCTCAGCGATTGCTTGGTCTCGCTTAGAAGAAATGCAAGAAGACACTAGTGAGTGCCGTCGGAGTGCATTGGAAGAAGCGAAAACTGCAGAATACTATCAGAATAAATCGAACGATAAGTTACCTTAAACTAGGCTTAGTCTTCCTCACAAAATATAGATCTAAGATTGATATCTTAAGACGGCAGAAGACGCACCAATCAAGAGTATAAAGTAATGACTCATGAGCAGTGGATGGAAATTAGACGGTTAAATAGATCGCAGGATTTCATAAAATGTTCCTGAAATGCTTGCTGTTGAAATCACCATTCCAATACCTCATTCGGTGTCTTGATCCTATGTTTGTTTTATATTTATTGTTAAAGTGAAGCTCATAGAAATAGTCGAGGTGGTCCGAATAAAATAGGGTATCATTTCCGCGAAGGTATTTTCGGCAAGGAAACAATATGATTTTCCTGTAAATTACAACGCCTACATAAATATGATCCGTATATGTTATTTTAAAATAGCCGAAGTGGTCCGAATAGTCTGAGATGTGACATATAGAATATCTGTCATTTTGACCTGATGGCATTGATTTGTGTGTAGCCTACATGTGGTCCAGAATGGAACCAGATTAAAGTAGCTCAATGCCTATTATGCAAACTCACACTCACAATGTAATCAAAATATATAAAAACAATATGAATAGTCGCTCTACACTCAACATCGCGATATCGATGAGCTAATTATCAGGCGGTCTAGCTGAATCCTAGACTTATAAGAACTTGGAGAAGGAATCTTACATCAAGTACATAAAGCTTTTAAGTATCAATCAACCTGTCCTAATTTAGTTAATAAAAATTGGTCGCTATTATGACTTTTTTGTCGCAAGTATTGGTCACGTGTCTTTGAGTATTTGATAGTGAGCTAAGCACATCGCCCAAAAGGAAATACAAAAGAAGAAAGAAGTAGTGTGATGGACCTAGGATTTGCAAACTTGACGTGTAATTGAGTTTTACTGAAATTCTTTATCGATAGTAATGAAGGAACATTTATGGTCATACTGAGTTTGACAATAGAATCGGAAAACAAGAATCTATAACCATTTTGCTTAATTGCAGTCTTAAATCCACAACAAAATGTTCTCACGACATCCTAAATGTTATTTAAAGTTCAACTTAGGTTTAGATGAAGGAGTTCTTGTTCTTGTTGTAGTATTTAATTCCATTTTTAAGCACACGAAAAGAACGACTGCCCCACCAGAAGCGACTGACAGGCTCTCTCATATACCCACATTGGCCAAATCTGAGACTCGAACCCACGGAGATAGAGGTCAGATGGCTGTGATTCGTAACGGTCACTCGGGGCAACTAAGATTACTGAGTTCACGGTGTCTTCATGAGGCTTGGTGACTGTAGCAATATTAAATAGGTAAGCTTAGAAAAGAGTTGAATGCTAGCTGCATTAATATTGACGAATATTCGAATTCTAGCGCAAGAGAATCAAAGGATAACTGAATAGGAAACGTTCGGTATTCATTTCAACTCTATGTTTCCAACATATTTCTCGACCATACACCCTATATATTTGTTTGGATACGTAGAAGATGTGTTTGATCTGCGAATCGTGGGGTGAATGCAATGAGACAGTGATGCTAAAAAATCTCAGTTTTCATACGAATCCAACGTGATTCTCGGAATTCGGCTTGGTTCAAGACTCTGTAATGACAGTTGTTTGTTTATTCTTGTGTATAGGAGATATGATTTGTAGGGACTAATTCCTTATAGTCCTGGATTTAATGAGATTCTCGGCACTGTTTGGTGAGAAGCACACGGAGTCTCTGCTCTAGTCATAGAGGTAATTAATAAGATTGTATACGAATTATAACACTTACCTGCGAATGTTTGATCGATAAACATTGAGTGACAAAGAAATTATCTGGGTGCATCTCCTTCAGAAAGTGTATCTACTAAGGTAGCGAAGTGTCACATTATCAGGGACGAACGAAAAATTGACCCTTCCTTTGACATACACAATATCTTCTAATCCATATAATCACGCTTACTATGTAAGCAGGCTTATTTTAATTTGGTTAAAGTTTTGTTTCTATTATGTGCAATTAAGGGTCTTTATGATTATGTACCAGTTGAGAAAGATCGTGCGCCCTTCTAGAAAGACGCTATATAAAACAAACGTGGACGATATAGTTTGAGTGTTGTATATTTGTATAAGCCTTTATCTTTAATTTTATGGACATTAGACAGATTTTTAACATCGTTAAAGTGATATTTTATCATTCAATTTTTTCAAATTTACTTGTATGGATATGCATATAAGCTGGAGCGATTTTGTGGAATTTTGAATTCGTACATTTGTTGGACGTTACTTTAAAGCGGTACCAAATAGCCTTTGTTGTGTTGATATGCGTTTAAGAATTCCGGAATATAACCGGAATCTAACTAGATCGCATAAGTTCATTTAAAAAGAGTTCCTGAAATGCGAACCGTAGGAATCTGCATTTCAAATCTGTTGTATTGTGCCAAAGTGTTGCATACGACGTTTAAGTAAGCAGTGTAGGGGGTCAGAAGCTAAACGTTTGTCGTAAAATGATAGCGGTGGTTTTTGATGAAGGAAAAAAAAATTACTCAGCTTTGCCATGTTCGCGACAGACATATTTGCCGTGACCAGGATTCGAACCTGGGTTGTCGCGGCCACAACGCGAAGTACTAACCACTATACGATCACGGCTGTCACCGCTGAGCTGATAAGAACTACTGATTATACCAATATGAGCATAACAATACGAGATGTTTCCTTTTGAATACAATACACGTTTAGTGACCTTTCTTAGATGAATTTAGTGCACAAGTCTCTAGGAACATCTCTAAAATATATAATATTTCTCATCATCGTTCTCAGGGATTGCTTGGTCTCGCTTAGAAGAAATGCAAGAAGACACTAGTGAGTGCCGTGGGAGTGCATTGGAAGAAGCGAAAACTGCAGAATACTATCAGAGTAAGGCGAACGATAAGTTACCTTAAACTAGGCTTAGTCTTCCTCACAAAATATAGATCTAAGATTGATATCTTAAGACGGCAGAGAACGCACCAATCAAGAGTATAAAGTAATGACTCATGAGCATTGGATGGAAATTAGACGGTTAAATAGATCGCAGGATTTCATAAAATGTTCCTGAAATGCTTGCTGTTGAAATCACCATTCCAATACCTCATTCGGTGTCTTGATCCTATGTTTGTTTTATATTTATTGTTAAAGCGAAGCTCGTAGAAATAGTCGAGGTGGTCCGAATAAAATAGGGTATCATTTCCGCGAAGGTATTTTCGGCAAGGAAACTAGATGATTTTCCTGTAAATTGCAACGCCTACATAAATATGATCCGTATATGTTATTTTAAAATAGCTGAAGTGGTCCGAATAGTCTGATATGTGACATATAGAATATCTGTCATCTTGACCTCTTGGCATTGATTTGTGTGTAGCCTACATGTGGTCCAGAATGGAACCAGATTAAAGTAGCTCAATGCCTATTATGCAAACTCACACTCACAATGTAATCAAAGTATATAAAAACAATATAAATAGTCACTCTACACTCAACATCGCGATATCGATGAGCTAATTTTCAGGCGGTGTGGCTGAATCCTAGACTTATAAGAACTTGGAGAAGGAATCTTATATCAAGTACATAAAGCTTTTAAATATCAATCAACCTGTCCTAATTTAGTTAATTTAAATTGGTCTCTATTATGACTTTTTGTCGCAAGTATCGGTCACGTGTCTTTGAGTATTTGATAGTGAGCTAAGCACATCGCCCAAAAGGAAATACAAAAGAAGAAAGAAGTAGTGTGATGGACCTAGGATTTGCAAACTTGCGAATGTTTGATCGATAAACATTGAGTGACAAAGAAATTATCTGGGTGCATCTCCTTCAGAAAGTGTATATACTAAGGTAGCGAAGTGTCACATTATCAGGGACGAACGAAAAATTGACCCTTCCTTTGACATACACAATATCTTCTAACCCATATAATCACGCTTACTATGTAAGCAGGCTTATTTTAATTTGGTTAAAGTTTTGTTTCTGTTATGTTTAATTAAGTGTCTTTATGATTATTTACCAGTTGAGAAAGATCGTGCGCCCTTCTAGAAAGACGCTATATAAAACAAACGTGGACGATATAGTTTGAGTGTTGTATATTTGTATAAGCTTTTATCTTTAATTTTATGGACATTAGACAGATTTTTAACATCGTTAAAGTGATATTTTATCATTCAATTTTTCCAAACTTACTTGTATGGATATGCATGTAAGCTGGAGCGATTTTGTGGAATTTTGAATTCGTACATTTGTTGGACGTTACTTTAAAGCGGTACCAAATAGCCTTTGTTGTGTTGATATGCGTTTAAGAATTCCGGAATATAACCGGAATCTAACTAGATCGCATAAGTTCATTTAAAAAGAGTTCCTGAAATGCGAACCGTAGGAATCTGCATTTCAAATCTGTTGTATTGTGCAAAAGTGTTGCATACGACGTTTAAGTAAGCAGTGTAGGGGGTCAGAAGCTAAACGTTTGTCGTAAAATGATAGCGGTGGTTTTTCATGAAGGAAAAAAAATTACTCAGCTTTGCCATGTTCGCGACAGACATATTTGCCGTGACCAGGATTCGAACCTGGGTTGTCGCGGCCACAACGCGAAGTACTAACCACTATACGATCACGGCTGTCACCGCTGAGCTGATAAGACCAACTGATTATACCAATATGAGCATAACAATACGAGATGTTTCCTATAGAACACAATACACGTTTAGTGACCTTTCTTAGATGAATTTAGTGCACAAGTCTCTAGGAACATCTCTAAAATATATAATATTTCTCATCATCGTTCTCAGGGATTGCTTGGTCTCGCTTAGAAGAAATGCAAGAAGACACTAGTGAGTGCCGTGGGAGTGCATTGGAAGAAGCGAAAACTGCAGAATACTATCAGAGTAAGGCGAACGATAAGTTACCTTAAACTAGGCTTAGTCTTCCTCACAAAATATAGATCTAAGATTGATATCTTAAGACGGCAGAGAACGCACCAATCAAGAGTATAAAGTAATGACTCATGAGCATTGGATGGAAATTAGACGGTTAAATAGATCGCAGGATTTCATAAAATGTTCCTGAAATGCTTGCTGTTGAAATCACCATTCCAATACCTCATTCGGTGTCTTGATCCTATGTTTGTTTTATATTTATTGTTAAAGCGAAGCTCGTAGAAATAGTCGAGGTGGTCCGAATAAAATAGGGTATCATTTCCGCGAAGGTATTTTCGGCAAGGAAACTAGATGATTTTCCTGTAAATTGCAACGCCTACATAAATATGATCCGTATATGTTATTTTAAAATAGCTGAAGTGGTCCGAATAGTCTGATATGTGACATATAGAATATCTGTCATCTTGACCTCTTGGCATTGATTTGTGTTTAGCCTACATGTGGTCCAGAATGGAACCAGATTAAAGTAGCTCAATGCCTATTATGCAAACTCACACTCACAATGTAATCAAAGTATATAAAAACAATATAAATAGTCACTCTACACTCAACATCGCGATATCGATGAGCTAATTTTCAGGCGGTGTGGCTGAATCCTAGACTTATAAGAACTTGGAGAAGGAATCTTATATCAAGTACATAAAGCTTTTAAGTATCAATCAACCTGTCCTAATTTAGTTCATTTAAATTGGTCTCTATTATGACTTTTTGTCGCAAGTATCGGTCACGTGTCTTTGAGTATTTGATAGTGAGCTAAGCACATCGCCCAAAAGGAAATACAAAAGAAGAAAGAAGTAGTGTGATGGACCTAGGATTTGCAAACTTGCGAATGTTTGATCGATAAACATTGAGTGACAAAGAAATTATCTGGGTGCATCTCCTTCAGAAAGTGTATATACTAAGGTAGCGAAGTGTCACATTATCAGGGACGAACGAAAAATTGACCCTTCCTTTGACATACACAATATCTTCTAACCCATATAATCACGCTTACTATGTAAGCAGGCTTATTTTAATTTGGTTAAAGTTTTGTTTCTGTTATGTTTAATTAAGTGTCTTTATGATTATTTACCAGTTGAGAAAGATCGTGCGCCCTTCTAGAAAGACGCTATATAAAACAAACGTGGACGATATAGTTTGAGTGTTGTATATTTGTATAAGCTTTTATCTTTAATTTTATGGACATTAGACAGATTTTTAACATCGTTAAAGTGATATTTTATCATTCAATTTTTCCAAACTTACTTGTATGGATATGCATGTAAGCTGGAGCGATTTTGTGGAATTTTGAATTCGTACATTTGTTGGACGTTACTTTAAAGCGGTACCAAATAGCCTTTGTTGTGTTGATATGCGTTTAAGAATTCCGGAATATAACCGGAATCTAACTAGATCGCATAAGTTCATTTAAAAAGAGTTCCTGAAATGCGAACCGTAGGAATCTGCATTTCAAATCTGTTGTATTGTGCAAAAGTGTTGCATACGACGTTTAAGTAAGCAGTGTAGGGGGTCAGAAGCTAAACGTTTGTCGTAAAATGATAGCGGTGGTTTTTCATGAAGGAAAAAAAATTACTCAGCTTTGCCATGTTCGCGACAGACATATTTGCCGTGACCAGGATTCGAACCTGGGTTGTCGCGGCCACAACGCGAAGTACTAACCACTATACGATCACGGCTGTCACCGCTGAGCTGATAAGACCAACTGATTATACCAATATGAGCATAACAATACGAGATGTTTCCTATAGAACACAATACACGTTTAGTGACCTTTCTTAGATGAATTTAGTGCACAAGTCTCTAGGAACATCTCTAAAATATATAATATTTCTCATCATCGTTCTCAGGGATTGCTTGGTCTCGCTTAGAAGAAATGCAAGAAGACACTAGTGAGTGCCGTGGGAGTGCATTGGAAGAAGCGAAAACTGCAGAATACTATCAGAGTAAGGCGAACGATAAGTTACCTTAAACTAGGCTTAGTCTTCCTCACAAAATATAGATCTAAGATTGATATCTTAAGACGGCAGAGAACGCACCAATCAAGAGTATAAAGTAATGACTCATGAGCATTGGATGGAAATTAGACGGTTAAATAGATCGCAGGATTTCATAAAATGTTCCTGAAATGCTTGCTGTTGAAATCACCATTCCAATACCTCATTCGGTGTCTTGATCCTATGTTTGTTTTATATTTATTGTTAAAGCGAAGCTCGTAGAAATAGTCGAGGTGGTCCGAATAAAATAGGGTATCATTTCCGCGAAGGTATTTTCGGCAAGGAAACTAGATGATTTTCCTGTAAATTGCAACGCCTACATAAATATGATCCGTATATGTTATTTTAAAATAGCTGAAGTGGTCCGAATAGTCTGATATGTGACATATAGAATATCTGTCATCTTGACCTCTTGGCATTGATTTGTGTTTAGCCTACATGTGGTCCAGAATGGAACCAGATTAAAGTAGCTCAATGCCTATTATGCAAACTCACACTCACAATGTAATCAAAGTATATAAAAACAATATAAATAGTCACTCTACACTCAACATCGCGATATCGATGAGCTAATTTTCAGGCGGTCTGGCTGAATCCTAGACTTATAAGAACTTGGAGAAGGAATCTTATATCAAGTACATAAAGCTTTTAAGTATCAATCAACCTGTCCTAATTTAGTTAGTTTAAATTGGTCTCTATTATGACTTTTTGTCGCAAGTATCGGTCACGTGTCTTTGAGTATTTGATAGTGAGCTAAGCACATCGCCCAAAAGGAAATACAAAAGAAGAAAGGAGTAGTGTGATGGACCTAGGATTTGCAAACTTGCGAATGTTTGATCGATAAACATTGAGTGACAAAGAAATTATCTGGGTGCATCTCCTTCAGAAAGTGTATATACTAAGGTAGCGAAGTGTCACATTATCAGGGACGAACGAAAAATTGACCCTTCCTTTGACATACACAATATCTTCTAACCCATATAATCACGCTTACTATGTAAGCAGGCTTATTTTAATTTGGTTAAAGTTTTGTTTCTATTATGTGCAATTAAGGGTCTTTATGATTATTTACCAGTTGAGAAAGATCGTGCGCCCTTCTAGAAAGACGCTATATAAAACAAACGTGGACGATATAGTTTGAGTGTTGTATATTTGTATAAGCTTTTATCTTTAATTTTATGGACATTAGACAGATTTTTAACATCGTTAAAGTGATATTTTATCATTCAATTTTTCCAAACTTACTTGTATGGATATGCATGTAAGCTGGAGCGATTTTGTGGAATTTTGAATTCGTACATTTGTTGGACGTTACTTTAAAGCGGTACCAAATAGCCTTTGTTGTGTTGATATGCGTTTAAGAATTCCGGAATATAACCGGAATCTAACTAGATCGCATAAGTTCATTTAAAAAGAGTTCCTGAAATGCGAACCGTAGGAATCTGCATTTCAAATCTGTTGTATTGTGCCAAAGTGTTGCATACGACGTTTAAGTAAGCAGTGTAGGGGGTCAGAAGCTAAACGTTTGTCGTAAAATGATAGCGGTGGTTTTTCATGAAGGAAAAAAAATTACTCAGCTTTGCCATGTTCGCGACAGACATATTTGCCGTGACCAGGATTCGAACCTGGGTTGTCGCGGCCACAACGCGAAGTACTAACCACTATACGATCACGGCTGTCACCGCTGAGCTGATAAGACCAACTGATTATACCAATATGAGCATAACAATACGAGATGTTATCTATTGAACACAATACACGTTTAGTGACCTTTCTTAGATGAATTTAGTGCACAAGTCTCTAGGAACATCTCTAAAATATATAATATTTCTCATCATCGTTCTCAGGGATTGCTTGGTCTCGCTTAGAAGAAATGCAAGAAGACACTAGTGAGTGCCGTGGGAGTGCATTGGAAGAAGCGAAAACTGCAGAATACTATCAGAGTAAGGCGAACGATAAGTTACCTTAAACTAGGCTTAGTCTTCCTCACAAAATATAGATCTAAGATTGATATCTTAAGACGGCAGAGAACGCACCAATCAAGAGTATAAAATAATGACTCATGAGCATTGGATGGAAATTAGACGGTTAAATAGATCGCAGGATTTCATAAAATGTTCCTGAAATGCTTGCTGTTGAAATCACCATTCCAATACCTCATTCGGTGTCTTGATCCTATGTTTGTTTTATATTTATTGTTAAAGCGAAGCTCGTAGAAATAGTCGAGGTGGTCCGAATAAAATAGGGTATCATTTCCGCGAAGGTATTTTCGGCAAGGAAACTAGATGATTTTCCTGTAAATTGCAACGCCTACATAAATATGATCCGTATATGTTATTTTAAAATAGCTGAAGTGGTCCGAATAGTCTGATATGTGACATATAGAATATCTGTCATCTTGACCTCTTGGCATTGATTTGTGTTTAGCCTACATGAGATCCAAAATTGAACCAGATTAAAGAAGCTCAATGCCTATTATGCAAACTCACACTCACAATGTAATCAAAGTATATAAAAACAATATAAATAGTCACTCTACACTCAACATCGCGATATCGATGAGCTAATTTTCAGGCGGTCTGGCTGAATCCTAGACTTATAAGAACTTGGAGAAGGAATCTTATATCAAGTACATAAAGCTTTTAAGTATCAATCAACCTGTCCTAATTTAGTTAGTTTAAATTGGTCTCTGTTATGACTTTTTGTCGCAAGTATCGGTCACGTGTCTTTGAGTATTTGATAGTGAGCTAAGCACATCGCCCAAAAGGAAATACAAAAGAAGAAAGGAGTAGTGTGATGGACCTAGGATTTGCAAACTTGCGAATGTTTGATCGATAAACATTGAGTGACAAAGAAATTATCTGGGTGCATCTCCTTCAGAAAGTGTATATACTAAGGTAGCGAAGTGTCACATTATCAGGGACGAACGAAAAATTGACCCTTCCTTTGACATACACAATATCTTCTAACCCATATAATCACGCTTACTATGTAAGCAGGCTTATTTTAATTTGGTTAAAGTTTTGTTTCTGTTATGTTTAATTAAGTGTCTTTATGATTATTTACCAGTTGAGAAAGATCGTGCGCCCTTCTAGAAAGACGCTATATAAAACAAACGTGGACGATATAGTTTGAGTGTTGTACATTTGTATAAGCCTTTATCTTTAATTTTATGGACATTTGACAGATTTTTAACATCGTTAAAGTGATATTTTATCATTAAATTTTTTCAAATTTACTTGTATGGATATGCATGTAAGCTGGAGCGATTTTGTGGAATTTTGAATTCGTACATTTGTTGGACGTTACTTTAAAGCGGTACCAAATAGCCTTTGTTGTGTTGATATGCGTTTAAGAATTCCGGAATATAACCAGTATCTAACTAGATCGCATAAGTTCATTTAAAAAGAGTTCCTGAAATGCGAACCGTAGGAATCTGCATTTCAAATCTGTTGTATTGAGCAAAAGTGTTGCATACGACGTTTAAGTAAGCAGTGTAGGGGGTCAGAAGCTAAACGTTTGTCGTAAAATGATAGCGGTGGTTTTTCATGAAGGAAAAAAAATTACTCAGCTTTGCCATGTTCGCGACAGACATATTTGCCGTGACCAGGATTCGAACCTGGGTTGTCGCGGCCACAACGCGAAGTACTAACCACTATTCGATCACGGCTGTCACCGCTGAGCTGATAAGACCAACTGATTATACCAATATGAGCATAACAATACGAGATGTTATCTATTGAACACAATACACGTTTAGTGACCTTTCTTAGATGAATTTAGTGCACAAGTCTCTAGGAACATCTCTAAAATATATAATATTTCTCATCATCGTTCTCAGGGATTGCTTGGTCTCGCTTAGAAGAAATGCAAGAAGACACTAGTGAGTGCCGTGGGAGTGCATTGGAAGAAGCGAAAACTGCAGAATACTATCAGAGTAAGGCGAACGATAAGTTACCTTAAACTAGGCTTAGTCTTCCTCACAAAATATAGATCTAAGATTGATATCTTAAGACGGCAGAGAACGCACCAATCAAGAGTATAAAGTAATGACTCATGAGCATTGGATGGAAATTAGACGGTTAAATAGATCGCAGGATTTCATAAAATGTTCCTGAAATGCTTGCTGTTGAAATCACCATTCCAATACCTCATTCGGTGTCTTGATCCTATGTTTGTTTTATATTTATTGTTAAAGCGAAGCTCGTAGAAATAGTCGAGGTGGTCCGAATAAAATAGGGTATCATTTCCGCGAAGGTATTTTCGGCAAGGAAACTAGATGATTTTCCTGTAAATTGCAACGCCTACATAAATATGATCCGTATATGTTATTTTAAAATAGCTGAAGTGGTCCGAATAGTCTGATATGTGACATATAGAATATCTGTCATCTTGACCTCTTGGCATTGATTTGTGTTTAGCCTACATGTGGTCCAGAATGGAACCAGATTAAAGTAGCTCAATGCCTATTATGCAAACTCACACTCACAATGTAATCAAAGTATATAAAAACAATATAAATAGTCACTCTACACTCAACATCGCGATATCGATGAGCTAATTTTCAGGCGGTCTGGCTGAATCCTAGACTTATAAGAACTTGGAGAAGGAATCTTATATCAAGTACAGAAAGCTTTTAAGTATCAATCAACCTGTCCTAATTTAGTTAGTTTAAATTGGTCTCTATTATGTCTTTTTGTCGCAAGTATCGGTCACGTGTCTTTGAGTATTTGATAGTGAGCTAAGCACATCGCCCAAAAGGAAATACAAAAGAAGAAAGGAGTAGTGTGATGGACCTAGGATTTGCAAACTTGCGAATGTTTGATCGATAAACATTGAGTGACAAAGAAATTATCTGGGTGCATCTCCTTCAGAAAGTGTATATACTAAGGTAGCGAAGTGTCACATTATCAGGGACGAACGAAAAATTGACCCTTCCTTTGACATACACAATATCTTCTAACCCATATAATCACGCTTACTATGTAAGCAGGCTTATTTTAATTTGGTTAAAGTTTTGTTTCTGTTATGTTTAATTAAGTGTCTTTATGATTATTTACCAGTTGAGAAAGATCGTGCGCCCTTCTAGAAAGACGCTATATAAAACAAACGTGGACGATATAGTTTGAGTGTTGTATATTTGTATAAGCTTTTATCTTTAATTTTATGGACATTAGACAGATTTTTAACATCGTTAAAGTGATATTTTATCATTCAATTTTTCCAAACTTACTTGTATGGATATGCATGTAAGCTGGAGCGATTTTGTGGAATTTTGAATTCGTACATTTGTTGGACGTTACTTTAAAGCGGTACCAAATAGCCTTTGTTGTGTTGATATGCGTTTAAGAATTACGGAATATAACCGGAATCTAACTAGATCACATAAGTTCATTTAAAAAGAGTTCCTGAAATGCGAACCGTAGGAATCTGCATTTCAAATCTGTTGTATTGTGCAAAAGTGTTGCATACGACGTTTAAGTAAGCAGTGTAGGGGGTCAGAAGCTAAACGTTTGTCGTAAAATGATAGCGGTGGTTTTTCATGAAGGAAAAAAAATTACTCAGCTTTGCCATGTTCGCGACAGACATATTTGCCGTGACCAGGATTCGAACCTGGGTTGTCGCGGCCACAACGCGAAGTACTAACCACTATACGATCACGGCTGTCACCGCTGAGCTGATAAGACCAACTGATTATACCAATATGAGCATAACAATACGAGATGTTTCCTATTGAACACAATACACGTTTAGTGACCTTTCTTAGATGAATTTAGTGCACAAGTCTCTAGGAACATCTCTAAAATATATAATATTTCTCATCATCGTTCTCAGGGATTGCTTGGTCTCGCTTAGAAGAAATGCAAGAAGACACTAGTGAGTGCCGTGGGAGTGCATTGGAAGAAGCGAAAACTGCAGAATACTATCAGAGTAAGGCGAACGATAAGTTACCTTAAACTAGGCTTAGTCTTCCTCACAAAATATAGATCTAAGATTGATATCTTAAGACGGCAGAGAACGCACCAATCAAGAGTATAAAATAATGACTCATGAGCATTGGATGGAAATTAGACGGTTAAATAGATCGCAGGATTTCATAAAATGTTCCTGAAATGCTTGCTGTTGAAATCACCATTCCAATACCTCATTCGGTGTCTTGATCCTATGTTTGTTTTATATTTATTGTTAAAGCGAAGCTCGTAGAAATAGTCGAGGTGGTCCGAATAAAATAGGGTATCATTTCCGCGAAGGTATTTTCGGCAAGGAAACTAGATGATTTTCCTGTAAATTGCAACGCCTACATAAATATGATTCGTATATGTTATTTTAAAATAGCTGAAGTGGTCCGAATAGTCTGATATGTGACATATAGAATATCTGTCATCTTGACCTCTTGGCATTGATTTGTGTTTAGCCTACATGTGGTCCAGAATGGAACCAGATTAAAGTAGCTCAATGCCTATTATGCAAACTCACACTCACAATGTAATCAAAGTATATAAAAACAATATAAATAGTCACTCTACACTCAACATCGCGATATCGATGAGCTAATTTTCAGGCGGTCTGGCTGAATCCTAGACTTATAAGAACTTGGAGAAGGAATCTTATATCAAGTACATAAAGCTTTTAAGTATCAATCAACCTGTCCTAATTTAGTTAGTTTAAATTGGTCTCTATTATGACTTTTTGTCGCAAGTATCGGTCACGTGTCTTTGAGTATTTGATAGTGAGCTAAGCACATCGCCCAAAAGGAAATACAAAAGAAGAAAGAAGTAGTGTGATGGACCTAGGATTTGCAAACTTGCGAATGTTTGATCGATAAACATTGAGTGACAAAGAAATTATCTGGGTGCATCTCCTTCAGAAAGTGTATCTACTAAGGTAGCGAAGTGTCACATTATCAGGGACGAACGAAAAATTGACCCTTCCTTTGACATACACAATATCTTCTAACCCATATAATCACGCTTACTATGTAAGCAGGCTTATTTTAATTTGGTTAAAGTTTTGTTTCTATTATGTGCAATTAAGGGTCTTTATGATTATGTACCAGTTGAGAAAGATCGTGCGCCCTTCTAGAAAGACGCTATATAAAACAAACGTGGACGATATAGTTTGAGTGTTGTATATTTGTATAAGCCTTTATCTTTAATTTTATGGACATTAGACAGATTTTTAACATCGTTAAAGTGATATTTTATCATTAATTTTTTTCAAATTTACTTGTATGGATATGCATGTAAGCTGGAGCGATTTTGTGGAATTTTGAATTCGTACATTTGTTGGACGTTACTTTAAAGCGGTACCAAATAGCCTTTGTTGTATTGATATGCGTTTAAGAATTCCGGAATATAACCGGAATCTAACTAGATCGCATAAGTTCATTTAAAAAGAGTTCCTGAAATGCGAACCGTAGGAATCTGCATTTCAAATCTGTTGTATTGTGCAAAAGTGTTGCATACGACGTTTAAGTAAGCAGTGTAGGGGGTCAGAAGCTAAACGTTTGTCGTAAAATGATAGCGGTGGTTTTTCATGAAGGAAAAAAAATTACTCAGCTTTGCCATGTTCGCGACAGACATATTTGCCGTGACCAGGATTCGAACCTGGGTTGTCGCGGCCACAACGCGAAGTACTAACCACTATACGATCACGGCTGTCACCGCTGAGCTGATAAGAACTACTGATTATACCAATATGAGCATAACAATACGAGATGTTTCCTTTTGAATACAATACACGTTTAGTGACCTTTCTTAGATGAATTTAGTGCACAAGTCTCTAGGAACATCTCTAAAATTTATAATATTACTCATCATCGTTCTCAGCGATTGCTTGGTCTCGCTTAGAAGAAATGCAAGACCACACTAGTGAGTGCCGTGGGAGTGCATTGGAAGAAGCGAAAACTGCAGAATACTATCAGAATAAATCGAACGATAAGTTACCTTAAACTAGGCTTAGCCTTCCTCACAAAATATAGATCTAAGATTGATATCTTAAGACGGCAGAAGACGCACCAATCAAGAGTATAAAGTAATGACTTATGAGCAGTGGATGGAAATTAGACGGTTAAATAGATCGCAGGATTTCATAAAATGTTCCTGAAATGTTTGCTGTTGGAATCACCATTCCAATACCTCATTCGGTGTCTTGATCCTATGTTTGTTTTATATTTATTGTTAAAGCGAAGCTCGTAGAAATAGTCGAGGTGATCCGAATAAAATTGGGTATCATTTCCGCGAAGGTATTTTCGGCAAGGAAACTAGATGATTTTCCTGTAAATTACAACGCCTACATAAATATGATCCGTATATGTTATTTTAAAATAGCCGAAGTGGTCCGAATAGTCTGATATGTGACATATAGAATATCTGTCATTTTGACCTGATGGCATTGATTTGTGTGTAGCCTACATGTGGTCCAGAATGGAACCAGATTAAAGTAGCTCAATGCCTATTATGCAAACTCACACTCACAATGTAATCAAAATATATAAAAACAATATGAATAGTCGCTCTACACTCAACATCGCGATATCGATGAGCTAATTATCAGGCGGTCTGGCTGAATCCTAGACTTATAAGAACTTGGAGAAGGAATCCTACATCAAGTACATAAAGCTTTTAAGTATCAATCAACATGTCCTAATTTAGTTAGTAAAAATTGGTCGCTATTATGACTTTTTTTGTCGCAAGTATTGGTCACGTGTCTTTGAGTATTTGATAGTGAGCTAAGCACATCGCCCAAAAGGAAATACAAAAGAAGAAAGAAGTAGTGTGATGGACCTAGGATTTGCAAACTTGACGTGTAATTGAGTTTTACTGAAATTCTTTATCGATAGTAATGTAGGAACATTTATGGTCATACTGAGTTTGACAATAGAATCGGAAAACAAGAATCTATAACCATTTTGCTTAATTGCAGTCTTAAATCCACAACAAAATGTTCTCACGACATCCTAAATGTTATTTAAAGTTCAAGTTAGGTTTAGATGAAGGAGTTCTTGTTCTTGTTGTAGTATTTAATTCCATTTTTCAGCACACGAAAAGAACGACTGCCCCACCAGAAGCGACTGACAGGCTCTCTCATATACCCACATTGGCCAAATCTGAGACTCGAACCCACGGAGATAGAGGTCAGATGGCTGTGATTCGTAACGGTCACTCGGGGCAACTAAGATTACTGAGTTCACGGTGTCTTCATGAGGCTTGGTGACTGTAGCAATATTAAATAGGTAAGCTTAGAAAAGAGTTGAATGCTAGCTGCATTAATATTGACGAATATTCGAATTCTAGCGCAAGAGATTCAAAGGATAACTGAATAGGAAACGTTCGGTATTCATTTCAACTCTATGTTTCCAACATATTTCTCGACCATACACCCTATATATTTGTTTGGATACGTAGAAGATGTGTTTGATCTGCGAATCGTGGGGTGAATGCAATGAGACAGTGATGCTAAAAAATCTCAGTTTTCATACGAATCCAACGTGATTCTCGGAACTCGGCTTGGTTCAAGACTCTGTAATGACAGTTGTTTGTTTATTCTTGTGTATAGGAGATGTGATTTGTAGGGACTAATTCCTTATAGTCCTGGATTTAATGAGATTCTCGGCACTGTTTGGTGAGAAGCACACGGAGTCTCTGCTCTAGGCATAGAGGTAATTAATAAGATTGTATACGAATTATATCACTTACCTGCGAATGTTTGATCGATAAACATTGAGTGACAAAGAAATTATCTGGGTGCATCTCCTTCAGAAAGTGTATCTACTAAGGTAGCGAAGTGTCACATTATCAGGGACGAACGAAAAATTGACCCTTCCTTTGACATACACAATATCTTCTAACCCATATAATCACGCTTACTATGTAAGCAGGCTTATTTTAATTTGGTTAAAGTTTTGTTTCTATTATGTGCAATTAAGGGTCTTTATGATTATGTACCAGTTGAGAAAGATCGTGCGCCCTTCTAGAAAGACGCTATATAAAACAAACGTGGACGATATAGTTTGAGTGTTGTATATTTGTATAAGCCTTTATCTTTAATTTTATGGACATTAGACAGATTTTTAACATCGTTAAAGTGATATTTTATCATTAAATTTTTTTCAAATTTACTTGTATGGATATGCATGTAAGCTGGAGCGATTTTGTGGAATTTTGAATTCGTATATTTGTTGGACGTTACTTTAAAGCGGTACCAAATAGCCTTTGTTGTGTTGATATGCGTTTAAGAATTCCGGAATATAACCGGAATCTAACTAGATCGCATACGTTCATTAAAACAGAGTTCCTGAAATGCAAACCGTAGGAATCTGCATTTCAAATCTGTTGTATTGTGCAAAAGTGTTGCATACGACGTTTAAGTAAGCAGTGTAGGGGGTCAGAAGCTAAACGTTTGTCGTAAAATGATAGCGGTGGTTTTTCATGAAGGAAAAAAAAATTACTCAGCTTTGCCGTGTTTGCGACAGACATATTTGCCGTGACCAGGACTCGTACCTGGGTTGTCGCGGCCACAACGCGAAGTACTAACCACTATACGGTCACGGCTGTCACCGCTGAGCTGATAATTCCAACTGATTATACCAATATGAGCATAACAATACGAGATGTTTCCTATTGAACACAATACACGTTTAGTGACCTTTCTTAGATGAATTTAGTGCACAAGTCTCTAGGAACATCTCTAAAATATATAATATTTCTCATCATCGTTCTCAGGGATTGCTTGGTCTCGCTTAGAAGAAATGCAAGAAGACACTAGTGAGTGCCGTGGGAGTGCATTGGAAGAAGCGAAAACTGCAGAATACTATCAGAGTAAGGCGAACGACAAGTTACCTTAAACTAGGCTTAGTCTTCCTCACAAAATATAGATCTAAGATTGATATCTTAAGACGGCAGAGAACGCACCAATCAAGAGTATAAAATAATGGCTCATGAGCATTGGATGGAAATTAGACGGTTAAATAGATCGCAGGATTTCATAAAATGTTCCTGAAATGCTTGCTGTTGAAATCACCATTCCAATACCTCATTCGGTGTCTTGATCCTATGTTTGTTTTATATTTATTATTAAAGCGAAGCTCGTAGAAATAGTCGAGGTGGTCCGAATAAAATTGGGTATCATTTCCGCGAAGGTATTTTCGGCAAGGAAACTAGATGATTTTCCTGTAAATTGCAACGCCTACATAAATATGATCCGTATATGTTATTTTAAAATAGCTGAAGTGGTCCGAATAGTCTGATATGTGACATATAGAATATCTGTCATCTTGACCTCTTGGCATTGATTTGTGTTTAGCCTACATGTGGTCCAGAATGGAACCAGATTAAAGTAGCTCAATGCCTATTATGCAAACTCACACTCACAATGTAATCAAAGTATATAAAAACAATATAAATAGTCACTCTACACTCAACATCGCGATATCGATGTGCTAATTATCAGGCGGTCTGGCTGAATCCTAGACTTATAAGAACTTGGAGAAGGAATCTTATATCAAGTACATAAAGCTTTTTAGTATCAATCAACCTGTCCTAATTTAGTTCATTTAAATTGGTCTCTATTATGACTTTTTGTCGCAAGTATCGGTCACGTGTCTTTGAGTATTTGATAGTGAGCTAAGCACATCGCCCAAAAGGAAATACAAAAGAAGAAAGAAGTAGTGTGATGGACCTAGGATTTGCAAACTTGCGAATGTTTGATCGATAAACATTGAGTGACAAAGAAATTATCTGGGTCCAT